>PVJL010000396.1:0-433054 GCA_004026885.1 Lyroderma lyra | reverse complement strand
CCCTCTCTCTCTCTCTCTCTCTCTCTCTCTCTCACACACACACACGTGTGTGTGTATATCATCTTATCATTCATCATTCCACTTTTACTTTTGAGGATATCAAGGCAAAATCATGTTAATTATCCTGCCAAAGTGCTTATTTGAACTTAGGTTCCACAAGTAATTTTAAAGCTCTCGGATTTGATGACTTTCTTCTCTTTTTTCATCCTTTTTTTCCTCTCAAAATGCAAATGTAAATTGGAGAGAGAGAGAGAGAGAGAGAGAGAGAGTGTGTGTGTGTGTGTGTGTGTGTGTACACAGCTGCTGTAATAAATGTTATCTGAATGGATGCAGGCTTTTAGAGGAGAAAGGAATTGGGAACTTCACAAATCTTCACAAATGGTAAAGCATATCAGAGTTCCAAGAAAACAGGTGGGAAGCAAGAATCACCAGTAGAAAGAATCACATGACTTAGTTGTCTTAAATTTAAAAATTTAAAAATTCGTAAATTTTAATAATCTCTGCATAACCCCTCAAGATGAATTTTAAACACTTACAGATGAACAAAGACTCAGAGATGAGGTATCCAGAGTCACACATAGTAGACTTGGTATTAGGTTTCACAGATAATCTGATTCAATGGTCGTTCAAATAGTCAATAGAAACTCTGAGCAGTAATGACTTAGAATGCTCTTTCGTCTATTCAGATTGGAGGAAATGCATCGTGGCACCAGGTGATAGATAAGGCTGGAAAGGGAAGGAAGGAGGTGGGAAGGAATACAGTTGAACAGAATGGATCCAGATACACATACTGGAATATTAATCTCTTAAAGGAGACTAACAATGACTGACATTGTGTGTGATTTCCTGTCAGACTTTCTTGTCTTCAGTGATTGCTCTTTCTACAACCAACAGAGGACACTTTTAATTCCAGGGTTTCTCATTTTACCTTCTTTTTTTTTTCCCCCCATCCTATTACAGTAAATAAAATGCTCATTGTCCTGAGGTAAACCCTTTTACTGACATATAAATTCCTATTTCCTCTGATTATTTAAGTACATAAATGCATCACTCCTTCAACTGCCCTGTTTCCCTGTTCCTCTTTCTATCATCAATCACTCCCTTTTTGTTAGATAATTGTCAATGGCATACAAAGCAGCTATAATGTCTTCAATTTACAATGAAGAATAACAGCTCTACGTACTTCATCTCCCTCAAGCTACCATACTCTATTTACTTTACCTCGTTACATTGAAAACCTTTAACATTCTCCAACTTCTGTTGCTAATTTCTCTCTTCCTCTCATACTTGAATTAGGCATTCATCTCCACAGTTCCAATGAACAACCTTTTTATAATAAGCCCCATAGTGTCAATTTTGATTATTCACTTTATTTTTTATTTATCGTTGTCGATCCATCATTTCCTTTTTTTATACATTTTTTTTCAATTGATTTCTAGCACAAAACTCTTGACTGTGCTTCTAGCTAGCTGCTGCCCCTCTATATCCTTTTCTGATTCCTCCTCTTCGCCAAATACCTAAATAGTAAAGTGTCAAGGACTGAGGCATCAGGCCTCCTTTCTATCTGAAATTAGCCTCTCATTCATTCTCCTGGCTTTAAAAACGTCTGTATCCACTGACAGCTTGCAATTTTATATCTCTAGTCTGGACATTTCTCTAAGTTATGTATCCAACTTCCTTCTGTATGTCTCCACTTGGATTGCTAACATTTGTTTCAAAAAAATCATATTTAAAACTCATTTTAGATTTTTCCCCCAGGCACAATTCTGCTCCATGACGCCACTCCACCTTGGTAAAATGACTATTCTACCTTTCAGGAGATTAAATTCATAGAACTTGAAACCATTGCTGATGATTTTTTATTCTTTACACATCTAATCCATCAGCAACTTCTGCTTGTTGTACTATAAAAAATATCCAAAATATTACTACTTATGTCTTCCTTTATTGCTGCCATCCTGTTATCGAGCCATCTTCGGTGGTATCTGGCTAATTACAGTTCTATTTATCCGGGTTCCCTGCCCCTACTCCCGTGATAGGGCTTGCATTTTAGTTCTTACAAAGATCAGTATGACTCTGCTAAAAATATGTTTTTTCATATTTTCCAAAATTCAAGTTATGTACTGCCTGCCTGTGGTCACATAAAAATCAGTTTTTTCATAATGCCATTTGCAAAAGACTTTATTCAGCAGCAGTGTCTGTGTAAATCTAAGACGGAGTATCAAACATGTAAGAATGACCACCCAAATGAGTTTTAGCAGGATGGGCAAGGGTTTGAACCTGTGACACATAAGAAGCCATTGACCAACAGGTTATACTTAGAGTGGGACAAGACTCATGGAGGAAAATTTTAGCAGTTCCCATATAAGCACAGTAATGAAAAGTAACTTAGTTTATCCTAAATAGCAAAACTTGGTCACCTATCAATGAGTGGAGTTAGAAATTTCTCTTTATATTGATCTCTGTGTCCTTCCTGACAGGCAACTACCAAAGATTGATTGGGGATCACCTCAGTAGAGAGTGGATTCATGAACACTGAAGGTATACAGTAGATAAATTCCCAACCACTAGAGATGTTCTCAAACACTGGAATGGCAGAATGCTTCACCTGAGATTTAACTATTAATATTGGATGAGACAACACAGGTTGCTTTTCACTTTATAGTCAAACATTTGAACAGTTTACTGATGGTTACTGGAAAAGCAAGTCTGGTGTCTCATGCATGCTTTCAAGAAGCTAATAGTCTGGTAGTTAGATAGACAAAGGTGCGATAATGTGATACAATTTATGATCATGTATTAGTTTTCTATTGCTGCCATAACAAATTAAAACGTACTTCGCAGCATACAGCTCCCTAAATCAGAAGTCTGATACCGATCTTACTAGGTTAAAATCAAGGTAGTGCATTTCTTGCTGGAGGCTGTAGGGGAGAATGTGATCATTCTCACATGGTGAAGATATGTCTCCTTTTGGCCCCGCGGAGATATCCTAGGGAAATAAGCAGCAGTTATGTATGGAGCTATGATAAAGCTAGCACTGTGCTGTTTGTTTTATAGACTAGAATAAGAGCTTCCATGTAATTTAATAAGTTCTTAATGTTTTCTGTGACTAGTAACAGAACGATCAGCCAGCTATGATCTCTGTCCTCCGTCGGCTTATATAGCAGAGGGAAATACAGATAAGTAAATGAAGACGGTTACACAGTGGGGCAAGGACTCCACTTGAGTAAGATGCTTTGGAAGCACAGATCAGGAAAAGACAATGAGGACTGGGATGCGTTTCCAAAGGAAGTAATATTAGGGAAAAGGAAGGGAAATGATAATCCAGATAAGAGAAGAATCTGATGAGGGGAGAAAGCGGACAGTTTGTTGTGTTTCTTCACCTGGAAATGAACAGCTAATGTGGGAACTGATCGATGGAAGAGCATGTCAGTATATGTTGAGAAGTAGATTAGGGTAAGATAGTATTAGGATTATGGTTTAGACATAGTATTTTACCAAACATAGGCAATAATTGCCTAATCATATTTGTCTACATCATGATTTTGCTAAAATATGTCCTCCCTTTCCTTGTTGGTCCCAGTTCTGGCTTACTAAAGTCACTTAGCTAAGTACCAATACTCTAAGATGAAATTACATACACTGTAGCAGAAATTAAAATATTACATTTACCTCCAATCTACATGAAATTATCATTAAATCAGGTCGACTTTATATTTCAACTGTACCATCTTTCATTCATTCATTCTTGAGATATTTAAAGATGTTAATATAATAAGACACGCTGTTTTTCCCACTTCCACTGAGGATATGCCATGCCAAATGACGTACCGTAAAGATGGGTGTGAGAAAATGGGGTATGAGAAAAATGCACAGAACTGACTCCTTGTGAACCAAGTTTTTTTGTTGTTTGTTTGTTTGTTTTTTTGTTTTTTTTTTTACAGCATAAAATAAATTACAATGATTTCCCTCTTTGTAGTTTTGGAATGAAAATAAATAAATAAATAAATAAATAAATAAATATCAGAAATCTGACAGACATGGATTCATCTTGAAATGCTAGATTAATCATTTATTTCTGTATGACTTTGGCCAATTCTGACTTTGTCTCAATTTTCTCAATTTTAAATGGGGATAATTATATTGATTTTGCAGAACTGATTTGAGATTTATAATTTAGATATACACATAATAAAGTGTATCACTCCATTTAATTCATTACCATTCCAATGTCAATACAGAGCAGATTTTTTTAAGTTACTATTTAGCAAATTTAGACTTATTTCCCCTTAATTCTTTTCAATTCAGTCATCAGCATTATCAAACTTTATCGTGTCTATGGGTGATAGGCAAAGCTTTATAAGAGGTTATTACAGTCTTTTCAGCTGCTTGCTTTCATAATGATGGATGATTACTGTGTAGAGGTTAAAATGAATGATGGGAGAACGTTGGCTCCCTGTGGGAGTTTCCAAGAAACTGTAACAACATATATAGGACGGGCTCCATTCAATACTGAAGATGCATTAATACCTGTTAATGTATCTTCTTTTTTTCTCATTTGATGGACCATTTATTTTGTATAGGTTTCATTTACTCATTAAAGTGGTATGTGCCATTAGCCTGGACTTCTAAATAGATTGCAACATAATAAGCTACCTGCAGGCAGTCTCAGGAGTCCTCCCACACACACCCAGAATTCAGCCAGCAGAATCATAGTCTGTATGGGGCCTTTTGATTATGTACAAGTTATATTTTTGTATTTAACGCAGTTCTAATAGTCTCTATTGACAGTCATGATGGGGGAAAAAAAAACCAAAACTATTGTTGAAAGCCATGCAAGAATAGTTTGTTTAATTAAGTGTGTTTCCCCTCTCCAACTTGTGGTTATTTGGCCACAAAACATCCTATTGGTAGTCTTTGTATTTAAAGTCATAAAATGTTCCATGAAAGTTGCCCTGGAGAATGATATGTGTATAATAGATTCGTGAAAATCTTTTAAACAAGAAAAACAATATGAGCCCATTTTGGGACTTGAAAATTGCAGAAGTAGCTCTCATTCATTTCCCCACTATTATTACCATGTATTATTAAATTATTTATTATTTTACTTTTAAGTAATTTCATATTATAGGTATGTAGTGCTATAACTTTGCAACCACTTTTTTTGTTGATGCCATGACAAGACAAAATAAAACCAACAAACACAGCAACATAACAGTAATAATTTTTAAGTAGTATCATTCTACCCTCCCCTTCTCTGTCAGAGAAATCCAGAGCTGGGCAAGAGTTAAGGCTGTGCAGGCAAATGATTCAGGACTATTTCAATAGGAGAAAATAGACCCCAGTATAGACCTAGGCTTCCTTCTGAATACAGCAAGGACAATGTGAATTTGTAGCCACGGGGCAGGGGGATTAGTAGATGGAAAATTACTAAGAGGGAGCATACACTCTTGGGAATCCTGGCTAAAACTGGAGTTTACCAGAAAATGGGCCTAGAAGATTAAGGACTTTGACTCATGTTTGGTCAAGCAAAGAATCTTTGTCACCCTAAAGAGATCAAAGTCACAATCGGGAAACTTTCATTTATCCAGCAATCATTTAACACCAACCTCTGTGAAGGGGAGGAAGTTGGAGATTGAGTTCAGTCACTGTGCCAGTGATTCAGTGAATCGTGCCTATATAATGAAAATTCTGGATGGCTGAAACTTGGGTGAGGGTCCTGGTTGGTAAACATATCAATGTTCCTGGAGGTTGTCAAGCCCTGTTTCCGCAGGGAGAGAACTGTGCATCTTTTTTTTTTTTTTTTTACTGGTCCTGATTTGTAACCTTTGTAATGTAACTCACTGTAATGTAATGTAACTGTAATAATAAATAGTGCACTTGCTGAGTCTTTGAGTCATTCTAGGGAATTGTCAAACCTGAGGGGTAGTGGGAATTCCCATGTTCGTAACCAACTGGTGAGAGGTGCGAGGGGCCTGGAGACACCAGAACTTGCAGCTGACATCTGGTGTGAGAACAGTCTCGTTGGAGACTGTGCTTTCAACATGTGGCGTCTACCCTGGGTAGTAAGAGTTAAAATTGCATGGCAGTGTGGCGGATACTTAACTGTTGGTCTCTGCCCATTTATGCACATATCCTTGCACCATTTTTGTGTGTCTGTTCTCAGCTTCTGTATGCTTTTGCTATTAAGGGCCAACATCTGTTATTTTTTTTGGAGGACTGTCTTAAGTAAGGCCAATAGAGCCAACTTGACCAATGTTGTGAGTTGAATTGCGATCCCTCAAAATTTTATGTTGAAGCTCTAATCCTCAGTACCTTAGAATATGACTGTATCTGAATATAGGACCTTCAAAGTGGTGATTAAGTTACATTGAGGTCATTCAGGTGGGCCCTAATTCAATCGGAGGCATGTCCTTATAAGTGGAAATTTGAATGCTTGGGGGGGACACCAGGGATGTATACACACACAGAAAAGACCATGGAAAGACATAGCAAGAAGACAGCCATTTGCAAGCCAAGGAGGGTGGCCTCAGGAGAAATCAAACCTGCCAACACCTTAATCTTGGGAGTTCTAGCCTCCAGAACTGTGAGATAATCAATTTCTGTTGTGTCAAATCACCCAGTCTGAGTTATTTTTTAATGGCAGCCCTGACAAACTAATATAAGCATGTGTGCAGAAAAGTAGGAAATGCTTAGGAAATAGGTACTTGTGGTTGACCCCTCCTAACTAGCACAGCAGTAGGGAAGCCTTGAGACGGCCCAAACTCTGCGACATAATTGTCCCTCATACTTCCCTGCAGGTTCAAGCTGAACGTGGGACTTCGCCTGACATTGTACCTTTGCTCGATTGCTTTTCCCCATTCCATTACTGCTTTCTCCTGGCAGTGTTCTGTTAATAAATCAATTAAATGTGAATCCTGGTTTCACAATCTAACTTTTGGGTCCTTTGTTTTAAGGGAGGGGATTTATTCTGATGTCTCCCTTCCTGTGGGATCACCACAGGCTGGTTGGTCTCTCGATCAATATTTACTGCCCCTCTCAAGGTAGTCAAGCGGCGTACCTCTCACTTTCTAGGGTCATTAACCTCTTCTGGCCATCCTCTGTGACCTAGGGGCGGTCACAGCTCTGTCATTACAGGTTCTGGAGTGCAGCTCTGTTCTCTGAGGTTTTCCTACACTGAGCTCACATTATGTCAATAAAAAAATGAAAAAAATCACGTAACAAGAAAACCTTTATTTATAATCATTGACTCTGATCACAAAGTCACACACACACACACACCCACACATATACACATACATTCTGTTTTTGTTGTGTTTATGTGTTATTTAAAAGAAACGTAATAATAAAGTACATAAATATATGGAGTCCAAGCTTTGCCACCTAACAAGTAAATGACCAGGGACAAGTCCAAGGTACTTTAGCACTCTGTATATCAATCCCTTCATCTATAAAATAGAGATCATAATATTATCCATTTCATCAGTTTTCCTTAACTTGAGTTAGCATACCAAAACGTTCACACTAGTAAATGCTCAATAAATTATGACATCTTCTGTTATTAGTTTCTATTAAGTGCTCTATTTTTAGAGTATTAGAGGATTTTTAGTACTTTAGTAGACTATTCTAGAGTATTAGAGTATTGGTTGTGTATTCATGAAAGTAGAGTTAAGAAAAACCTTTTCTTCCTTCTGTATTCTTTATGCCCTGGTGCACATAACCATGCGCACACCCTCTTCTTCTAGAGCCGAGAGTGCCCTGACGATTGGTCCAGAAGACACTCACATTTATTCAGCACGTATTTGTGTGTAACACATGGGTCTAGGCACTAGGAATGTACCAGCACACTCGGCATACAAGGTTGGGGAATCAATTTCGTGAACTTGTCCTAGAAGGGCTGCCTACTCGTACTCTTACCACTCGCAAAAGTGGAAAGGTCGTAAGACCACCACTTTTCCATTTGCGGAAGTGACTGGGCTGGGAATTGTACATTATATGGGAAGTCTATAAAGACCTCTAGGAATAAATGGCATTTGAGAAAGGCCGTGACATGTAAGGAAAAGCCAGTCATGAAAAGGGATAGGCTGAAGGACTTTTTAGGTGGAGAAAACAGCAACTGCAATGGTCCTGGCATGGGAAAAAATTTGTTTTGTCAGGTAAAAAAGTAATAAAGTAATGAAATGAGAAAGCAGTAAACCTTCAAAGTTCCCTGACCTACATAGGCAAGTTCTCTTGAGATATTTCTTATATACGAATAAAGCAATTCACTTTACATTAAACAACAGTAAACAGAAGTCATCCTACCATGAAAGTGTTTGAAAATTCCTTCCAGTACTCTCTATTTAAACTGAGCTGATTAGATTACTGAGAGAGCTATCCGTACAACCTGTAAAACAGAGTCACTTATGAGTACCTAGAATTTCACATTTTTTGACGTATTTGTTTTGAATAATGCCGAGTTCCCAGGAAGAGCAGAGATGCACAAAGAAGCCAAAAGGAAAACTAAAATGTCAAATATCTGCTCACATTTGCCCTGAAATTATTTCTAGATAGTAACTTTTGAAATCTACAGCAGCTCTTTTAATCCATATCCCTCATCAGATCTGTGTGCTTCTCCAGTTTTGTACAGATGAATTTAAAATTTCCCAGATAGAATGTGGCTCTGAGCTTCTAAATGTGCATCAAAGGTAGCAGTAAAAAATTCAATTATGCTCCCCCCACCTTTTTTTCCCAAAAGGAAGAAAACCTTGCCATAATCAGTGGAGCTATTTTTAAATTGCAGGAGGGCAGGGATGAAGGTACAAATTAATGAACTGATGTCATATTAATGTAGTCATTTTGATCTTGTAAACATGAGCTCTTTACAAATCATGTTTGGTTTCAAGATTGTGATTCCACACTCCTGGTTGCAGACGTATAATTTAAATACCATTAAAGAAAGCACCAGATGTTTCAGGGGAAACATTTCTTATATTTAAGAATGAAGCCACAACAGCAGACAATCTTATCTAACTAGCTGTGTGCCCACGGACAATTTGCTTTCTCTCTCAAGGCCCTAGATGTTCTATTTGGGTTAGTTGATTTGCAGGGCTCTTTCAGTTTTGACATTATATGAAAATTATCCATAATTTGTCTATCTAGGAAAATCAATCATAAACCTAAAGTCTCAGAATTAAGTCAGGTTATAGACCTTAGCAGTAGTATTGAAAAAATTAGGCCAAGCTTTCTTTTTTCCCAAGGGAGGTGGTGGTGTCTTATCGTTCTACTGTAAGATTCTTGTTGTCTACGTACTGCTGAGCCCACAGAACCCAACCTCCAAAATGTAGGTCACACTGCTTTGTGACAAGGGTGGATTGGAAGCAGGACCTTTATTAGCTCTGTGACAACTTGTTCTAAATTTTCAATATCCCTTGACGAGGTAGAAAAGTTTTTACAACAAAACATTTTTGCTAAATGTGGGAGTGGGGCTGGGGGGAGGGCAGAGGAAAAACAAGAAAAGGAAAACAACCCAACAACAAAAAACTTGACATTTAAAAGTGATTTGGAAAGAAAACACAAATCAGAATCATAAAAAAGCCAGATCAAAATGACTGTGCAGTCACACACAGTTCCTGAGAGGAGAGGCAAAATAGCTTTTCCAAAATGAATGTTTTTGTTCTTCTCTGAACATTCCTCACTTGGGTGGAAGCTATTTATTTATTGAAGGTCAGGAATTTTAGCTTAAACACAAGAACAATTGGATGGAACGTGGAGTGTGATTTCTTTGAGGGGCACTCAAGGAACTGTCCCTCCTTTGTTGTTTGAACACTCGCAGTAGTGCTTTTGTTTGACAGACGTGTGGCTATGAATATTTATAGTTTTGCCAAACATGAAAAAATAAAATGTTTTCTTCCAGCCCTAGAATGAAATGTATGTGATGCCTCTGGGAGAAATAGACATGGTAAACAATTATTTATCTTTGAAACCGAATCCATGGTACGAATTTGGGTGTGTAGGAACCAACATTGAATGGTTTCTGAGTGGTAAGTTTATTAATTCCTTTTTTGATTTACACCACTTTAGTTATTCTTGATAAAAGTCATCTCTGATGATGGAGTCCATTGTTTCACAATTATTCCCATGAAAAAATTTTAGGTGTTCATTTCTTAATTGCAAACAGAATCTTGGGTGTCCAAAAAGCTGAGCAGACATATGGCATCTGGTTATAGGCAAATGCTCACTTTATAGAGGCTGATATTTTTGCCTTAGAATCTGATTTCCAGGGAACTGAGGCTGAGTTGTAAGTGATGCTTTTAAAGGCAAATAAAATTCCATATCAGGAAACAGGGACCAGGCTAACTAACGATGAAAAGAAGAAAAGCCAGCACAATTTTGTGTCTATGAATCTGGTCCATTATATATGGCTGATTACAGGGTCTCAAGGATCCGTCTCCTACTACGATGAAGGAGCAGTGGAGAAGAATGAGTATACCAGCATGGATCTTCCATCTGCCTGTGATTTAACCACAAGGCACTAACTCCTGCCTCTGCTTCTGGGTGTTGGGTAGGTGGGAGCAAACATTCCCCTGTCCCCCAAACATCAATGGAAGCATTTGGAGGGGAGTGATGGGTATCTGAGTCCAATAAGCGGGTTGCATTGATGGGATTCTCATTGGAGCTCACATGGAATGGGCTCCAAAAAGCAGTAATTGGAACAAGAGACAGGTTAGTGTTGAGTGCATGAGTTGTTTGATTTTATGCAGTAAATTGTGGCATTTTAAAAATCAATATAAGAAAAAAGGTGCACAGTGTGTGTGTGTGTGTGTTACATCTAATTCTATTGTGTTTGAAACAGTTCAAATATACCAATCCTTTCTCAACTGTGCATTTCTGGGTCACATTCGTACACAGTGCTATACTTCTGCAATAGTACATATTCTGGATTAGGCATGCAGAAGCAATTGCTAGTTAAAGTTCATGTGTTCTCATTGTGGTGGATGTGCTTTCCCACTCATACAACATCTGAGACCATGAACTTTTGGGTCCCCCAGTTTCATCCTCTATCTTTTGCCTTCTGCTCCCCATGGGATCAGTGATACTCATAATTAATTTCACAGCAATCATACGTTAGTGCCATATAATTATTCTTAATCATTACCACTGAATATTATGTCCCACTTAACAATTTTAAGGTATTATTGCCAATTTAATATATGTAAAATAGCTTTTATTAGTTAATTTTTATGTATAACATCATTTAGGTGACAGGCAAATATATGCACTATAAAAGTTAAAATAATATGAAAAATAAAGCTAGGTGACAGGGAGGAAGGGAATTAGAGTCAGAAAATATGAAGCCAAAAGAAAATTATTAATAGCATGCAAAATCCATACCACTTTCTCCTCCTGTTTTTCTGACTCCTTCTCCTTCACCTTCTTTTATTCTTTCAACTAAAGGTGAGTTATACTCTTTATTATCCTAAGCAACCACACTTTTAATATACTTTGATGACACATATACAAGGTTTCATTACTAAATAGGTAATGAAATAATCTCTGACCAAAACACAACCTGTGAACAACCCCAGGCTTTTTGGGTAGTTAGCCCTGAGTTTATGATATAAAACTGCATAGAAAGAGTCGTGATTCAAAATGTGCAACGTACAACTTAAAGTTCTAAAGCATCAAGTTATCACATAGCTGGAAATGTGACCTAAGCTAAAGCAAAGAACAAGATTGACATGGATTGTTCTGAATGAATTCTTCCCAAAGAAACGATTGAAGTCAGTCAAGTTTGGTTACCCAGTAAGAAATCTTTCCACCCATCTGGGGTGGGTGAAGAATGGTCATAACATTATGTGTTGACATTAATGATTTTTTACATTGGCACAATTATTTTCTTTTAAGTAAAATTTGATGGGATGATGATCATTTGGAATGATAATCAGGAGAACCATAACATTCTCAGTTGGTCTGAGGGTCTTGGAAAGGAGTTGCATCATGACAGAGATCCAGACAAATGGGTCCTGTTGTGCCTGTGTATCACTTCAGCATAATCCCTACCTTACTGGAACAGTTTCTAGTATCTTCTAATAATATTTGGTCCTAATCATCTTAAACCATACTCTTTTATTTTTATTAAAGTTTTTATGTAGTTGGAATCTAAATGTTACTTAGAATCAAATACACATGCACTCTGCTGTTTTTTTTTACACTTCTGGTATTTTTATGGTGGTTTAAGAAAATATAAATAAAAGCATTGATGGAGTTCAGGACACGCTACCCCCAAAATATGGCACCGCTCTATACCCAGAGGAAAGGAGCATCCTTATCTCCCAAAGCAAAGGGAGACCCAGAAGAATCCTAACTAACAGGCCTTGTTAAGTTTTCCCCATTTACTACAATTACCTCCTACTTCTTAACCTGTCGTGTTCCTCCAGGACTGCATACTCTAACAGTATTCAGATCTGTTTCTCCAGGTCTTCATATGCTTATGAAGGCTCTCATGTTATGTAGAATTTAAATAAATTAGTACGCTTTCCTCCTGTTAATCTGTCATTGTCATTTTAATTTTCAGACTGAGCCAGAAGCCCTAAGAAAGTCCAGGAAAACCTTTTCCTGCCTTAAAGCATCAGTAAGGCAGCATTTTTGGGAAATCAATGGCTGGTTGTGTAAAAAGATTTTATGGTCAGGTGTCAATGGTGTGACCATCATACATGAACTTTCATGTAATGCCAACCAGTCACAGTTTCTCTGAAGACAGGTATTTTGAAGTTACTTTTCAAAATTACCATTAGAGGACAAAGCCTAGCCTAGAAATCTTACATTTGCCTTTCATGGGGAGAAGTCTTAAGTTCAGGAAACTTCTAAGTCTGACTTGCTGTAGCTTCTACATCCCCAAATATCTGTCTTTTATTCCTACAAAGTCTCATCATTTACCCCCTACTAAGAGGTGGGAAGAGGAATTGTACATTTCTTTTAGCAAAAATACTAAACTGAATTTTTTGAAGCAATCTTTTCTTTAAAATTTTATACCTCATTTAACTCAGAATCTAAAAAACTAGAAAATACATTATTGTGATTGCTCAGAACCTGGAGGCCTGTTCATTCATTTTAATATTCATGAAATTCTTCTATCCTTAATTTAAAAATGTGTTTCCTCTCACTTCAAATACTTTTCCTTTTATCCTCTCTAAATTTCCAGAAATTAACATTTCCTACCTTTAATGCAAATGTCAACAAAGATAATCCACACTTCCTTTTAACATTAAGTATTTCTTCATTTTAAAATTATGACTATCAAAGGTGTAGAGTCCAGGAAACATTTCTGAAGACTTATCAATTCACTAAGATAAACTTTTGCAAACACCATTTTCATGTTTTTAAATATTGTGAGACTGAGGCCAAGGAGACACATGTGTTAAACATTTTCTTTTTTTCTTAAATGGCTACTAGTATATTGTTTAATACTTTAGGGAAATTACTGTGGCTTTCTTATAGTGATAAGTAAACACCATAACAAAATATATTTTCATAATTCATTTGATGGGGGAGGTTGGAGGAAGGAGAGACATAAGGAGGGGGAGAGAAAGAGACCCTTCTCCTTCCACCCACAGAGATATTCCTGATCTCTTAAAGAAAGGGTGACAATTAAGAAAACCCCGATTTTCACAGTTGCCCCTTTCAGTTGAACACGAAGCATTTTGTTTTCTCCTAACAGAAGTCAAACTTTAGATCTGAGGGGAGGGAATCAATAAAATCTCTCCTTTTGAGGTTTTTCCCTGCACAGGTAATCCATAGTGTCCTTTAGAAATGAAGCTTCTGAATTGCATTCGAATTAAGGCTAGATAACGCAGGCTGCGTCTGAATTTTAGATCTGCACATGATTGCCTGCATTTATTACTAAGCTTTCACTTACAGAAGAGCAGATGGCTCCCGGTGCTCCAGATCAAATACTGTCAACTACTTATTTGATCATCAGCATTGGGTTTTTGATTTAAATAATTGAGCTTTTGCAGTCAGTGCTTCTGAAATCTGACCTGCTTCTCGCAGCTTGTCCAGTGGTGGGGACCATTCTTAGCTCTTGACCAAGGCTTTTTTACACCAATGCTTCGATTATAATTAATGCACGGAAATTTAAAAGAAAGTCTTTGTACTCCTTTAGAAGAGAGAGTCATCTGCCTTCTGTTTCAAATAGCCAAGTAGATAAAACTGTGCTTGATTAAAGAAACCATTATCCACAAAGAAGGGAAAATGGATGAATTCATTTCCTTATTTCCTTCTCTGATCACTATTTGCAAAAATGGCCCCATCAGATTGTTCTCTGCTTTCACTCCCTTTTGCTCTATGACCTTGAAGCTTCACCTATTAAGAGGTAGAGTGTATTTCCTCGTCCCTGAACCTATTCTGTCTCCTTGTTTGCTTTGGTCAGTAGAATGCAGTGTTAGGGACATAGTGACAATTTTGAGCCCAGTGGATTACCTCAACCAAGATCAATAGAGCCACCTACCCGACCTACAGTTGATCCTACAAATTTGTGAGAAACCTGTGTAGGAATTGCATGGCTGCACATAGTCCGAATGGCCACTCTAGAAAAATGAAAGTTAAATAAATTGTTGTTATTTTAAGTCATTAAGCTTTGAATCGTTGGTTTCATATCAGTAGTTAACTGATACAATCTGTATTTTATTTTCTGCTGAGCATGTTTTTTTTCATATGGCTTAGGAGATCAAACAACGGGTTTTAGATCTTTACTGTTGAACTTGACAACTTTCCTTAACTCTTATGTCTCCACTCATTCATTTAGTCAACAGCTATCTAACTAAGCATCTACTGTATGTCAGTCACTGTGCAAGATACTTTGGATAGACTAGTGACCAAGGAATATACCTGTCATTTATGGTGCTTTCATTCTGGAAAGACAATGATATCCATTGCTCCAATGAGTAAATTAGGTGATTTATATACAGCACCCAAGCACATGAGTATCAGTTGCACCAACCCCTTTTACTCCTCATTCTCTCTCAAGTGAAAAAGACTCATGCCCTAAGGAATGATCTCTGATTCAGCTTTAGATCAAACTGCTATTTAGCTGAAAAGAGTAAAGTTAGACTGAATGGTATTGAGATCTTCACTCTACCATTATCAACTGTTACTTAACCTCTCTAGATTCTGATTGCTACTCACTAAAACAGAGCCAAGACTTCTATTATTGTTATTAATATCAGTCATGTCTCTTGTCCTCAATTTCTTTGACTTAACCTAGCATATTGACTCTGAATCTCTGCAATCACTACCAGTTCTCATAAATACTCTTAGAAACTGAATCAAAAGGATCAAATCCGGTTCAGCTGTTCTTGATAAATTTCTCTTCACAATGCCTACAGGCGTGTGGCCTGGGCACCTTTTTCTCTGGAGCCGTACTTGCTGCTGCGAAGAATGTTACTGAGCCAATCCCCACATGAATTTCACAGATTGCATAGTTGAACTGAGAATATGATCACAACATCCAAGAACCTCAGATCATTAGTCATTTCATGGGGGGAAGCAGATGGCTTCCCTAGTAGAGGGATCTTCATCTCCTACAGAATTTGGACACCATTACAGAACTAGACCTAATTGTTCAGAGAAGCATGTTTGAGTTACTTTCCACCTGAATTTGTAATTCTCGCTTCTATCCCGTTGCATGTATGCATGTGATATATGAAAGGTACTCTGTTAGCAGAAAGGATTCCCAAAAAGAGAAGGACCATCACGTTCATCTAAGCCAGTCATCATATGTATCAAGTAAGAGTGCAGTGCTATAAAGTGATTGAAGGTGCTCTGTTCTTTAGAGGTATTCTAAAAATAAAATATGTATTACATACACATACCAGATATGCCATTTTAAAAATCCCTGGCACTACTGATTTTGGGGGCTAGATAATTTATTCAGTGTGAGGGTCTGTCCTGTATGTTCTAGGGTGTTTTATAGCACACCTGGTCTCAACCCATTAGATGCCAGTAAAACCCCATCCACCAATTATGACAATCAAAACGTCTACTGACATTGCACAATTGCCTTGATTAAGAACAATTGATATACAAGTATCAGAATCTCAGAAGGGGAAAGAATACATTTATATTCAGCATTACCAAAGGAAGCAGGGTCATATAGGACATTGAGTCCAACTTCATTTTCTGTGTATTAGTACAGATTTGCTCTTTGTTCAGCCAAACAAAGGCTTTTATACACCAACACAGAGGCACAGAGCTAGATAGAGACAATGAGGATGCAAAATCCTGGTGGTTTTCTTCCTATAGGAACATAATCTCCCAAAGTGTATCATCGAATACAATTTTATATGGTATTGCAGTACACCGCTACCAATAAAAATGGTAAAGAAAATTATAGGTATTGGACTTTTAAATGTGAAATTAGGGTCTTTGAATAGCCTAGAAAATGGAATAAGGAAACTGATTATTTAGGTTCTAATCCTTCTATCACTGTACCAGTGTGTGATTTTGGAAAGTTTTTACCACTCGTATTAGTTTGTTAAGGCGGCCATAACAGAGTCCCGCGTACTGGGTGGATCAAACAACACAAGTTTATTTTCCCACATTCTGAAGGTTAGCAGTCTGAGATCAAGGTATCATGTCAGTAGGGCTGCTTCCTTCTGATCCCTCTTTCCTTGGCTTGTAGGTGGCTGTCTTTGCCCTGCCTTTCACTTCGCCTTCCATTCGTATCTTTGGGTCCTAATTTCATTTTCTTAAAAGGGCACCAGTCGTATTTGATGAGAATCCCTCTAGTGACTTTAACTTCTTAAAAGACCCTATCTACAAATATAGTCATATATTGAGGTACCTGAATTTAGGGACTTCAACATATGAATCGAGGACAATTCAGCCCATAACATCACCTTTCTGAGTCTCCATTTTCTTATCTGTAATGTAGGAAGGGCATAAGACGTATTTCACAGTTGATGACTGTGCAAATTAAATGAAGATTATATATATATATATATATATATATATATATCTCCCCTATCTTCAATTTGTACAGCAATTTTATATATATAAATATATAATGCATATATAATACATACATATCACTTAGCATAGAGTCTAAATCGTAATGAGCCTAACAAAATTAATTATGATAATTTTATTTTATTCAGGCTTAACAAAAACTATTACTGACAAGGAGCCTTTAGGTAGAGCTGGAAAAGCAGACATGGATGAGGGAACATATAATTCAATGAGGAGGACACTGCAGACCCTGTACAAAGGCACAGAAGTCCCTCTGGGACATGAACAGTATTTTCTTGATATTAATGTTCACAATTTTTCTATTATTATTTAGAAAAGAATTTTAAAATTGTATCTGACACCCGAGATGCTCCCTTACCCTTGTTTCTTCCAATTTGCCTTGCTTTCCCTCTGTTACTAGTCCATTTTCTACTATCACTAGTTGTATGACTCAGGAGTTTGAGTGGTGGCATTCCACCTGGAATATGGCAATAAAAGTGTCAGTAAGCAGAAGTTTAATTGAGCAGGATTTTTTCTGATCTTCATAACATGTCAAATGTTTGTCTGAGCCTAAGTGACTGTGAAAGTGCAGGGGTAATGGCAGGACTAAGGAAGGTGTTATGAAGAGCTGGACTTGGGGAGACAAGGATGAGCTCTGTATCAGACAGGCTGAGTTGGTGAGTTATGTGTTATACAGGAGACAATGCACTGGGGGCCCCAGTGCCTCCTTCCACTCTTATGGAAGCAGGAAAAATGTAGTTGTTTAAAATATAGTTGGAAATGTCGTGCTATTTCTTGTTCCTGGCCTCTTCAATGGTGGCCAATAAAATGGTGCAAAAGAACCCATATGAGAAAGACTTGTTGAAGTGGCTGATATGAAATGACCCTGAAACCTTATAGTTTCAATACTGTATATGAGTTACATATGTATGAGGTCTCATCTGTCTATACATACATACATACATATATACAAATATACATATTCTTATATTTTATGTAAAATAATACCACCTAAATTGAAAATATGTACCATAATTTGCCATGTGTAATGTGTACTTTTTTGCCCAAATATATGAGGGAAAAATAAGGATAAGCATTATACATGCATAGTATTAATTCCATATCTATATAAATGTTTCTAATCATTTTACTTATGCTTATGAGTTAAAAGTATGACTCTAGAAATCAATAATGATATTTATATGCAAAATAATACCCTGGAATATGATAAATGGGGTTTTTAATATGAAAAATTATATGTGAAATTTCTTTTACCTTGTATTTGTTTTTGTGTTTTGTAATTATTGTATAAAATTTCTTGTACCATAATATGTTCAAAATAAATAGTAAAGTTCCTTTATAATACAAAATAAAAACAAAGTACCTAAATATAAACAAATTAAATTTGAATTAAAAAATTAAAATGAAAGATTTTTTTTTTTTTCCCCTGAAAGTTTGGGCCAAAAACATGGGTGTGCATTGTACATGGGAGCACATTATACACAGCAAAATACAGTAACTCGATCTCTGAAATATATATCACAAGGAAATTTTGTTATGTTTATACATCAATAATTTATTGACTATTATAAAGTAAACTATTTTTATGGATTACAAGTCAAATTTCCATTGGACTTCTCAAACTCATAAGGAGACTAAAATCCTCTTGAAGTCAAGGCTTTTTCATAAGTTTTTTTTTAATGGTCCCCATAACCTCAGTGCTTTCCAAGGTCTGTTGATATTGATTGAGTTGATACATTAATAACTCTTCAATTTAGATATGCCCGGTATTGAATGTTAGCCATAGCTCTTCAAATACTCACATTACTTAAACTCCCTTATTCTTAGTTTGTTTTTCCTTTTATAAAATGGTGATAATATCTATCTCAAAGTTTTATTGTGAGGAATAAATTAAATAATAAATGCATGAAGAGCACCTAGTGAAATATTAGTTTCACAGTAGGTGTATGATGCATGTTTCTCCCCAACTCCTTTATTCTCACTGAACAGGGAGGTATAAATCAATGTCTAATGACATATAGGAATACAGAAAATTGAATTTTCACATAAGCAAGTTTCTGATAATTTACTGTAACTTAGGGACAATTTTTTATGGGAACACATTTCAAATTATAATTTGACTTCATATAGCCTGGGAACACTAAACACATCATAAACCACAAAAACAAATATTTACAAAGGCGGATGCACAAAAGCATTTCCATTACCGTTGCATTTCCTCAGGGAACTCACCTGACCTGGAAAGATTTCTGTAAGTTTCTAAAATGAAACTAAATGTGTGAATTTCCTCCTGAAGATATCAGAGAAAACATTTCCGAAATGCCTCACTGTAAGAAATAGAATCTAGTTCTTTGGTGGTTTCACCATACAGACCATATTGTGGTAAGACTGGTTTCGTACACACAGACTTACTGGTCGCTTATGTAGAGAACCCAGCACCATTTTATACCACGAACCAACTAGAACAAATCAATTATTGGTTTTAGTCAACTTTTGCCTCACGGTGCTTTTGCAGCTGTTTTCTTATTTTTTATCTAGTTTTTTTTTTTCATGCATTAATTGAGCACCTGATTATTGTAGTGAATATTTCTATAATAATAATAACCTAAAATTGGCTTTGTTTTACTTTCCTATCATGATCTCTACTTTCATACACTCACCTCTGTATTCATACAACGTGCTTCCTTTTCACTAAAGATTTTGTTTATGTCTGTCTCGTGTAGTCGCTAACAATTTCTGCTAGATTTGGGAAATATTCCTACATACTTCTTGGCCATTTTGTCCTTAGGATGTCTCATATGTAGCAATTGAATATCTAAATAGGATATAGTCTTACGAAGTCACACAATAACCAAAAGAGGTGGCCATTATTAGCACCATTTCAGAGTCTCAGAGAACAGAAAAAATTAAACTTAAGCAAAGTAGCCTACACAAATTCACAAAGTTGTTAAGAGAAGGTGTGTCTGACTCTAGTGTCTCCAATCTTTTCATCATTCCTGGCTCAAGCAGAAAAGGAACAAACCAAAAACTGGTTGGTACATAGAACTTACCCCTGAATTCCAAAAACCGAAGCTTTGCTGGCTCGTAATTCTGGGTTCCATGAAGAATGATGAGGAAGAAATGCCTTTAAATTCCCATCAAGCTTAAAATCCATATGTACAGCTGCATAGCGACAGCAATCTTCATTCTAATTTACTTTTATTTAGGTCCATCTCAAAGGATTTTGACACAAAAATATATTCTCTAAAACTAAAGTGGGACAGAGTATTGAAATATAAATGAAGACACATAGGGACAGAAACGGAAGCGTAGAATTGATCTGTGCAGCTCAGTCTTGGCATTCCCTTCATTAATGGCTCTGTCTCCTCTTGTTTTTCACGGTATACCCCATGTAGAATGCTTTTTAGAATGTGCTTCGACAAAGACGGTACTTTTAGTACACACCTATCCAATTCGTAATAATGTATATTCTCTCGAAATCAAACCTAGGAGAGGACAATTGTGGAGGAATGAGCAAAGTCTAATGAAGGGATTCTCAGCCTGGTGGGAGAAGTGGATGGAGATTAGAAAAACCAAGTGCTTTCAGTGTGAGGATAGTGAATCCCCGTGAGGGAGGAACCTGGTCCATTACAGGTGTGAGTAGGCATCAACACGAAGAGACCCTGCAGGACACAAGCTGAGTACCAGTGGAAAATGTGATGGGCGCATGAGGGAGACACTAACAAGGGTGGTCTGATCAGTTCTTTGGAAACAGCAAGCATCGTCATAGTTTATTTTTCTATGGTGGAATATCACTGGCAGCATGCAATTGAGACCCTTTCAACATTGCTGACAGTATATTTGTGATCTTGCCGTTGTCCAGACTCAGTTCTGACACCATCCTCCTTACACTTCAGGCTGCAGCAAAACTGATCTGATTAAAGCTTCCTAAATGCCTTTGTTTTCTGATTTTGTGATTTTTGCATATGGTACTTTCTCTGCCTCAAATTCATGACTCCTACCTACCCTGCCTGCCTTCCAGAGTCACTTACAAGTTTCCTTGACTGTGCAGCTCTCCTTAGACGGGTGTAGGCTAACGTGGTGACTTCTATTCTGTGCTCCTGGGACGCCCTGTGTTAATGGCCCACATAGCAGAGAGGATGCTACATATAATAGTATCCGACTACAGTAGGACTGTGCTTGATCTAAGTCTGCCGCGTTTCTATCATAGAAAGTAATCACACTCTCGAAATAAATCTTTGTGTTGTCCAGATCCTCAGTTTATAGTTAGTGTCAAACAACACCACGTTTCAATATTCTCCTTCCTAGTCCTGTGACAGACATCACTAATCTCTCTCAGCAGGTTTCTATTGAGACATGATGTTTGACTCCTTCACAATTTAGCACTCAAGGCAAGACAGCAATCCATCATAAATGGCCCACCAGTTAAGTCTTAAACTACAATTTTTAATATTAGCATATTGAATATTTTACATGTGTTGCTGTTATTATATGTTAAGCTATTTGCTACACCTTGCCTACAAAAAATGCCAAACAGCTTTGTGTTGGCTGTTTAAATCATGTGGTTGATTAGATTATTGTTTGATCGATATTTAATCAGCATATCTTTTCTGAAGTTATTTTAAATTTCTTTCTTCTACTTGTCTCCCAAACACATTGATTCTTAATCAGTAATATTTTAAAGTTACCCTCCATCGACTGCAAAATGAGAAGTTGCAATTACTTTTAGACATAAAACATTTTCCATATTAATTGATTTATTGGCCATATACAACCTTACTTCCAATGACTAGTGGAAAGACCATGGAGTTTCTAAAAAATCATAGCAGTAAAGGGGGATAGTGGGAATATATTCAACTGATAGACAGTCTCCTTTTTGTGAGGATTGTGCACATGACATTTAAAAGTTTGATATTTTCCTGGAACAGTGGTTCTCAACCTGTGGGTCGCGACCCCTTTGGGGGTTGAATGACCCTTTCACAGGGGTCGCCTAAGACCATTGGAAAACACATATCAGATATTTACATTACGATTCATAACAGTAGCAACATTACAGTTATGAAGTAGCAACGAAAATAATTTTATAGGGGTCACCACAACGTGAGGAACTGTATTAAAGGGTCGTGGCATTAGGAAGGTTGAGAACCACTGTCCTAGAAGGTAATCAAAACTCTGTCCTCCATTTCTAAACACATGTTCTGCCTAGCCATCCTAAGATGACATTTCCGAATATGTACATTTTAGAGTGTGTATGTAAGGCTTATACATGCGACTGATTAAAAGAGGGCTTCTCTGCTAATGAACAGTCTTGATGGGGGATTAGAATACATTGTCCTTAGGCAACATGATTTTTCTTACTTTCACCCTGGGGGTGAATTTGTCCATGACTCCATGTCTGTCCTATTTTTAGTGGCTAACAACCACCAAATAGCTAAGAAATTCATTTGTGCTCAAATAATGACCACCAATAAAAGCCCTTCAGAGAACTGATTTGGAGCATAATTTAGATCCATTGCTTGTACTAATCAGTGAACCAGTGATTCCTGTAATTCCCTCTGGTGTTTTAAAGACAAGGAAAAACGATTACATTCACTATAGATGAGGTATAAAATCTCCTGGAGACTGCACCTTGCACAAATCGGAGAGTTACATATTTTTTCCTTAAAAAGAGATAGGATGTCTTTATTTTTTTAATCTAGATTAATAAAATTGCCTGTCTCTACTGAGTAAAATCTTAGGTAATTATTCAACCCGTTATTTCAAAGGGCTTGTATTTTTAACTAAAAATGGTGTCTAATTATCTTATAAATAAAGATATGATGTGGAGACATATGTAAATTTCTGAAATCTGAACTATGTATTCAAATTCCTATGTACTTAGGAGGGTGTGTGAACAAGTTCTTCGAAAAGCGAAAGTCATCGATTTTAACTTACAGCCTATTCTAATGATCTTTTCTGTTGATGTGTTCTTTGGAACTATTTAAATATGTTGTTGTCAGGAGGAAAATGCAATTATTAGAAAATAGTTCAGAGCCACAATTCAGAATGCAATGCAATAAACTTCTCCCATTGACTCCCCAGTGGGACCATCACAAACGCTTATGATCATGACAGATTCCCTGTGCCAGGGCCACCTCCCTTGTTTCCTCCCAATTTCTTTCTACTCCATCCAACACATGCTTTTTGGTTTCTCTCACCTTACCCCTCCGCCATGGGTTACTCTCTGTCACTTTGTTCCATCCGGTCTTCTGGGTGGAGTTGGAAAGTTTTCTTAGTTCTTCAGTTCCCCTCAACTTCATCGTGAGAAACAGTTTGCTTGGAACCGGTGGCTTTACCTGTGACATGAATCTGCTGCCAATGTTCCTGTCATCCAGTCTGTGCGTGATCCTGAGATTGGGCTGAGGGGAGAGGGACGGTAAGGATAAACATGTCAGAAAACGACAGGAGAGTCCTGGCTGGCTGCATCCCGACGTTGAATCACAGCACTGATCACAGAGCAACTCACCCAGTGTGACTGCAGGCTCCCGAACGGTTGTGTCTCCCCTCTACCAGTCAGAGCCCGTTAAGGTTTCTATGATTACAATATGTTATTATTTCAATTGTTACTCTTCTACTTGAGAATATAATGCTAAGCAGTTTCCAAGGGAACCCCATACTCTCTTCACAACACTGGCAGTTTATAAGCAGATGGTGTCCAACAGGCACATCCCAAACCTGCTGACATAGGTGTTTGCTTCTGATCGAATGCCATCACTCGAGAGCGTGCAACAGCACGGTGATTTACTCCTGTGTTGGTCTTTCTTCGTATGATAAAGGAAGCGGCTATTTGGTAGCTTGGAGAGTCAAAACAATATTTTTCTAGAAAAAAAATTTAATTTTTAGTTTAGTTCAACAAAGAGTCATTGAGACAAACTAGACAAACATTTAAGGTCCTAAAACAAACTTCTATACACAATTTATATCATATATAAATATATAAAGAAATGAATTAGAAATCATGAACTAGTCACATTAATTATTTTTTTTTAAATAGAAAATAGAAGAGATAGAGTGATTCCTCTTATCGGCGTGAATAAGGAATGTCTTCTTGAAAACAAAGTAATAAATTCATTGTTAGTTAGGTCCAGAGGTATAAGTAGAAAGCAACTGCATATGGAAAGCAATAGAAGATGAAGGCATTTGCTAATTACAGGTAATGAGAGTAAAAGATTCCAAGGTGGAGACAGGAGAAACATCAACGTTGTGGCAACTCGAAATTGTTTGAAAATGAAGTACCAAATGAACAGCCATCTGGAATACTAGGACATCTGTGTTGAGGAAAGGACTGACAGAAAGAGAGAGAGAGAGGGGAAGGGGAGGGGAGGGGAGGGGAGGGGAGCGGAGGGGAGCAGGAATTCAAGTAGGACCCAGAGCAGCATAAACGTTGACTTTTATTCTTTATACTGATGGTGAGGATGATCATGGGCTACAGTAGAACCATTTGCTTAAAGGAATTCTTCATGAGGAATCAGAATACTGGAGCTTCAGGGATGCTATGATTATGTTGGATAGGGACTGTGACATCTCCTCTCTGAGACTCCATCAGTTCCTTCCCACTCCAACGTCACAACCTCACAGAAGCTCCCACTGGCTATCCCAGAAGCCTTTCCTCAGATCTGCTAGCTCCTGTAGGGTGCTGTTTGACACACCCTACAGAGTAAAACCACGTTCAGGTGTTTCTTTTATGCTAAGGAAAGTGAGTTAAGTAAAGGGAGAACCTAGAGGAATGTGAGCCCATGATTTTGTTAGAGCAGCCCCAAGGAAAGATATTGATAATCTAAACAATAAAACCAGTGGTGTTAGAGGTAAAAGATAAAAAGTTGGATAATAAGCAACATGCCTGGAAGTTATGATTTTTAGTTTACTTAGATTAACTTTCTGCAGTGATAAACAAGAACTAAACAGAATAGTCTAGGCTACTTTTGAGGCTCCTGATTTGAGGTGAATGGTAGCATTACTAACTTACTTAATTGCTCTCTAAGCTGAGCATTTCCTTTTGTGATTTTCCTGCAAGAAAAATCAAAATTCAGTTTATGGAATGCAACCAAATTTGCATATTGATTTATTTTATTTTATTTTTTGGAATATGTTGAAAGGTTTCTTCTTATTGAGCAAAAACTGTTGTTCACCACAGACTCTGGAAAGATTGCCAGGAGGCATTTGTGTATTTAATGTTCCTTCAGTTCAAATATGTATATTTCATCATAATTAAACTAGTTGAAAGGCTTTTAAAAGAAGTTGTTAATGTGATTGGCAGT
This sequence comes from Lyroderma lyra, assembly GCA_004026885.1. Taxonomy (NCBI): domain Eukaryota; kingdom Metazoa; phylum Chordata; class Mammalia; order Chiroptera; family Megadermatidae; genus Lyroderma; species Lyroderma lyra. The sequence goes on along the minus strand of PVJL010000396.1, from coordinate 407,750 downwards.
GTTCTGAGTCTGGGTGGTGTGCAACACTGACAGATGCTAAAATGTGTCTTCTTTGGTCTCCAACTAATGTAATTTGAATATGTGGAATCCTCTGTTTTCAAGAAGGCTTGTGATTACGTCCCATTATCTAAGTAAGAATGATACATGTCCAAGATTTTCATTAAATATAAACAACCTTGAAATTAGTATTCGTCAACTACCTTTTTTTTTTAATGAGAGTATTGTTTTGTAGGAGGAAAGAGACAATAACATCACTTTTTTTTCTTTAAAAGAAGTATTAAGCTGTTATGTCACAGAGGCTTTAAATTCATAAAGAGGAGAACTAAGGTAGTGAAAAAGTGATCCTGCAGATAACCACTTCGGGGTCACAGCCTATAGCTTGCTTGTCACCACTAGATGACAACCTTGTATGTTTGGGAGTCGCTAGCTCTCTGGCTCTCTGCTGCTGAGACTTGACGTAATTCAGCGTATTCTCCGGCATTTCAAAAAAGACATGAGAATATAAATATATGTGAAACAAACTTGCATCATGATTATAAATTGTTCTCCATTGTCAACTGCATATTACTTATATGAAGTAGAAATATTTGCTCAAAATATTATTCCAAATCTATTGTTCACAATCTCTACAGTTTTGAATGATTTGGTCTAATTCTACCGATTTTTGTGTCTCAACAAACTTACTATGAATTTCCATGTAATTGCTTTTCTGATAAGGTCACTTGCTGTGATGCTTTCAGTCTTCTGTTTCTCAGTTTATATAGTCTCAGCAGGTGGCCCTCGCTCTGAGGAAAGAAAGATGACCAGTAATGCATTACTGATCCTAAATACCAACAGTGAACCTAAATAGAGCCGTGACTGAGAAATCTGCTTCTATCTGCCTCAATTTCCCACTCCCTCAAAAGGTATTGCGATGTCAATAGAAAATATGGATTCTGGAGTTAGGCGTAGTTAGTAACTACATGATGGTTGGCGTGTTTCCTGTTAGAGTCTCTTATTGCCAGGCTCGTGTGTGCATGTGCATGTGTATTTGCGTGAAATAGAGATAACATTTTGTTTTTATGAAATTTAAATGATACATGTATTCAAAACATTTAGAAGAGTACTTGGCACATGATTTGTGTATTTTTCCATTTTAAATGTATATTTCATTTAATGATTAAATATTAAGAGGGTCCTCCAACATAGTCATATTGCATCATATACTTATTTTTATATAGAAATTTGTCATGATTATACTTTTATACTTATTTGTGTGATTTTTATATTTGACATAACTCTTCCCTATTAAACTATATGCTCCAATATTATACAGGTCATGTTTATTTTTACTCACTACTGTGTCCCAAATATTTAGTACAAGCATGTCTAACCTGCGGCCCAGGACAGCTTTACATGCAACCCAACACAAATTCTTAAAGCATTATGTGATTTTTTTTTGTGACCTTTTTTTAGTTCATCAGCTGTTATTAGTGTTGGTGTATTTTAGGTGTGGCCCAAGACAATTCTTCCACTGTGGCCCAGGGAAGCCAAAAATTTGGACACCACTGATCTAGTCCAGTTTCTGTACAATTGCAGGTACCTAATAAACATTTATTAAATTTGAGTGCTGGTAAATCAATGCATTGATAAGTCATGGAGATCATAGAATAAGAGATAGGATATAAGTTAAAAGGGGAAGATGATGAGGGAGAAATACCATGAAACTATAAGCAATCAATATTAAATGTCTTTCATACTGTTAGGAAGTGTTAGCGTGACTCTGGCTTCGGAATCTGGAGAATTGAATTCTAATTCCAGTTTAGATCTGTATTAATTTCATGACTGAGGGCAAATTTCATAGCACCTAAAACTCAATTTTCACATTCAACAGTTTGCAGACTAAATCCTGATTTTTTTACTTTTATTTTTTTGAGAATCAAATGGTTGAGTAGATAAAGGAGTTCTTGGTTCTTCGTGTAGGGAGCTTGTAAGTTGCCACTCCGTGCTGAGACAAATGAAAAACTGAACAGACTAAAAAATCAACTCTTCTCATGTCTGTAAGGGAGATGAGGACACAGAGCAAATTATGGCTGCCCAAATTGGAGAGAGACACAGGCTGCTACAAGGGAGTCATGGTTTTATCAGAACCATTGTGGGAATCAGTGTCCTGACAGGAAAACTGGAACTGTAATTGAACCGCTGGAGGCTCCGTGTAGACAATTCTGAGAGTTAAAACTCCAAGAGTACCCATTCGTGGGGAGGCCCACAGTATTATGAGATTTACTACCAGGAACTGAACCCATTTCCCACAGTTACATAATGAAGAAAAGCCCCTGGGTGTTTCCAGTAAGGTGAGGGTAAAAGGAACCATTTTGAAATTAAGCAGAGCACTCTTCTGATTAACAAGATGTGCCCTCAGGGGAGCTAATTAACCAGAGCCTAACATGCTGGGGTATTATCAGAGCCTAATTGACCTGGGGAAGGGAAATGCCCAACTCCACCTCCTTCTAGCCATCCTGTCCCATCTGAGGGGGAAGACAAAAACTGATAAAACCCTGGTGAATTTCACTCTCTAGGGGTGTAAGCTCACTAAAAGACTGAGATGTACCATAGACTATAGAAAGCTCCTCCTTCCCCCACTTCTTAGCATCACATTACTAAAGGTCTAGTTATAGCAGTTATTTTAACCCTATACATCATGTCCTGCTATCAAGAAAACTATTACAAGACAGATCAAAAAGCAAAAAACTCCATTTGAAGAAACAGTAAGCATCAGAACCTGACATGGAAGGGATGCCCTAAATATCAGACCAGGCATTTAAAACCACTGTGATTAATTCGCTAAGGGATTTCTTGGATAAAGCAGACAGCATGCAAAAACAGATGGGCAATGTAAGCAGAGAGATGAAAATTCTCAGTAAGAACCAAAAAGCCATGCTAGAGACTAAGAAACATTACAACAGAAATAAAGAATGTCTTTAATGGGCTTATTAGTAAACTGGACATATTCAAGAAAGATTCTCTGAACTTGAGGATATTTCAACAAACTTCCAAACCTGAGAAGCAGAAAGAAAAAAGACAAAAACAAAACAAAACACAGAATAGAATATCCAAGAACAGTGAGACAACTATGAAAGTGTAGCCAACACATCATCAGAATATCTGAAGGAGAAAAAAGAACAGAACAGAAGAAATACTTGAAATAATAATGGTTGAAAATTTCCCCAAATTAATGTCAGACTTAAACCACAGATCAAGGAAGCCCAGAGAACACCAACCAGGATAAGTGTAAACAAAAACAAACCAACATCTAAGCATATCCTTTTCAAAGTTCAGAAAATTAAAAGTTAAGAAAAAATCCTGAAAGAAGCCAGAGAAATAAAATACCTTACCTGTTGAGGAGCAAAGAAAAGAACTACATCTGATTTCTCTTTAGAAACCATGCAAGGAATAAGAGAGTAAAGTGAAATATTTAAAGTGTTGAGAGAAACAACCCACCAGCCTAGAATTTTGTACTTTATGAAATTATTCTTCAAAAGTGAAAGAAATACTAACTTTCTCAAACAAAAATTGAGAAAATTTGTTACCTATATACTTTCCTTGTAAGAGAGGTTTAAAGAAGTTATTTAGCAAGAAGGAAAATAATATAGGTAAAAAAATTCAGATCATTATTAAAAAAATTAAAAAGCATTGAAGAAATATGTGAAAGTAAATAAATACATTTATTTTTCTCATCTGATCTAACAGTAGTTCAAAAATCATAGCATCAATGTATTCTATTATTTATGCTTATATATAGATAACAGATATATGCTTATGCATGGTTATATTGCTCATATATAAGTAAAATGAATGACAGTAATGATACAGGTGACGTGAGGGAAGAATCAATGTTATTTTAATTTGATGCTCATACCACCTGTGAAGCAGTGTATCATTATTTGAAAGTGGACTTGGACTATTCATAAATATATATTGCAAATTCTAAGGCAACTATTAAAAAATGTTTATAAAAAACAGTATAATTTACATGTTAAGAAAGAAGAGAAAATGGGATCAAATAAAATACTGAATTAACCCTCCACTGCTGCACCCCCCAAAAAATCAAAAAGGAAACGTAGAAGACAAAAATAGAAATAAAGAACAAGGACAGTAAATGGAAAACAGTAACAGATTTGGTAGCTATACATCCAAAAATGTTAAAAATCACTATGAATGACAGTAGTTCAAATATACCAATTAAAAGACATTGTCAGAGTGGATCAAAAAACAAAAGTAAATTTAATGTTGTCTACAAGAAACCCACTTTATATAAACACACATACAGATAAAAGTAAATGGGTGGAAGAAAACATAGTATGTTAATACCAGTCAACAGAAAGCAAGAGTAGCCATGTTCATTTCAGATAGAGCTGCCTTCAGAGCAAGGGAAGTTTACAGAGATAAGGAAGAGTATGACATAAACATTTAGGGATCAATTTTCCAGAAAGATGTAACAATCTATAATTTGTAGGTGCCTAACAACAGAGCGTCAAACTATTCGAGAGGAAAACTGATAGAACTGTTAGGAGAATAGGTGACTCCACTATCATAGTTGGAGACTTCAGTAATGCTCTATCGAGACAGACTTCGCAGTCAGAAAATCAGTAAGGACATAGTTGAACTCAATATCATTAATCAACTGGATGTAATTAACATCTATAGACTACTTCATCCAACAGCAGCTAAATACACATTCTTCTCAAGCTCACATGGTCCATTCACCAGCATAGAACACATTCTGAACCATGAAACACACCTTAAAAAGCTTAAAGTAATAAAAATGTCTGCTCTCAGACAGTGATGGAATTTTAAAAAATCAGTAATGTAATCCATCACATTATCAGGCTAAAGAAGAAAACTAACATGATCATATAGATGCAGAATAAGCACAAGACAAAAGCCAACTCTAGTTTATGAAAAAATAAAAACAAAACCAAAATAAAGTCTCCGAGTGCATGAGGAATATTGGAGAACCTCCTCACCTTGATAAAGAATACATACAGCTAACATCATAATTAATGGTGAGAAAACTATGTAGACAGTAAAGCGTTAAGTGGTTGCCCACAGGTAGGTGTGTTGAGGAGGGCTGAACAGAGCACAGGGTTTTCAGGGCAATGAAAATACTCTGTGTGATACCGTAATGATAGATACACTGATGGTATGATAATATAATGATAGATAACATGTCGTGCATTTGTCAAAACCCTTAGAAGTACAAAACGAAGAGTGAGCCCTCAGATACACTGTGGACTTTGGGTGATTATATAGTCAGTGTAGGTTCATCCATTATAACAATTGTACCACGCTGGTGGGGATGTTGGTAATGGGGGAGGGTAGGCAGGTGTTAGGGGCAGGGTGTACAAGTGAAACCTCTGTACCTTTCTCTCAATTTTGCTGTGAACCTAAATCTACTCGAGAAATAAAGTATTAAACTGATAATAAAGTAGATGTAAACATGCTTTGTATACTCTCAAATGCGTAACAATATTGGCTGTTCTGTTGTCTTATTATTTGACATTAAGCAAGACACTGCAAACTTTTCAAATTAGAGATGAAGATACGTAGATGGGTTGGGGCATGTTTAGGACCATCTGTACCTAACATTCTATAATTTTTTACTCAATAATGCCAGCACTTTCTAAAATATCTTCTATGAAATACTAGTCTATATAATATAGTATTAAAAATAAAAGCAACCCAAGAAATGTGGAAAAATAATCCCTTCCCTTGCATAGTAGAAACACACTATGAGGAATTCACAGGGAAAAAACATTCAATATATTAATACTTTCCATAATTTTCTTTATTTTCTTATATGTCCCCTTTGCCCTGGTCTGGGGTACAAACAGAAGAGAATGAAACAGACAATATTACAATTTCTTGAGTTCCAATTTAGGCTTTCAAAAAACAAAATGGAATGGCCTAAGTATAAGTATTATGCAGAGTTAATTGCATTAAAAATAATTTGCTAGGACAAAAAGAAATCACAGTTTCTATTTCATGCTTTAGCAGAGATTTGATGAGAGTAAATTGAGTTTGTATTGGAAATTATCTTGAAAGGACTGGGGAAGGAGATGAGAGGAAGACCTTGCAGACAGCTCCATCCATAAAGTGCTGAGCACAGTGGTCAGTACTCGGGTGTCCTGAGGCAGGAGAAGCAATGCTTTCTATCCCTCTTCCAGTAAGTTGTCGTCAAGGTGCAGCATCCAAGGGCCCTGGCCTGTGCCTCACTCACAGATGCTCTAGGAGAAGTGACAAGTGGCACTTCCCACGATTTTCTGTGTCCCATCACAATTCCACCTGCTCCATGTAGATACTTTTTTTGTTAATATCCTAGCGCACTTGTAAGATCAAACTCATGACATCACATGGCCGAGGCTGAGTCATAAAAGTGGTGGACCTGAACAGCAGAGAAAATTCACCATTTTTTAATTAACTTTTTGTGTTGTTTTGTTTTGGGGGTTTTTGGGGTTTCTTTTTGGTTGGTTCCCTGAGTGGGGATTGAACCCAGGCTGCAGTGGTGAAGGTGCCAAAGCCTGGCCACTACACCACCAGGGAACCCCCGAAAAATCATCCTTTGTACATGTATATTCAATATTATCTTAGTCTTCTGAGAGATCCTATAGCTTTATAAAAACCATTTAACATGGTAAGCTTATTTTAAAAATGTATTTGCTCTCAGTAATTATTGTAACAGATATCCCATGGAAACATTCTTCCTCAGTGTTGAGAAATATGGATTAAAAACAATGATGATCCTTGGTTATACAAGCCTCTTTCCCGATAGGGTACAAAAGAGGGTAAAAATATGCCATCAAAAATGCAACTTGAGACAGGATTTTGACAGAAAGACATGGATTAAAAATGAAATGTACAATCACACTATGCATGCATATTCATATGCTTGTCACAACATAAATGTATATAGATAGCTATTTTCTAACTATATAAATATAGGGTGTTTTGACAGATGTGACAGATATGTATATATCTATATATCTATTGCTATCAGTGTTTTTAAAACTAGTATGATCCATGCTTATTTCATGCATTACATTATTTTTAGTCATCCTGTACTTGAAGAACTGTGTCTTGTTTTTAAAATAAGCAAACCATTTTGCTTTCCTATTAACCTCTGACAGTGCAAAGTAAAATGATTCATTAAATACATACTCTATGATTATTTATGAGATGCTAACTAGATGTGTGATGTGCTCATTATTAAGAAAATGCACATTCAGAATGTCTCCAGGTGTCTCCCTTCCCCTCCCTCCCCCCCGCCCCGGAAGAATGTCAGCTTATTGTACCATTTCTTCACGGTTCTAAAAGAAGTTTAAGAATAAAATTCAAAGAGCTATTATACATTTTAGTAAGAATGGATAGTAAAAAAAGATTAAAAAATAAAAGAATCATTAATGTGATGGGATTAAATATTTATAACATTTTTAACTTATAAAATGTTACTTTTTTAATACAGTTTGAACCGTATGACCATAATGTTGTTAAAAGACCAAAAGAAACAACTCTATAAAAAGATCGGAAGTGATATATCAAAATATATCTGTAGCAGAACAATTATTTTTAATTTTATCTTTCCCTTCGTTATTTTTCCAAATTTTAAACATAAACAGGCATTTTTAAATTAAGATATTGCTAGTTTGTGAGCTGAGAAAAATGTAATATATATTTTTAACAGAACTTTGCACCAAAAATATTCATTGCTTTATTATTGATAGTGCCAACAATAAAAATAGAGATCATTGATCATTTGCAATGAACCTGTAACTTTGCTAAAATCTTTACTGTCTCCCGTGATTATTTGAATCCTCTGAGTTTGGTGAAATATTTCAGTATTTTGAACCTGTTCTTCTACATCCAGCCCTTGACTCTCTCTGATCATTTTCACACATCAGTGAACTTTCTGAAAGCAGGTTCGAATCATGTCATTCCCTATCTTTGCTTACAATGTTTGGATTGCTTCCCAGGATACTCAGGGTCAAGGTCCAACCAGGGCTCTGTTTGGTCTGGCGCCTGCATAGCTCCCTACCTTACCCTTCGCAGTGTCCTCTTTTATTTTCTGCAGTCCAGTCTTCCTGGTTTTCTTCAGTTACTCAGACCTGCCAGACATCTCCTGCTCTGTAGTGTGCTTCTACCTACTTTCCTCCACTGAAATTGGTTTTCTCCATCTTTTTTTTTTTAAATGTACTACTTGCAACCTTCAGATCTCAACTAAACTATCATTTTCCCAAATGAAACAACTTAGATTTTCCTGACTTTCTAAAATTCTTATTCCATACACTCTCATTGTCCTTGTCATTCACTTTTTAATGCTGACAGTTTTGGAAATTTTGAGTTTATTGCTCAGATGACTTGATTGGTGTTTGTCAGCTACATTGAATATAAAGCTAGGGCAATGCTTGCTTGTATTCATAATCTTGACCCCAGTGGCTAGCAAAATATTCGGTAGATGATGAATAACAAATACTTGTTAATTAAGACCTAAGTACATAAAAGAATGACTTAATGGGTACATTGTTTTGTGCTTGGCTAATAGTATCTGAAGTAAGTATTATAAGCATTCTTACACTGTTTGCAAAGTAGAATGTAAATAGCACGTATTTGAAACAGATATCTCTAGTTCATATTGGTACCGAGTATTTTTAAGATGGAAGATTTATAAAAAAATAGTATTTCAGAAAGATGGTGAGGTCTTGGTAGAATTACAGGTGGAAAATACAGATTAAAACAAAAAAGGAATGTTCAATACATGTTTTATAATTTTTTTTTTTAAGTTCAGGCTAACCGGAGCTTAGGTCTCTCTAGGTAATGAGATATACAACACAGGAGGTTTTGAGATAAAAATTTGAGGCTCATGTACTGACAGAAGGTTTCACTGAGAAGTATAGTATTGTAGATTCAATAATCTACTGTTCTTCTCTGGATAATAAATATCAGACATTCTCCAAACGATGTGGCGCAGGAGTTCTAATAAGATTGTACCAGAGAAATTCACAACCAAAGTCATGCAGGGAACATACAGTAGTGGTGCTTCCTGTTTTTGAACTCTCAGAATGTTTTAGTGAAGTCTTTCAGGGGAACAGAACTAATCACTACAGATGGAATCAACCCATTGTTTGATAGTATTGACCTGCCAGTTTAGTGAACTGTTGAACCGTTTAGAGCATGTATTTCTCTAGCAGAAAATTTCATGGTCAAACTGGGGCTAGAAAAAAAACACTCTGAAAAATATTCTTCATTGGCTTTGAACAGCAGTAAAATCTTGGAAGAAGTGAAGCCTTTTTCAAGCCCTTCATGCTTCATTTTTCCTTCATCTTCCCCCTTGATGGTCTTAGATATGCTGCTTTGATGCTTTCCCATTAAAAGTCTAAGTCAGCTGAGAAATAACAAAGAGAATGACTGTCAGTTCCACCTAGAGAAAATGGGTCTACCCTGGGTAGTTTCTAGGAGAAAAGATGTGCTATGAAATAAGAATGGAATATTTGAAACATGTAAGCCAATGGGGATGATATAATTATTTTAAAAACAGAAAACAATACTAGCAGTCAGGTATAGGAGATAGAAAAGTATTTACACAGGTGACTATTTGAAGACACTGTGACTCACTCCCTGGGGAGTATTTGGTTAGCATGAATGACTGACAGTTGTAAGTAGGCACGAACTCTGGGAGGAAAATGGCAAGCTATAGGAAATAGATACATTTACACAGGGATGAGAAGAGTCAAGACTCGATAAACTTCCTTGATCTTAAATTGCCAGCCAGATGAACTGATAGCAATTCTCAGATGGTTTCTGAAAACACAAATTCTGAGGTCAAAATGCTGAGTTGGTACCACTAGTTCCTATTCATGTTGCTTTGGGCAATTACTGAGCCTCTCTGTGCTTCCATTTCCTCACTTGTAATATGGAGACAAGAGCATTGTAATAATAGGGCTTAGTTCATAGAGTTGTTAAAAAGAATCTCTTAGATAATGTTTGTAAAACATGTACGCATGCTTATCATAGTTTGTGTCCATAGTGGAGGCTAAGTCTCATCCGTATACACTTAGTTCTTGCTGTTTCTGAGCACAGTGGTATACAGGTCGCTGAGAATGATCGGCTCTGGAGAGCTAGCCTCCATTAATGACTTGATAGGAATTCATGATTAAACACCCTGTTTCATGTTTCCCTTGAGTCAGTTGCTAAAAGGCCTCTCAGAGGTCCCCAGTGGGGCTGGACCCCAGTTTCCCACAGCAATTACCTCCTAATTAATGCACTGCATTTTGGTGTACTTCACTCTTCTGTGGGACTCTACAGCCCCTTTCTAGTGTTTCCTGAGATTATTTCCCAAATAAACCCCTCGCTCTCAAATATTTGTCTGATTTGTATTTGGGTCTAATTTGGAGGGAACCCAAATTAAGATATTGGCTAATAAATGTAAGCTATTATTATTACCCATTAGGTAAAATGATTTCTGCTCAATTACATTCTGTGTAAATTACCTTGTAAATTTATGGCTCAGAGAAAAGTCTGATTTTTTTTTTCCTTCTTCTCCCTTGGGATTCATGGAGAAATATTACCTTTGTAACTTTTTCTTAATATTTAGATTATTGTCCTCATTCTCTATTAGACTTTGAGATGTGACTCAAAAGTAAACCAATTAGATACGCAGGCTTTATATTTCACCAAGGCATTTTTTCTTAAATCATCTTTTTGTTCTTGTCTTAGCCTGAAATCCCATGAAAGAAGGCTTCAGACTGTGCTGGTTGTTTAGTCGCACAGGCTGCTCTTCCCCTCCTGCATGGACCTCTGCAGCATGTAGTGAACAGGAAATTCACCAGAACCGTTCAGACAGATAAGAGTCACCAGGACCAGTCACTGAACTGGTGTCTTTAGATGTGCAATTAAAGCACATGGAATCAGGACTGTGTAGTGACCAACCCAGTTATTGTCACTTACCTGTTTCTTTTTGAAATAGGCAACCAGGCCAAATGCCTAAGGTTAATAAGTAAAAATACTTTTTGAATCCAGAAGGGATAAGCAAGTGACTAGGAAGTACTAAAGGAATAGAGAAGATAGGTACTAAAGATTAAATAGGAATTTGTCAAGAAGGGAAGATTGAGAAATGAGAACCATAAAGAGTAATGCCGTATACAAAGGCCTGGGATTTTGAAAGCCTGTGAAGTTCAGTGAGTCTGAACATAAGCACGTATGTTGAAGTAGAAAGAGATTTGCCTGGAGAGGTGGAGAAGCTTGTCCTAAGTTTATGCTAAGGCGGTGTGTCTCAGTAGTTAACACACATATGAAAAACTTGAGGTGGTGTTCTTTACAGCATTATTTACATTAGCCAAGTCATGGGAACAACTTAAATGTCCATCTACAGAGTAATAAAGAAAATGTCACACACACACACACACACACACACACACAGGAATATTATTCAGCTATTAAAAAAAAACAAACAAAGTAAATACCACCATTTGTGATCCTCTGAATGAACTTTGAGGGCATTGTGCTAAGTGAAATAAATCAGGTGGAGAAAGACAAATGCTGTGTGATCTTACTTATATGCGGAATCTAAAAGAGTTGAACTCAGAAACAGTAGATTGGCAGCTGCCAGGGGCTGAGGTAAAATGAGGAGATATTGGTCAAAGTGTAAACATTTCCAGTTTTGAGTCACTTCTGGGGATCTCATGTGCAGTGTGATGACTATAGTTAACAAGCATATTGTATACTTGAGAGGTGCTAAAAGAGTAGATCTTAAATGTTAAAATAGTAACAATATGAGGTGTTTGATGTCTTAACTAATTTTATTGTGGTAATCATTTTACAATGTATACGTGCATCATATTATTATATTGTACACCTTAAACTGACACATTGTATATCAGTTATATCTCAATAAATCTGGAAAGAACTTTTAGAAAGAAACACCTGGAGAGTTTGTTAGAACCCACACTGCTGGACCCCACCCTCAGAGATGCTGATTCAATAAATTGAGAAGTTACATTTTTAACAAATCCTTAATTGATATTGATGGTCCTGATCCAGAAACAATACTTTGAGAACCACTGTGTTAAAGCAAGATTTTGCATTTTATCCTGAAGGTACTGATTCTGGCAGATGTTAATTTTAATCACACTCTCCAAAGAGGAGATTATGTCTAATCCCTCTTGTACTATATCTTCAACATTTTGAAAAGTGCTTTCATATGACAGCTAAGTCCACTTTTATCCAGGATAAATTTAGCATTCTTCATGACAAATTTCTCGAGTCCATGACTATCAGGGCACACTATCCCGAGAATGTCCTAGTTTGTTTTAAAACATGACTAAGTATGATGACAAAAATAAAATTGTAACCTGCTGTTTTACATGTGAAATGGCCAGGCAAGTTTGTAAAGAGAGAAAATCTGCCTTTAGACCACCATATGCTCTTACTGGTGTTGCCTAAATGTGCATTATCTGATTTAGCAAGAACCAACTACTGTTCAACATCCTGCTTGTTTCCACATAAACCCTGGGGATTTCCTTCTGCAGGAGAGTACTTGATGACAATTAGGAGGTGAAAAAGCAGCTTTTGTATTTATGAAAACAAATGGTTTGTTTACCTCTTTATTTCCAGTGTCTAGAGAAATGCTTAGCACATAGAAGAGGCTCAAGAAATATTTGCTAAGTCAATTGTTGAATGCATGTTGGGCCTATCTCATGTGTGTGCAAATTTCAGCCAGGCATTTAAACAGAATATCAAAATTAGATTATTTCTCCCTTCACTAAGAAAGTGTTGCTATAAGGGAGGGCTTCATTGAAAGTGTCACTATATCCTTCCTTCTTTCTTAGCTTTCCTCTCACACAGATGTTTATACAAAGTGTATCCAAAGATTTTGGTCTCCATGCTTCTTGGATGCTAACTTGAGAATCGTAAAAATAATAGAATTTGGCAGCAATCTCAAGTGTTCAGTATGTTGAAATGTTAATGATTGAGGTCAGTGATCTGATGTCTGTGTCTCTTTCTTCTAGGTCCCAAATATAGATTAAGTCAAATGAGCACGGTAAGAATGTAAAAGTAAAGAAACCAGCATTATGTGGGTTTGTCTTCTGTTAGGCACATTTTTCATCATTTTTGTTTCTCATAAGAATTTGTGAAGGAAGTATTTCTATTTCCATCATATCAATCAGGAAATTGAGGCTGGGAGACATTAAGTAGATTAGTTTCAAGAATTTGGCTATTCAGAAGAGGATTTAAATGCAAAGAAGAAGTAGGTAAAGATCAGTTTCTGTCACCTATGTTTGAACTGGTATGGATAGACTCTCTAACAGATATGAATGCTACTGAACTGAAGCAGGTGAAAGTAATAGTCAGGTATTAAATAAATAGGTCTGTTCATGGAAGCCCCTCTGACTTTATTAGAAATACTCGGAGAGTAGAAACGATTGCTAACATTTGGGGAACGATATGTTTAATCCTTATTACAGGCTTGGTGCTCTGCTAGAGACTCAGGAAAGGAAGATGAGTAAAACCTGATCACACAGATGCTATGCAGAATGGCATTAGATTTTGTACATACAACCTAAGGGGTGGATGGGAGGAAAGAAAAAGAACCAGTTAGAAATCTTAGATAGTACATATTTACTATACAGGGCATATATAATTATACGTAGAATGGATTATTTGTGTGTATCATAAGTAACTTCAAACTAAATGGTTAATGAGAAAATTGGTGATTTTTAAGAGAATGGTAAAGAATTCATCCAGAATGCAACAGAGGCAAAGAAATATTTTGAAGTAAAAAAAAATGAATGAGAACATGGGAGCAGTAGAGGACAGATTGAAAATTCCACATCTATGTGCAGGTGTTTCAGAAAGAGAAGATGGAGGGAAAGGTGTAGGAGCAGCATTTACACGGATCCTTGAGTTTGCATTTTCACACCTGAAGGGAGATGTTGGTCCTTATCTCAAGGAGGCTCAGTGACTCCAGTTCAACATAGACAAGGATGAATCTTAGCCTGGACATCCTATTGAAACTACAGACTGGAGGAAATCTTAAGATCTACGGGGAGCCACCATTAAGTAAACTAACAACCGATTTCTCTTCAATAATAATAGAGACCAGATGATTACAAGGTATTTCTTATAATCACAGCTGGGAGAAATAAGAGACAGATTAGCTAGTTTAATTTTCCCTTAATTTTGAAAGGTAAGTGAATTTTCAGAGTTAAATAAAAGAGATCCATCCACAAATACTCACTAAAAGAGATATTAAATTATGAATTTGAAGACAAACAGAAAAGAATCAGAAGAAGTCAGATAAGTTAGGAAAAAGCTAGGCAGAGTGAAATGCACTAATGTTTTTTAAGTTTAAAAAAAATGGTTAAAGTAAAGTTCTAGACAACAATAACTAGCTCTAAATTTCCCGATGCATAAAATATACTAAAAGGTATGTCTTGTTTTGGTCAAGCTTAGAAATACTTAATGGTTAGATTTGTTGGAAAGCTTTGTAAATTAGTATATTTTTAAAATTCAAGTTATTTTCTGAAAAATAGAAATTCAAATTTTAGAATCTGTAGATGAAAATAAGGAAGAAAATAGAAAATGAAATCAGCAGAAGATATAGGAGGAAAAAGTGAAGGCAAAGAATGATAAAAATTTTTCTAGTGTTCAGTGTTTTAATTCCAGATAGGCAAGCAATTATAAGAATAATTAGAATAGTATGACTAGTTAGGGCCAGAAATGATCTGATTGGATTTTTAAAATATACAATATTTTATATTTATGAAATACAATATTTCAAATTATACTAAAAGCTTAAAGTAAAAACAATACCTGTGCAAAACACTAAAGAAATATAGCTACTGTTTCAATATTATTATCATAATGATTACATTTTAGATAAAAAGCATATTACAGATAAAGGATATGAAACATCTACATTTACTGACAGTAAATTTGTAATTAAATAGTTGTATAGGCATAAAATAGAAATACTGTTCAGTAGTTAAAATGAATAAAACCGATCAACATGGATAATAATCCCATATAATGCCTTGCATTTAAAAAGTTAAAAATGCTGTATACAGTGTTATGTAACCTTAAAGCAATCAAGATACTGGTAATATGTTGGAACACCCTTAAGAATGTTAAAGACTAAATTTAGTACAGTGGTTACCCTGCAGACAGGGACTCTGATAAAAATTTAATCACAGCAGATTCTAAAATGCATTAGTAAGATCTTAGAAATAAATAAACATAAAAGTCTAATAAAGTATGAAGAGAAAAGAATAGCAAAATCTATTTTAAGATCTGACATGACATGTGAGTGTATGTGGGGGGGGCATGTGTGTGTGTGTGTGTGTGTGTGTGTGTGTGTGTGTGTGTGTATGGTGTGGGGTGGGTGGGGTAAGGGCAGATTTGCTATCGGAATCTTCAGCATATGTCTCGCCTGGGACTAGGACATCAACCCATAATTAGCAATCCAGGCCACTAGGCAGACGAATGAGGAAATCAATATGCGAAGCTCCTTTCTTCAGAGGTTTCAACTCTCAGAGGCACTGACTGGAGTTCTGCTGAGCTTGTTCAGCCCTCTGCTAACGCTCCTTCTGCTCTGATTATCCTCAGCCGCTCGCTCCCATCATCCCCCTCCCCAGCAATTACACAAACCCAGTTTTGCATCTGTCAGGCTCTGCCTGACAAAGTCAGATTTCGTGCAAATACCACTTCTCGCTGAGCCCGTGAAACCCGGCCAGGGGTTCTCTTCATCCATCCGACGGGCCACGGGCAAAGCGAGAGGCGGCCCTGGCGTGCTCCTGTTTCAGTAAAAGGCAACTCTCGTAATTGACTCTTACCTCAAAAACCTTTGTCATTCTTCAGAGGTGTTCAGTTTGGTCTTGGCACTTCCTTTCTCACATGGTTTATCGTTAGAGCATTCAGATGGTGACACCAGGAGAGAGGGAAGATGGAATGTTAGAAAACGCTCACACCGGCACATCAGATCTGGCTGGAAATCCAGATGGAAGTGGGTTTGGGGAGATGACTTCGCTCCTAAGATAAAGGCTTTGTGGGCCTACTGGTCCCGTCCAAACCGCCAGTATCCCCTCACCTACACACAATCCGGGCTCCCTCCCTTTCTGCTTCCCAGCCACAGTTGCTTACATTCCCTTTGACGCTGTTTGTTGCCACAGTGTCTTTGCACAAACTGCTTTCTCTGCGGGGAATGCATCCCATCCTAAACCCCTGGCACTTTGAGGTAACCTTGACGTTTTCTTCAGATGACACTCACATACCCCTTTCCCAGGGGTGCCTTGACGAACAAGGTACATTTCCTCTAAAATCTCCTAGCAACGTGTCCTTTGAACAATATTACAAAATCACTTGCATTTCTGTACTTACCCTATTCAAATCTGTCTCTACCAAATAATGATGTAGAGCTATGCATGAGGAGACCATCTTATTAATACTTGTGTGTGTGTAGCACCTCATAACCCTCCAGGACTGGTTTCTCACTCAAAAATTCACTGTTACTTGAAGCCTCAATATGCTTCCTAATAGGAATTAGGTTGAGCTAATTTCCTCTTTCCGGGTCACAGAATGACTTTCATAAAACAATAGCTTTAATGCCCTCACTGTGGAAATCTCTGGTTAATTTTTAAACTTTTTTTAAAATTTACAATGGTTTTAAATTGATACAAAAGTTACAAGGATAGTAGAGTTTCCATATACCCTGCACCCAGTTTCTTCCATTATTAATGTCTTACAGTGGTATGATACATTTGTCCCAGCTCATGAATCACCACTGAGGTACTACTGTTAGCTTAAGCCCATGCTTTGTTAATATTTCCCTAGTTTTTACCCAGTGTCCTATTTGTGATCCAGGATCCCATCTAACATACCACATTATCATTAGTCATTGAGTCCCCTAAGGATCCCCTAGACTGTGACAACTTCTCAGTTTTTTTGATGACAGTGAAAGTTTTGAGGAGCAGTAGCTAGGTGTTTTATATGACATCTTTCCATTTGGGTTTGTCCAGTGGTTTTCTCATGATTACACTGGAGTTACGGTTTCTGGGGAAGAAGACCACAGAGATGGAGTGCATTCTTATCACATCGTATCAGGGATACCTGCTATCAACTTGACTTTTCACTGTTGAGGTTGACACTGAGCATCTGGCTGAGGTTCTTTATTGTACAAGTTGCTCTTTTTCTCCCCTTTCCATACAAAACCTTTTAGAAGGAACTCACTGTGTGCCACCTACACTTAGAGGGTAGAGAGTCAAGCTTCAACTGCTTGAGGGCTGAATATATAAACTATTTGAAATTCTTTTGCATGGAAGTTTTTTCTCTTCTTTCTCATTTATTTATTCAGTCATTTGTTTATGGACTCATGGACATTTATTTGCTTTCAGTATGGAAAATTATGTTTAACTCTTACTACAAATGGAGCTTCTGGAAAGTTCTCGGTCTACTGAACGTATTTCATCCTTCAGGGATCATTTTAATTTGACACATTTAGAAAGTTTAGGCCTATGATCATGCCACAACACGAGCAACTTTTTTAAAAGTAGAAAGCAAATAACAAAAACATTCAACTATTATTTTATTGATGTGAAGGAATGAATTATTCATTGTTTCAAAGTATCTGTGAATAATTCTAATTACCTGCTTTTAAAGTACATGAGACCCACTAAAAGTACATTAACAATTTTGATTGAACACCTGCTATCCAGTAGTATATAGCAGGCATCAAAACCAAATTCTACTATGTGTGTGTGTGTGTTTCTGATTTTTTGGTAATCGTTATATACTGTAGTGTTTTTGCCTCTAATATCACAATGCTTTGATAGTTGTAAAAATAGATCATTCAAGGTGACAAAGCCAAATTACTTCTAAGTCAAATTCATTATGCATTTTCTAAGAGTCTCTATTCATTTGCAGCTGTGAAATGCATTTTGAAACATTACAAATGCTTCTGGAGGTTCCCTGGGAAAGGAACTTGCTTGTATCTCTGCATTTTCTTCAGTGCCTAGTGGATAAAATCAGTTTTATGTCTGCCAATATCCAGCTGTTTGAACCCAGAGCTCTTGGACTCCACCCCCCCACCCCCATCTACACATCTACTTTAGCTAGGAGATTATAGCAGCTCTTTCACCCTGCATTCTCCTTGACTGGCCACATCATGTGACCACCCAAAATTTATTTATATAAATGTAAAACTTTGAGTGTTGAAATATTCAGAGGCAATAATTGTGTAATAAATACTGTCAAAAATACCATTTCAAAACAACCAATGTGCAGTTGAAAAAGGTAACATCCTATTTGTTCACCATATCCCATATTAACATTTTATGCTTCTACAATCCAACTAAATAAATAGTTGGCAAATTTTGAAAAACAGTTGGGTTCTTTTAATGTCAGAATACAGACATTTGACTATTCAATAACTTCATTGTAATCCCTGCTCAGGTTAATCAATGTAGATATATTTATCTGTTTTCTATATTTTTTGCAGATTTATTGAACTAAATAGGCCTAAATTACTACTTGGTTGGCAAAAATAGTTGAATTTAATTATCATCTCTCATGGTGGATTCAAAACAAACATGGAGCATCTCTCAAAATTATTGGCATAAAGACAGTTGAATTTTAGGCATATAGTTGTGTGACTGTTTAAATAATTTAAAATTTTTTGTCTCATTTTCCATCTTTTAAAATGAGAGGCTCCAAATAAGAGAGTGGTTAAGTAAATCATATTCTACCCATACATTAAAACACTAAGCACTTTTTGTAGTGATGCTAATGATGTTTATAGAAATTCATAGGTATATAACATTACACTTAAATAACTGTGTAGATATATGCATACATTGAAAAATAATATTACAAAATGTTAATTATTTCTTTGGGTAATGGGTTATGGCCAATTATGTTTTATTTCTTCAATGTGGAATTTTTAGTGAATATTCTATTTATGGTTGAGAAATATATTTCATTAATTAAATTAAATTAAAGATTTTCCATGAAGATTTGAAAGCTTGAGAACATAATAAGAAAAGTTTATTGTATGATTCTGAGAGTCATAAAAATTAATATTAACATGATTCTTGAGATTCATTATAGACAAATATCTTTACTTGTCCTATCATAATCATTATAATTTCTTGGAATTATAAGCTATCTCATGGATGATTTGGGCCCAAAGTTAAAACTCTTAGTCTTCAGGTTTCAAAATAGTTAGTAATTGAGTATCAGGAAGGTCAGGGAAAGTTAAGGAGATCTTTCAATGAAAGTAATTAAAAACCCAGTTAATAAGCAGATTTCTTTTCAATCACATGAGGAAAAAATGTTGTCTATACTATTTCTTCTTCATTTCACCTCTGATGCAGAAAAAAGAGTTGGAAAATGTCTTACTTATCACCCCAAATGTCTAGGATATAGATAGCTTCTCCGTTGCTCGGGGAAGAGAATGGATAAAATATAATAATTTTCCATAAATTGCTAGAGTTTACGTTCATTAACTTTTACAATAAAGTATTTTCTGTACAGAAGAGAACTGGAAATATTAAACATATTTTAAATTTAATTTAAATGTTTATTTATGACATATTTCAAATAAAGAAAAAGTCTATACCAGTGATGACCAATAGAAATATTATGAAGTCACATATAAGATTTCAAATTTTCTGAGTCACATGATTACAAGGTAAAAAGATTCATGTGAAATGATTTAAAAACCACAATATTTTTTAAACTCAGTATATTAAAACATTTTACATATGATCAATGGAAAATTATTGAGATATTTTACGTTTGTCGGTTTTTTATACTACGTCCTGAAATCTAATGTGCATTTTATACATCTCACTCATCTCACTGAACTAGTTGCATTTTAGGTACTCAGTAGCCACACTTGGCTCGTGACTGCCATTTTGGACAGCACAGAATGATCAACTAACTCACAATCACGTGTCCTTCCCTTCACCCAGGTTTAAAATACTTGAATTCTTTCAAGAAAATGTGGAGAGCAATGTGGCAAAATACTACCACATTGCAGATAAAAATGAAGCCTTCAACCAGCTTCTGGCTGACACAAGTTGCGTTTTAATCTCAGTCTCCCTGGAGTGAATCAGTACCTTGACATTGGTATAGCCTCTCATTATTTTTATGTTTAAGGTTTTTGTTTGCTTTTAAATGCTGTTAACATTGTTATTTTTCTGGCTCTTGCAGTGAGAATGATTTCAGCTACAAGAAACAGAAAGCTCATGTTTAATTCCCTGTATCAATAAGGAGACCCTGCCCTAAAGATGGTGCTTACATAGCTTGAACCCTTAAGGTGTGGCAGGTTTAAGTAGGTTCATTTAGCAACTCACTTGCGGTCCAGGCCACAGTTGGTTTATCGTTCACTGCCATCTGAAAACTCACATCTAAAGTACGGTTGGTAGCACCTGATCTGACAACATTCCCTGCTAAGGTCCGACGATGGAGAAAAGATAGCTTCCTGGGACTGTCTTTGGCAGTGAGCAAGGACGTTTCCAGAACACTTTCACATATTGTATCTCCCATCTCATTTGCAATGATTTGTTCACATCTTCATCCTGAATATATCATTGCCCAGGAGAGAGATTATGCCCTTATTCCAATGAGGCCCCTTTTGAGGTTGAGTCAGTTGTATAAATGGATCCTGTTAATTGGGAGATTACGACAAGTTCTGAGGAGTTAACCCTGGTGCCGACTACAGTGTTTGTAATGAGTCTGGATGTTCTATGTGACAACCACCCCCATCCACCAAAACACGGTCACACCCATTCTCTAGTTATAAAAACAGCAGCAAAAATAAGCATTGTTTTCACCGAACACTCAGAAAAGAAACAGGACCAATCCTCTGTGAGTTTATTCTGTAATTTTGAAGTAATCAGTATTTAAGATAATAATAGCAATTAAACGTTTTGGTTGCCACATGCGATTAGGTTAAAAAAAAGGATAATTTAAACAATGGATACTAAACTGCACAATCTTCTCCAATTTATCTTTTGAATCCTTTTGTCTGCATCTATGCACTTACACATTCATGTTTTCATTTATCCTATTTTCATCTCTAGTATCTATCCTTCTTGTGTTTTATCTGAATTCTACAAGTGTTTTGAAATCTGGGTAAAATGATAGCTTTCCTATGAAGGTTTTTTTTGTTGTTTTGTTTTTTTTTTTTTTTTTTTTTTTTTTTTTTTTTTTTTGGTTGTAAACAGTATCTTCCTCAGCATATACATTAATACCTCGTAACTGTCATTTCAGGAAGATTGTGAAGTTAGACACTTGAATATTTTTTCTCTATGAGGCAAATTGTCTCTTTTCTCAAGTTGCTCTGTGAGAATTATTCCTTTTCCTGTCCCACATGTTTCCTTAAACTTGGTAAAATTCTATTAAATACCTTCTGAATAAATAAGGTTTAGCATAAAGATAGTAGGATTCATACAAATACTTACCCTTTCTTTCCATCTCTGATAAGTGAGAAGTGATGAAGGTAAAGTCATGAGGCCCAGACATGGGCTTAGAGGGATGGTTGCATTTGAATTTGGTGATGTTTCCTGTGGATTATTTTTAAGAGTCATTGAAAGGTGTGAGATTGCAGGAAATGTGTCGATCTGAAGGCATAAGTAACTCAGATCCAGTTTCAAGAAGGCTTGCGCATAATTTCCAAACTGGTCATAATCAGTGGACGATCTTGTTTGATTTGGGAACCAGAGGTAGAGTCCTGATAGCTAATCACTTAAAAACACAACTTTGAAATTGGGATTCACTGTTCAGAATGGCAAGTAAAGGAGAGAGAGGTGGGTTACTGCCTGTTTTGAACCCGGCAGGCTTTCAAAGTAGATGTAGGAAATGGTGTTATAAATAAATTCTCTGGATTTGTCATTCTCTGCTATTACGGTCTACATGAAATATTTCAATAATGAAGGCTGTGATGGATAGAAGTTTTTGTTTTGTGTTGTTTTGTGTTTTTTAAGCAATAGCCTAATCTGGTCACAGAAGTTACAAAATAGTATTTAATACCACCTGAGTTGCTGTTATCTCATCAAGTGATTATTACATAAAATATAAATTCACAGAATAACAGAATTTGGGTAATGCAATTCAAAAGCATCCTTTCTTAATCCTTTCACCTTTTTTCCCAGCAGACTTTGAAAAACAATTATGGTATGCATTTTCACAATAATGATTGGCCTTTTAATAAACATATGCACAAATCTTCAGACCTGTGTGTGGCAATGCTGCAAGTCCCTGACCCTTACCTCTGTTCTCTTTACTTTACAATGTCAGTCAATCTTTCCCGAGAAGATACTCTTGTAGAGGAGATGTCTTCATTAGCACTGCTGTGCTTCAGCCCCTTTATTGCACATATACTCCTAAGCACATTTTAATATTTTTCCTAAACCATTCCCTCTCAAACTTGTCTTTCATATGGTCTCCTTTTGCGGCCTACATTCTACAATCTACAGACTTCTAATCCATGAATTTCTATATTTGCCCTTCCCATTGGTTAACCCAGAATATTTTTTATCGATGTCTTAGCAAAGAACAAAAGCGTGAAAACATTCACCAAAATGCTCATAGTGTTTTGCTAGTTGGTGATTTTTTTCTCTTCTTCCTAATTTGTTTTTCAGTTTTTCTACAATGAACATGTATAAATTAGGTAATAGATGTATAAAAACAAAATTAGTCTTCTAAAAATAAATAAATAATCATTCTTCTTTCAATGCTTACTGCTTTCTTTCTATTCCAAGCAAGCGTTGTTGCTTGTCTAGATTGTTTAATTCATTGTTCTTTCTCGCTTTCTTTTTTTAGTTGTGAAACTCTCCAGTGAAAGGCATTGGAGGGTATAATTGTTAAAGTTATCATTATGGTCTGCGTTTGCATGCCCTGGGTATAGAGCAAAGTGTGGTATAGTGGAGGCATAGAAAAGGAGATATGAAACAAATGATTGTTTCCTAATAATTGGAGGGGAAAGGTCACGTAACTTGACAAGATACTCTGTGAAGGGAACCCCTTTTATTCCACAGAGCTTCTTTCCTCACCCCACTATTTTCCAAGCCACTTCCAGTTAGGTATAACCCAGAATTTCAATGCTTAAGATGTTTCTCTGTCTCTCTTCATCTCTATGTCCCTGTGTCTCTCATTCCAACTTCTAAAATGTTGAAAAGTCCTCAGTAGCTCTCATGGGCTGAAGTCTCTGGGCACTTTTTATGAGAGTATATTTTCAATTAGGAAGCCAAGTAGTTACTGTTTACCTAACAGTCACTTAGGGGAGAAGAAAGGAGAAGGAGAAAGGCAGAAAGGATCTGTTTTTCCTTTGTGCAGAGAACATCTGCCTGCGGAAGTAGCTTGTCCATTTATCCACAGTACTGCTCTGGTGTCACATGGGATAGAGTTAACGAGAGTGATGTATTAACAACATTTTGTTGAGAAATAATTAATCTCTTTTGTCCCTAGAACTGATTTTCTTTTTTTTTTTTTTCTTCACTGGCTCTTAAAAGAATGGAGATACGGAATGAGAAAGAATCCTTAGAGATGGGCCCCATTCTTAATCAGAGTCAAATTTGGGGGGTGTCAATTCAAATTAATGCTTAATTCATGATTAATTTGATATAGTATGCAGTGCTTCGAAAATCTAAGACCTTTACTCCACATAATACCGTGTGGCTCTTAGCCTTGAGATACCATTTATTTGAGTACCTATCATTTGCCAGATGATAGGGTGACTGAGATTTCTGGGGGACTCATAGGATAGTGGAGAAATAGATATGCAAATGTGTTGATCATATTAAACACAGTAAATGCCATGGCAGAGGAATGAATAGGGCACATTGGGAGTCTAGAGAATGAAAGTTACAGTTCTTTCCTTAATACCACTTAAGAACTTGTGGGGGGGATAGGGATTAGACACATGAAAGCACAATCAGCCAGAGCATCTTTTGTGCTGAGATTATGCGGTGATGCCATTATTTCTCTGTATCTTCATCCAAAGGCTTGTGGCTAATTTATATGCTTGATTGAAAGGTGGCAAGAGCTCATGCATGCATACGGTGGATAAAAGCCCAGTTTTGCCAAAAACAAAACAAACAAACCAAATAAAATTTAGAAAGAAAAGAAAGAAAGAAGTGAAGAAAGAAACCTGAGCCTTACCATGGACACAACAGCTTAGCTCTGCAAGAATGTTAAACCCTATTTTATTTCCCTGCTGCTGAATTTAAAATGAGATTTGAGGCCTGTACTTGTTAAGAAGAGTGAAGCAATTTCAAGTGACAGAGTTCAAAGGAGGTGGTTATGCATTTCTATATGGGTACTGAATCTCCTTTAGAGATATTTTGCACTTAGAAATAAAGAGTTCAGTTAAGACCGTCACCTAACTTTCTGGAGAAAATGGCCTATGCAAATGGACCGTATCTTTGTCTGAAAGTCACAGTCATAGTAATTCTAGGCTTCATTCATTTGACATTCCACAAATATTTATTGAATGCCTGCAGTATGCTAGGAGGTAGGAAAACCAAGCATAATATTTCAAAGGGATTGGTATGTTCTTTATACCCCCAAATCCTCAAATGGTATTAGTTACTAAATATTTTTCAATGATAGGCAAAAAATAAAATAAAATAAAATAATAATGCTGACTATAATTTGACTATAATTTGAAAAACTCAGATAAAAGAACAGCCATATAACTTTATAAGCAACCTTTTCTTACAAAAAATAATGGTGCAAGTAGAATTTATATTTATTGATAGAGGGGTATCTAAAGGGAAGCATGATTTTTGGCTTTAGGTTTGTTGTCAATCTTTTTTTCAGACACTCCAGATGAGGTGTTGCTCTGCATTGTAGTGTGATGAACTATTTAATAAAAAATTTGAGTTTGTACAAAAAATATGTCATGACTATGGAAGTAAATACGCGTCTATAGAATTAACCTAAGACTAAATTTTCAATCTATAGTCTTATAAAAAAAAAATGTCACCAGCTGCATTTGTTTTACTAGGTTTTGCTTGTGTTTTACTTTCAATGTATTATGGACAATTGGCAGATTAGGCATTATATCAATATTTTTATATAAATCCTGAGTTTGCAAAGGTGTGGAATATATGTCATTATTTCTAACTAGCATCCTGACTGCTTTGGAATTGTGGGAAAATCCTTGATTTTGCTTTGGAAAATCATCCCTACCTCCTTCCCTTCCTATCTCCATTCCCTTTTACATTATGTTCCTCCAAATGGTCCTCATTAAATTATCTTGTTTCATTTTCTGTCCTATGTCACTTCCTTCTGTCATCATTTACTCAGTTGAACAATTACAACATTTCATCCCCTGACAACAGTGATTGTGTCAGAATTGGCATATAATCCGACATGGATCACTCACAGTGGTCCATCACATTTGTTATCAGGATGCTAAGAAACAGGCCTTTCTTTCAAGAATTACAGGCTCTAAGAACTAGATATGTCAAAAGCTGCCTCTGGAACCCAGTATCTGCAAAATAAATTGGTACCACCTCCAGGTGACACAGCTGGTACTCTGTGAATCAGAGAGAGAGATGACACTTGCAAGTGAGTCAGAACATAATATGGGGACCCAGTTTTGCTCTCTTCACCTGTTACCTCTGCTATCCTGTTGGCTCTATTGTCAAGCAATGCCCCCTGCCTTCCTGGCAAAATCGCTGTCATCAGCCGACACTTTTATGCTATTTTCACAGCAACCGCAAAAGAGCTTGTGCCCTCTTAACGATTTCAAGGTGGGTCTCAGAATTAAATCTCATAGCCCTGCCTTGGGAATTATTTTCATTCCAGAACCAATCACTGTGGCTAGAAGGCTGGAATAATATACAGGTTAGCCACACTCTGATTCTGGAGCTGGAGGTTAAACTCACACCATCTGGATAAACAACAGAGAAGAGGTGATTTCCTAAACGTAGAGAAGGTGCCCTTCCCAGAAGGGAAAAGGTGTAGTAAAATGGCAAAAATAACATGAGCCCATTTTATTCATGAGCCAGAACACAAAATGGAGAGAAGCTCAAGTTTGGCATCTGATGACTTCAGCCCAACTCTGTTTGAAACTGTTTGTGTACATCAATTGATTCCATTTTGTTTGCACTAGGTTTTTAATTATTTGCAATTGAGAGTCTCGTTTGACATAAGTTTGAAGAGTAGACACATACTGATAAATTTCCTGAGGTTTAGAGTGATCACTTATTTGTCCTTAATCTGTGTTGCAGTTAGAGTTAGTTTTGCTGTTTGCTTGCTGAGGGAAGGGAAATGTGCATCATGCCACTACGCTAAATTTCAAATGTATTTTCTAAACAGTGTACTGTCATGTGTAGTTTTTAATTCCATGCACTTTGTGGCTTAATCTTCTCTTGTACTTTGAAATGATATTGGCAGGTATCTGCTGCAATAAATTAGCATTTCCATCCCCTCTGACTCATTCGGAAGAACCATTTCAAATCATGTATTGAAAAATGGAGATGTTGAAGGGAAGAAGATGAATGAAAATGCTTTCTTTTATTATGTCAAAATTGCTGGTTGGAATTATTCTATCTATCTTTTGGGGAGTCTTAGAAAGGGTTCCACAGAAGAAGATACTGAGATAAGAATTAGTGTGGAAAGGATTCCTTAAGAAATGTTCCCTACAGGAATATGTGAGAAAGGGAGTGAAGCAAAACAGGGATGGGAAAGCAGGAATGCAATTTGGGCCAAGTCCCAGCCCTGGCCTGAGCCTTCTCCATCTTCAGGAAAGGACTCACCTTTAATGCTTCTGCCCCGGTCATTGGCTAAGCTCCATCCCTCTCTGGGATGGTTGTAACTTGTGAATTTCCAGACACTTCTTCCTCTGCCATTGAGAAGGATAACTCCAGTAGGTAGTTAACAGGGCAACTCTCCGAATAGTCACAGACGCAGCTATGAGAAGCAAAAGCACTCACAAGCTAGAAGAATGGTCACAGAAACAATAGAGAGATCTCAGAACAGCAAGGCAGAATGCTGACCGTGTCCCTAAATAATAAAAAGGCAGGAAAAACGAAAACACTCCCTCTCTATAAACCTGTGCCACTGCTATTTTCTTGAGTAATTCTTTTCATTAATTTAGCACATGTTATTGTGAAAACTATGAGTGGTAGTTATTTCTTCAATGTGTATTTTGTTTAAAGAAATACAGATCCAACACTAATAATGCCCCCCCTCCTTTTTAATGAATTGGTAATCTATATCAAATCATTATAAAATCTTAAGCATGTAATTCTGTAACATAACATTCTCAAGCACACTCTGGGTGACATTTTAGGTGAAGTGCTCAAATTGTCCATCTCGTGTGAGACATTCATGTACAGCGTCTAGTGTTACTTCTGCTGGACTCTGTATATAGGTAATTTGAGACGAATTCAGACTTTGATATTATTAACTCAGAGAGCAATGTCAGAAGCCAGCAGAACTCTATTTTTGCTTTGTACAGAGTACTAAGCATTTGGATATATGAGATAAGTCACATCTCCCAGAGATACCATTAATAAAGAATGTTCTCAAACAAAGGCATTTTCAGGGCCTTAGTTATATTTTTGGTGTCTCTATTGAGTTTGGCTATTGGAGCTCCCTGAGAGGCTGTGGTGGGACAAAGCCACTTACTGCTTTCAGAAATCCCCTGTAATGCGTCTTCATGTACCTTCAAACAGAGACAGGAATGAAGGCTTCCTGTAATCCAAAAAATAAATGCACAGCCCTCTCCATTTAAAAACACAGAAATGGGACCTGCTGGGTTTTTTAGTTTTTTTTTTCTTTTCTTGTCATCTTCTCACTAAACCCTCAACTTCATCCTCTATCCTCTAAAGCTTCTCTTTTTATTCCTAAAGATGTCCTCTAATTATCCTTTGGCTTCTTTTCTCATAGGTCTTCTAATAGCCCCTAAACTTTATTATCGCAGTCAACTGTGGTTCAGTTCCTATTGTCTATTTTTTCTCTTAGGTTCAATCATGTATTTTAATATTTTAATCATTTTTCTTGATTGCAAGAGTGATACTGTTAACTTAAAATGTAGAGATTTGTTGAGGTTCTATAGATTCCTCTTTTGTGTTTTATTTTTGTTTGTGGCAGGCAGCTAGATGTTAGTGCACAACTCATCCCAGAACCTATTGAGATTATAATTTGAGTGATCAGCATCAGAGGTACCACCTCCCTGAGAGCTGATCTGTTTATAGCCCACATCTTAATAGGTAACACTCCCATGGTCAACTGATAACCTTAAGGCTTCATTAAGCCCTTTCCTCATTTTTGGCCCCTAATTTTCAGCTGTTGTCTCTTCAGCTTCATGAGTCCAGCAGAAAGTTCTCCTTAACTCTGCCGCTTGTCCTTGCCGTGTTTGGACTTAGCCGTCACTTAGAGAGGAAAAATGGCCATAAACAGCACGCTTACCTTTGTTTCTTTCTATGCTCTCGTTCTGGAAATCGGGACCACGGTTCTCCTTGGCTCAGTAGCCATTTGATATCTTCAAGTCAATTCAAAAAAGTGTTTCGTCTAGCTCTTCACAGGGGAAAAAATTGGTCTGGAGGACACTAGTCAGCCTGCGCAGAGCCGAGTACGAATGTTTCCGTGGAAGGGCGCCGTTGTGGAGGACTGGGAGAAGCGGAAGGGACTGACACATCGTGGAGTCCACACAACCTCCTTCTTCCCAGTTGTTTACAATCTGCATTTAATTTCAGGGCATTTAACGTGATTAGAAATCCACATCTGGACAGAAAGATACTTTGTTTTCATGAAGCAATGTGTAGAAAAGGTTCGTACTTAGTATAATGGCATTGGACAAATGGTTGTAAAATCATTAACTCCTACTTTATCAAGAATCTGTCAGAAATTGAGATGTATGACGTGATAGCCCTTTAGTGAAATTTAAAATAAATTGCTAAAATTATATAAAATATTTGGCACACTAATATGCCAATTTTATAAATTCATTCAACAAATATTTATTGATATTATTAACCAGACGCTGATCTAAGTAATGGCATAAAGCTGTATTAATCATGCCTTTTATTGTCTGTATTTTATGACACTTTGACATGTTGGGCCTCCTGGACCAGTAAGGAAAAGCCCTTCAAAGGTTAGCTATTTTCTGGATAGCACATAATGGGCTTGAGAGCATGCCTTTGATATGCAAACCAACCGATTTTAAGTCAGTCCCTCCACCTTTCTTGCTTTATTGGGTTCCTGCCCTTTCACACATTGTCCTCTACTTTAAATCACTCCAAGACCAGACTCCAGAGAACTAGAGAACAACACCTTGATCACCCAGAGCCCAGTGAAATTATTTAGACTGTGCGGTCCTAAATCTGTTTCACAGACTACCCTACCTTGCCCATTTTTCCCCCACAAAAAGCGCTTTTCCCTATCTCCTCTGCCTCCTGACTGACCCTGGTGCTTCCCCTGTGACCCAGCCCATGCCTTCTCCTCTTGGGAACTCTGAATAACGAACTTCCTTTTCACTGCCAGTCATCCTCTGATCTCTTCACTTCACCATATCCAGATAAACCCAAAGTCCTGGGTACATTTTAAAACAACAGTCATGAACACAGTCTGTGGTCTCATAAAGGATAGACAGTCAATGAATGAACAAATAATGTCATGAGTTTATAAATGCTCTGGGAAAAAAATGAAACAATCATGTGAGAGCAGCTGGTTGATAGGGCTAATTCACGGTGGAGCACACAGTTCTGAGTGAGGAAGGGCCGTCAGAAGGACATCAGAATGGGAAGAGGCATTCGCCAGGAGAGTGCTGCGGGATGGAGGGGGTTCCTAGGATGTGGATGGGAGGTAATCGGATCGACTTCTATGTGCAGTAATAATTCCGTTTTCACCCACTTGCTTGCCTTATCTCCCTCCCATTTTGCCATATTTCAAATTCCTACAACCTGGGATCAATAGAGGATTTATTAGGACTAATTATGGGGTAAAAGTGGTCATGTATGGCTGAAAGAGTTTTAGTATATTCATTTGCTGTAGAAAACTTAAAAGTTGGCACCAACCATCGAGCCAAAACTTTATCTGAGAGGTGACATCATTGCCTTGCTAGGAAATTCTGCCTGATTACCATTTTTGGTCTTTTCAAACACAACAAAATAAGATAAAAGAAAAATGTAAGGGATATTTTTTTTCGTCTTGATTTGAACAAAACCATCTGATGAATTTCATCCTGATCATCTTACAAAGGAAAATTGGAGGGCAACATCCCTGCGTGGGGCAGCAAGACACCATCTTTACCTAATAAAACATCTCTTCACATATGGATGAATAGCACTCTTATTTTGCTAGCCCAGATTCTTGCCTTTGAAGAACAGACTTGAGTTTCACATAGAGAATTCAGAAGCGGTCTCAGCTGCTCTAGCCAGAGAGTCATTTTAACTCATAATGGAAACAGCTCAATGTTAAGGGCAAACCAGAACATGGTTCTTCACTATGAAGTATTTAGGCCCACAGTTACCATAAAGCCTTTCCCCATGAAACTTAGAAACTACAGGCAACCGTAGCCCAAATTACACAGTTTTTATAAGGAGAAAGCTGACTCATTCCTGAAATCTAGTCAGCACAGTGACTTATTCTAATTGCCCTTATTTGGTCCAGAAATTTTGAGCATAGTATTTTGAAAACATTAATGATAATAATTCTACCTTGTTCGCTTGCTATAGGAAGTCAAGCACTGTGTGAGACCATTTTCAATTTTTTATTTCTAATAATAAAAGTATGCAAGATAATTAAAAATATTAAGTCTAGATCATCAGACCATCTTCAGTACATACCCAAGAGAAGTGAAAATATTTTTCCACAGAACTCTGTAGGTCAGTGTCTTACAGCAACTTCATTTACATTAGTTAGAGCCTGGGGTAGGTGGAGACAATATAAATATTCACCAACAGATAATGGATACACAAAATGAAGTATAGCCATAGCCACACAGTGGAATACTACTCAACACCAAAAAGCAAAAATAGAAACCCAGAACTCCTGATGCAAAATAACGATGAGTTGTCAAATCCTGACAGTGAGTGAGAGAGGCCAGGCACAAAACATCCTCTTTATATGAAATATATCTTAATCTGTGATACCAGAATGTACACCGTTGGTTGGGTTACCTGTTGCAGAGAGCAGACAAGGGGTGGATTGCAAAGAGACGTGAGAAACCTTTGTTAGTTGATGGAAATGTTCTGTGTCTTCTTGACTTTGGTAGAGGTCTCAGTGGAATGTAAAAAGGATTAAATTACATCAGAGTGGATGGATGCAGTTTAGTGTGTGTAAATTATTTCTTGACGAAGCAATGAAGGAAACAAAGGAGACATGGAGACCAAAGTTGACAGTCACACTACCGCTAAGAAGCAAGGAAAGAGACGGGTTCCTTTCCAGTTCTTTCTGTCTCTAAATCTTGGGCTCTTTCCTTCCCTTCAGAAGTAGGAACAACGTAATTCCTCAAGTTTTCTTCTTCACACTTTAAAAATTGTAACCATATTGCATGTTAGCATTTACGATGTTCTTATTTTAATATTCAGAAGTATTCTGTTACTCATAGTGCTATAACTTTTGAGTAGGAGATACAAAAATAAGCTTTTTATTTTGATAACTTGTCTGTGACAGGAAGTCTTGAAACTTTAGGTGTGAATTTTTAGATGAAACTACTTGGAGAGGGTCACATTATATATGTGTTTTACTTCATATTTTGCTGCTAGAAATATGTCGAATGTGGTATGTATTTTTAGGGAATTGAACTAGGTGGGGTGAAATTAAATGCATAGTTCTCCTGTTTAGTTAGCGCCATGATGAATAGGAACATTCTTTGATCCCTTTGCAATTTACGTGCATGTGGAGAGATCAAAGTGTTCTCCTGGTACCTCTCTCCTATTAAACAGATACAGAAACTGAGACGACATGAACTTTGGCAACATGTGTAAGGATATTAAATGAAGAAGCACTCATAATGTTTAAGCAACAAATGAGTGAATGAATATGGAAAACGTATTTTTGACATTTCCTTAAATCAATAGGAAATTATTAACTAACCATTGTCATATCAATGGGAGGTGGTTTTGAGACAACCTTTATGCTTTTAGTCTTTCCTTCCAATTTGCATTTATATTATATAGATATAGAGATAGTTAATTCCATCACTGCATACTTATATGATGAACCAATGCATGAGCAATTTGGTTGTCTGAAAGACACGCTTACGGTTCTGCAGTAACTAGTGAATAGCTGAATAACACAGGGTCGGTAAAAGCTGATAAAAACATCTGGGAGTTGTGAATGCGATCAACTTGAAAGGCAGTACTGAATCCCAAAGCAAAAAACTCACCCCAAAATGACCTCCTTGCCACAATGTAAAATTCTCTCATACTTTTTTATTCCACTCAAATGCAAAAAAAAATTGGCTACAAAAAGTAGGTGACTTTATATTTTGTTTTAGTATTAACAAAACCATCTGCTGCATTTAATTTTGATCATACAAACGCAAATTAAGGAATGGAGACCTAGACTCTGCAGTGGGATGACAAATTTGCCAAAAACAAGAATGATGAGAAGTTTTCATGCAGGTATGACTAACCCATGTAGTACGTATTAATAGCATCTGCTTTTTTCTCAAAGTTATGAGATGTTTAATATACAACCCCTCCCCCCCCAAAAAAAAAAACCCGGTTTGAGATATAGGTAAAAGTTGCTCACCTCTTTTCATCAAAGTCCACCAATTGTTTTCAATTAATCAGGGACGTGTTTAATAATATATGAATGCTATGACCTGTCTCTTCATGTCTCAGTTGTAAAGATATTGAGATATCGTCAGTAATATCAATGCCTCGATTGCTAACTCAGTAGTAAAAATGCTGATTCTGAGAACACTTCTGTTAGAGCCTGCTGACATTGCTAGACATAGGCTGGAAATTAGGACGTTTTTTCCCCATTTCCAAGCTATTCATTTTCATTAATGGTTAGGTTACCTTGCTCTATATGTATGTTGGGCATAGCACGCCTTCAGTGGCAGTTGTAGAATTAGCCCCCTAACGTGAGGTGAGTGTGGAGAAACCTAGCGTGATTCTGTTACCGTATGTGTGCATTGCCTGCTCCCAGCCTAGAAAACACTGCATTGAGTCGAGGCGTCTAGGATACGTTTAGAGCTCCCTTCACAGCATAAACGAAAGGGAAGAGACAATTTAACTTAGGAGGAGCGAGCATTGGGAATCAGTCGGACTTGTGTTTAAATTTCAGGTCGTACTCTCACCAGCTTTAAATCACTATAGGATTAGTATTGGTAACTAAAATACCCGAGATGTTCTCGCCTCACGTATAGAGGGCCAATACTCGCTGTACTAGCTTCCTGAACGGTGGTGAGTTGACCATGGTAGCCACGCCTAGGGCACTGAAATGGACCTGTGGAACGAGTATACTTAGCTTTCTGTTTCT
This sequence comes from Lyroderma lyra, assembly GCA_004026885.1. NCBI lineage: Eukaryota > Metazoa > Chordata > Mammalia > Chiroptera > Megadermatidae > Lyroderma > Lyroderma lyra. Next base: position 374,273 of record PVJL010000396.1, on the reverse strand, counting down.
TTCTTTACAGTGGATACATGTATCATTTTTATTTAAAGCCTTGATATTCTGGGACTGTTTTGAGCATCACTAATAATAATAATATCTCATATTCCGCTAATCATTTTAAATGTGCCCTGGTTGTTCTTCAAGCCTAAAAGAACTTTGATATTATACTAATTTTAGACTTGAAGATACTGAGGACTAGAAGCCCTAGCCTGATTTACCTAAGGTTGAATGACTACTAAATGGTGGATTTGCATCTTAACAGAATTTTTTTACTTCAAAGTACATGTGGTTCCACTATCTACATAGTCAAACACTGTGATTTCAGCCCAAAATTATGATACTACATTGATTAGCATCAGATCTTGGACATGAATTAAAGTCTGACCAACACTTACTGGCATAGTGGCACTGCGTGGAAATTTAACACACTAGAGCTCACTTTCTGCATCTATAAAATTGGAACCATACCGTGTACATATCATAAGTATCAAATGTTTAAAATATTTGCAATTGGCAGGAACATTTCCAGAACCTTGGATGCAGCAACCCCTTACCCCTCTAAGTAACTTAACCTTAATTACAAGTGTCCATTTGCCACAATTGGCACAAAACAATAGCAGTAATTTTGTTGCTCCTTCTACCTTCCTTATGTAGTATCTGGAAATTGAGTTAGTCATCATTTTTGGCCCATGCCCAAATAATCTACCAGAAGGTGGGTACCCTCTCTGTTAACATTACTTCCTCTGTAGCAGAAAGGTCACAGGGACTCCAGGTCTCTAAAAGTTAAGTGTGAAATTTCACAGGCATTTATGCAGCACCCCACTGCTACACACACACACACACACACACACACACACACACACACATCTATGGCCCTGCAATCATGGGGATATGAAACTTCATTCTCAGGAAATGCTTCTCTCTCTTTAACAGACCCTCTACCAAAGCCCCACCACTGTCCTCTTGACACTGAAGCTATAGTTCAGTGACTATCATCCTAATGTCCCCACTGCACTTCTTAGAATTCTTTCTGAGTCTTTTAACTCATTGGACTTACAGTCTATCCTCAGGGATCTGTTTGTGAATCCTGAGATTTGTACAAATAGAGCAATGTCACACTATCTCTTATTTGTCCGTAACACTCATCCTCAGTATATAATCATGCATTTATAGTTGTCATTCTCTCCCACCAGATTGTAGCTTTCAGAAGATGAGATTTGGCTACTCATTATTTTGTTGCTAGAATGGTGATGGAGACATAGAAGGTTCTCAGTAACTATTAGAACGAATGAGTGAAATAAGACCCTGTTAACTCTTCTTTGAAAGTAAGGACACAAATTGTCCACATCTCTTGACTCTTCTCAAAGAAATTAACATAATATTTAAAATTGAGTTATTCTTCACACAAAAAATTAGTAAGTAACCCTGCTTTATGTGCTACATTGATACTGTTTATTAATTTTGTTACCAGAATGCCTGTGAGCACAAGTAACATACATACATAAAGAATATGTGTTGAACCAACAATAAAAACTTCCCCAACACAAAGACAAAAACTAAAGTTAATGATACAACTTAACTTATTGTTTGCTCTCAGAAAATTTAAGCCCTAGCATGAAGAAGACACGGGCCATTCAATTCACACTGTCCACAATTAGCTCTAACCCCCATGATCGCTCATTGTATGAGTGCCTCACTTTGTTTATGGGAATCTATCTAGAATTTCAAAATTCAAAATTATTATTTTATAAAACAGCCCCAAATTCAAGCCAACTGTTTAATCTGGTAGTAGTAGTGGTAGAGGTTAGAGTAGAATTTGTAGTGGTAGTTGTCATAATTCATCATCATCATCATTATCATCATCATCATCATCATCATCATCATCACCACCATCATCCTAATGTTGACGTAACTATCTAGGCCCAACATGGAGCCGCCCCCCCCCCGGGGGTGCCGCATCAGCACACTGAGAAGTAGATAACCTTTGTGTCCCTGCACATGCCCTGTTTGAGCAAAAACTCACTATAGCCCTCGGCCAGTATTGAAATCCTTTCACTGTGTGAATTGACTTCAAGTTTTTTTCTTCAAAATCTGTCCAAAAGCCACAAAAAAAGTTGATTTTTTTTTTTTTACTATTTTTTGAATTTAATAACATTTTGCACTACACTGTATATAAATGACATTTTTATTTGAAATTTATTGTTATATGGTAATGCATTTATCATCATATTAAATTTTAGCAAAAAATACTCAAAACATACTAAGTCACATCAATTACACATCAGCATAGATAAATTAGAATCTAATGGTATTGATGACACATAAAACATTGATTAAAAAATGTTACACAATATGGCATACAAAACATCTTTGTTGATGATAGTACAAGCCACAGGAAAACATATTTAAAAAATATGGTAAGTGGAGAAAAGTCCTTGAAACATTTTCACACCGGAGACCCAGTTTTTCTGAGCTCGCGGGGTGCATGCGGACCCCGCAGTTGGCAGATGGGAATATTCATTTGGATGCATCCAAACGTCACAGAGAAAGGGTTAAACGGCAAGCCAACTCTGTGTTCTGTACCTACTTCCTTTTCCTTACTCATTTTTAAAAGTTTTTCCTCTTTCTTGTATCTTATTCTTTGTCCTATAAAAGCCTCCTGCCTTTGCTCCATTCTGCAGTCCCCTAGGTGCTAGGGGATGGAGACTGCCTGCTTCATGACGTGTCAGATAGCATTTGTTTGTGTCACCAAAGCTGTCTTTCTCCATCATTTCAAACAATAACAATGGGCTTCCTGAAAAACCATCCTTAGTGAAAATGAGCACAGTCTAAAACTAACCTAGGTGATTTGGACTATTGAGAAATGGTTCTATGCTTTCAGTTCTGTGCAAGTATCTGGGTTTCTAGTGAATTTTTGCATCTGAAAAAAAAATTAGCCACTCCATTTTGATGTTATTAAAGCTGAGTCCCTGATCTGAAAGAGCTCAGAACCTGGATACATAGATAAAATCTATGTAGAAATGACCCATAATGCAACAGGAGAGATAGTGTCCTGTTGCTAAAAACAAAGGGTTGTTGGGAACACCAAAGCAGTCTTGATTCATTCTACCTAGAGGCTGGGACAAGTTTTAGAGAAAATAAACATTACATTTACATACAGATGTATAATCCCCAAAATATTCAAACACACACACACACACACACACACACACACACACAAACTTATCACATGCTATTGTGAAACCCAGTATATAAATGCCACATTTATTTTCACTATCTGTGGCTGCACACTGGGTTGCTATGACAACATAGATTAATTAAGGGTCTTTCTATTACAAATCTTAACTTTTCAGGACTTGGGAGCTTTCATCATCCCCTACGTGTACATTTTATTTTGAAAAATAGAATCATATCATAAGATGAATTATCTTTGTCCTCACTTCCAACTAAGATATACTTTGGTTTTAAGAAATCCTTTCTTTGGCATCATCTTTTTTTTTCATAGTATACATTAGAATATTACTAGTCTTCTAAAAATAAACAGGGACAAATGTGATAGTCTTGTAATTAAATAAAGATGATGGTGCTTTTCTCCTTTGTCAACACAGATTCTATGGCTATTGTTGCATCATTTAGAAAACATAGAAGTATTCATTTATCTTCCTTGTAGCTATGATAATGTTAGTTTTAGTTAGAGTAGGAAATGATGAGAAATCACCGGTCATGGAACTGTTTCCCTCGTTAACATTGCTACCATCTTCCTCGATTAATTTTAAATCTACGTAAAGATTTTAGTAGATTTTGAAGTTATTATAACATGTATTTTCCTCTAGTGCATCATTCACAATGACTACTCATCTACCACTGTCCTAGACCCTTCATTATCGCTACACAAGTGTTGAAACAATCAGCTTAACAATTAGTTTTGGCGAGTGCCTACTCATTTAACCAACTAATACAAGACAAGTAAACAATTCATGTAGGCCTCATCATCAGTATCTTCAAAGATCATTTGAAAGCTACATTGTACTCACACAGGTAGTCGAATTTGAATATGCCAGTAATTCTCCTAGCCCAGCACACTAAACTGAGAGCGGGGGTACAGACTTTCTCCTCTCTAGAACCTTCTGTGCACTCTTGTACCAATTTTATGTCTTGCAACATAAAAGCAATTTCTTTTTGATTAAAAAATGAATATAATTGATTCCTCATTCTCACTCTGCATCCAATGGTCAGTGTCTACTCTAATCACCAAACAAGTGTTTATCCCTACTGTGTTCCTTTTGGAGCTACTACTCAGCATCCTAGGCTGTACAGTAAGGTAGGTCGCTGTCCTCAAAAGGCTTGTGTTTGTCTTGGTTTGGGTTTTCTTGAAAATAGAACCTGAGTTGTAGACTTAGGCAGAGGTAGTTTACTCAGAGGTAATCCAAGATTGCAAACTGAGGCAGCTAAAATAGTGACACAGGGATAGGAAGCCTGTTTAAAAAGGGTGAATTATTGACCTGGTTCCTGCAGTGGGTTTCTGTAGGTCAATCCCATGGGAGCCTCTCTCAGGAAAGGTATGGAACACATGTTGAAATTGCCCTTCCACAATATAGGAAGATGCAGTGCACTTACCCTTGGATTTCTGTCCCTCTTGAGCATCACATCTGATGGTGGCTTCCCATAGCATCAGAGAAAACGAAGAGGCAGAAACCCCTCAAGGAGGCAGAGATCGCCGCCGGCGGAAACATGGGCTGTGTACGGAGAGCTGTGAGGTTTCTCAGGATGACCAAATGAGGAGATGCTACCCAGCTCTTAACACGCGTGTTATGCATGCTTCTCCAGCACCAAATAGAACACACTTTATGTCAAACAGCTTTATAAATAGACCCAGATACTTTATTGATGATGAAGAGATCATATGCAACTAGTATGTGGTGGGCCTTTCTGGGAATGTGTGCAAGTCGAATCTGAGCCTGAATTTCTCAGCTTAAAACTCCTTAGCAGTGTAATAGTCAAGCTGCTGACGCTCACAAATGAGCACTGCAGGCCTGAACAACTGTCTCCTACAAAGCTCCTCTTACAAAGCTTCAGTCCCTGCTGCCTTCTCCTACACATGTCTTACTCTAGGTCACAGGCACATCCATCCTGTGGCCCAGGATGCCTTTGAATGCAGCCCAACACAAATTCTTAAAACATTATGAGATATTTTTTTTTGCCACCTTTTCTTAGCTCATCAGCTATCGCTAGTATATTTTATGTGTAGCCCAAGACAATTATTTTTTCAGGGAAGCCAAAAGGTTGGGCACCTGTGCTCTAGGAATAGCAAACTGTTTATATTTCCCTGAATATATAAACCCTGAAGGTGTCATACTATTTGTAGATGTTGTACTTTTTTCCCCAGAATGATCTTCTCTGAAAAGTATTAAGGAAAAAAAATTGACATGATTTCTAATTCAAGTGTCACCTCAGTTCATAAGCCTCTAGTGACCCACCAAAGTAGGTGAGTCTTTCCTGCCCCCAACATGCACTGGGCACCATCATGGGAAGAGGCACTTGCATTTGCTGTATTTGCAGGTTGTGACAATACATATGAATGTGTACATGTCCTTTGACCTCTGTAGTCTGTATTCCACGGGTCTGACATAGTACCTTGTACATAGTAAGCAATTTACACTGAATGGATGGTTGACAAGTGCAGTCATTTAGATGGTACAGCTTCTTCTGTCATCTGTCGGGCTCTAATCATGCTTTGTGTTGTAGACTATATTGCTGAGATCTGTGTTTTACTCTAGTTTGAGTCTTTCAGGATTTATTCACCATACTTCTTTAAAAACACACACATAAAAACATTAATGAGAATGCACGTAGTCACTTCTATACGTTTGACCTCTGTTAACATACACATCTAAGCATTGTTTTTCTGTAATAGTTTCCTTTGGAGAGCTCTGGCCTGTTTCATGGAGTGCTCTCCGAGCATTGCTCCGCCACTTTGAGATCTTTGATCTGTGGAAATCCTTCTCTGAATCGGAGCAAGCCTAAGAACAAACAGAAACAGAGATTGAGTTGCAGTTCATGCTCATAATTTGATGTTCATATTTGATGACTCTTTTTAAATATTCATCTTTTTACTTTTTGACATCTCAAGGATACATTAATACAAAACGTTGATGCATTAATATAAAGGGCAATTGAGTTTTCTTAATTTAGGGTACTATTAGGATGAAGGGCTGGTTTAATCAGTGTAAGAGTGTCAATTGACTAGCTTCACTAAAAAAAAAAAAAAAAGACAAGAAATACAAAATGGTTGCATCACCAATGTGACTAAATCACTCTATTATGCTTGCATGCCTCTTTACTGAATTGCATTGGTATGGCTGGCAAACCAAGGCTATTATATTGATTATCTGCAATGGAGCATTGGAATGAAACTCTGTTGATAGTGGAACTGGACCAGGAGTTAGTGCCAAATGTGAGGCTGGGTCACAGAACATGAAAATGTTATGTGTCCATAGACAAATCATTAGATCTCAGAATCTTTGTGTGATAATGCAAAGAATGGACTAAATTGTATATTTAATGAATTGGTCTCTAAGGCCTTATTCGAATTTTCAGAGAGGTAGCCTGAAACCTGAATTACAACGGGTCGTTTACTCCTGCCTGAAATCTTCTATCAGCTCAGGGTATTAACAGACTTCAAGAATGACTTTGACCATGTTCAGAGATCAAAATTTTATGGTAAATTTTCTTGAAATGATAGGGGATTCACTGAATACAGAAAGACCTTATAAGATTCCTCTTATTTCAAGTATTTCTCCCCTTCCTTGACTCTCTTCCTTTATTTTCTGAGGGCTCTATTTTTATCTCTGTTTCGTTTTCATGAAATTGAATTTGGTTCTTCCCAGATTCTGCTACTCTCTCCACCATATACATCCCAGCCAACACAACTGAAGTCTGGTAACTGGCAGAAAAGTTAAATAATTCTATCTCCTTAGATTTTTGTAAAGACGGGAGACAGTTATTATTATTCAGTGTTCTAAAATTCTTTTTTAGTTGCATACACACATGTGAAAGTGCGCGCGCGCGTGCACACACACACACACACACACACACACAGAGCTTAGTGATCAATGTCAGGAAATGTGTACATCCTGTGAAGTTCACAAATAAATTGCTTCCTCACTGATGAACCATGGAAGAATTCCAGCAAAATAGACTTTATAGATGAATTTTAATTCAAATATGTTTTAATGCCATGTCTTGGAAATGGGAAGAATTGTTCAGATTTTCATTACCTTCTATATCAGATTTTGCATATTTTTAAATAGCCCACAAATCTACAAGTGAATTACATATTCTTTTTAAGAAATATAAATTCCTTTTTTTGTAGTTTTTGCAATAAATTTTATATGACTGTAGTCCAAGAGGCTGTTTTAGTAGAGTTAAGACTAATTGTGAAGATTTCAAGTAGATCCGTTTCCTTTGCTATTAGCATGCTGATAAGGAAAAAGTAAGTGCCTAATAAATACTAAATATCTGCCAAGTGTAAATGATAATGGTCAGAGGACAAAGTGATGTAGTGAAGAGGAAATAGTATTAAAAATAAGACAGAAGGATTATATTGTGTTACCCGTTGCTAGGTGGCCTTGTTTAAATTGTTTTACCTGTTTAACATGGAGATAATACTTCACACAATTGTGCAAGGCGAGAATCAGAAGAATTTAAAAAACCAACCCAGGTGAATACTAAAGCTTAATGTATGTCACATACTAGGTACTCAAAATATATTAATTTTCTGTTTGTGAAAGATTTGCTTTGAAAGATCTAAAATTTGAAGATATCATTCTAATACTAATAAACTAGAACATTTATTTTCTGGACTAGATTGTGTTTTTACATCTAATTGCTTTACGTGTAAAGGACAAAATGCAGGCCCATTCACTTCAGAGACTGCAGTCTTTTATTTTGGGTGTTTTGAGAGAAAGAATTCTAGTTCCCTGAGGAAGACATGACTTTTGGAAATAAAGGCTAGCCGTGGGGTGGCATGTCTGTGGAACTGATGGATGGTCAAGCCGGGCTCTACAAATTTGAAGTAAAAAGTAATAAAACTCGTCTCAGAGGGAAGTTCCAGAAATATCCAGAGCAGAGTAAGACCCATTTGAAAAGAAGTGTACCCCCGCACGCAAAGCTGATGATAGCCACTGTAATCACATTTCCTCTCCTCAATTCTCCTATTTTAAAAATAATTGACATATTACATATGCTGCGCATCAGATATTTTTATCATTTCCAGGAGCACTGCCCTTTACCCAGTAACTTCTTTTTTCTGGACCCCACAATTGGACTATAAAGGTCTAATCCATTATAGTCTTATTTCCTAATTGGTCCAGAGTTTTGACCAGTCTGCTCTGATTTTGTTTTTGTAGTTGTTTATTTGGTGTTTTGTTTTTTTTTTAGTGAAAAGAATTACACACCTTTATCCAAAGCTCATACCTGAGTCTTATCAATATCTGAGTGCTATTTGTACTATAGTACACACTCAGTTAATGGGCATCCATGGAGATTGGTAGATGACAGATACAAGTAAGTAGACTCTCTTGTTAATCGCAACTCAAGCAACTGCCATTCTGAAGCAACCGGCAAAATCTTAAGCAACTGACAAGATGCTTTTGCTAGTTTCTTGAGAGTTCTGGTTAACAGAGAGTCTACTGTATTGACATACATCCCCAAGCAGAACGAATTCTCAAGAGTCCAGCTGACACCAAGAGGATTGGCCCAGGACTGGTCCAAGCCTTTTCTGTGCCATAGACCCAGAACCACTGTCCCCTTTCCTTACCAATGGGTTGTATACGATTTCTTTTAATTCCTAAAAATTTACAAGTTTAGATCATACCCCTGTACTCAGACAATGCATTGTAATTATTATCCTGCCTTCCAAAGGAGCGGGGAGCTCGGGTTTCCAAGGGCCTTTCTATCCCACGTAAAGAAGAAGGCACCCTCATTTATCCAATGTGATTGATGTTGTTGCTTCTCACATTCCATTTTATTTTTGTTTTTTTCTCTGTTTCAACAAACCCAAAAGTAAGCTTCAGTGGTTTGCCCTCTCTGATTTAGTGTAAACAGAGAAACCAAATGCCCATGCATTCATGTGATTTTTGTCTTACACTTTGCATCTTGTAACCCTGGCCTCCCAGCCAGCATTGGAAAGTTATCCCTCTGCCCCATGTGACCCGAATAAAGATACAGATACCTGTTCTGCCATCAGCAGTAAATAAGGACTAAAAACAAACAAAAGAACAAACAAACAAAAAACACAGATGCAAGTTAAAGAATTCCCAGTCTGAGGGCGTAGTCTCCAATCCCAAAAGCTATCTGTGCCAAAATGGAATGCAGACTGCGGCTGAAGAATAAAACTTGTCTGCATGACCGGTGTTGTAAGGAAGGTAGAGGAAGAGGGAGTTCTTGAGCTACTTGTTTCGAGAGCCTCCTATTCCATTTAGCTTCTTTCTGTGAATAGCCACGCCCATGTTGTTAGGCTGAATTCCTGAAGGCAAAACCAACCATCCAACCAACCCACCCCTGCATTGCCTTGGTCACCTAAGTAACCAGGTAGTACATATAGAGTTCTTTGTACAACAGCTGGCTACATAGTGTCTGTTCTGTATTCATGATCGGTAAATGCTATCTGTTCTTAATTTCCAACAGTTTCAGTCCTCCCTAGGCATTATATTAGATCCAATTTAGAAAATAAATGTTAGAGACACACCTCTACTTTGCACTTGGAATTAAGCAAGGATGAGGTAGCGATGCCTAGACTAAAAAACCACAGAGACAGACAGAAACATCCTTTTCTCGTATCACTTCTTCACCCAGTGATATTTATAGTACACAGAAAACTTTATATACTAAATATTTATTGAAAGAATTAAAATGGATTTGAATGCTAATTCTGCACTTACTAGCTGTTTGGCTTGGAGTTAAAATCTTAGAGACACAACTTTCTTATAGGTTAAAAACTATTTGTGACATACTTCACAAGGCTGGTGTTATAGTTGTTATTTTATGGAAATTGCCTAGCAAGATCAAAGAAATCAAGTGGTCAACTTTATTGTCACTTAGGCAGTTTGGAAAAGGTTTGACTTTGTAAACAAAGGATGTAGCAAAAGTGACATTTCGGGTCCGTCCTAGAAATAGCATCTCCTTTTTAAATCAAGATAAATGATAACAGACTTTGGTTGTTTTATTGGCTATCCCAGTGCACACAGCAAATACTTCTGAGTCAACAACTGAGCGGGGATATGCCATTGTTTGGCAAAGGATAAAAATAATTGCATTCACTTCTCTATGTCCCTCCCCACTGAGAAGGACAAATGATTTTCCTGGACAATGTTAGTCCAATATCCAATATAAAGTTAAATCAACCTGCTCAGGTCATACTGATGGAATAGAGTGCCACTGTCACCTGTCTTTAGAAGGAATTTGAATGTGATGCCATTGAAATTGCACCTAACAGCTAAAGGAGGAGCAGTTACAAGATTTTTCTCACTGTTAACCCTTGTGTTACTTGTATTTTTTAATGATAATTGATCTTTTCAGAGAAAACCAATGATCAGTATTATAAAACAACATTCAAGGGGTGTGTGTGTGTGTGTGTGTGTGTGTATGTATATATATCTCATTTTATATATACATATATATATCTCTCTCAATCACCATATATATATGTATATATATAATCACTATATTATATACAGTAGATTCTGTCTCCATTAACCAGAACTTAATCACTTGGCACTCTCCTGCAGCCGGCACCGGGTGCTTGAGTTCCAGTTAACAGAGAGTTCACTTACCTTTATCCGGCATCTACCAATCCCCATGGTTTCCAGTTAATTGAGAATCTACTGTATATCACTATGTGTGTGTGTGTGTGTGTGTGTGTGTGTGTGTGTGTGTATGTATCACTATATATATATGTGTGTGTGTGTATATATATATAGTGATTATAACAATTCAGTATCAAAGGAAACCTAAATGACTTACAGTGAAGGAATAGTTACGGGCAATGACCCACATACTTGACTTACTATGATGCGTGCACTAAGAATAATAACAATCGTGTACCCTGGTAATATTGGAATTGCATAAAAGAAAATATTAAATTAAAAAATCTATGTTAAAAATAGTTTTTCTCATAAGCATAGCCATGTGAAAAACAAAGTCTACAAGATAATATGCAAAATTAATAATAGCTGTGTTAGAATGATTGCTGTTTTCTTAATGTCATTATTATGGTATATTGCTTTTGTGATTCAAGAAAATTACTGTCACAGTCAACTCTCAAAAGAAAGAACAACTCTTTTGAAAAACTAATCTCTGCTGTGTAAATGTGTGTTTTACAAGGGTACTTATCACATTGGTTTTTTGGTTTTGTTTTGTATTAATGAAAAATTAGGAACAATCTTAAATGTCCAATAATATCTTATTAGTTTAACAAATTCATACACGCAATAGAGGGAATACCATGCAGACATTAAGTAGCATGTTTTTGAAGATAAATTACATTAGGAAAGATAAGTAGGATAAAAACTGATGTGGGTGGAATTATAGAACACATCTTTATACGTACATGTATTAATAGTTAACAATTACTGGAAGCATATACCATATATCAAAGTATTAGCAGAAGTTATCTATGAAGAGTTTATATTGTGCTTTATTCATTTCCATTTTTAGCTTTCTTTACAATAAGACTTATAATCCCTTTTAAAATAATAGCAGGAGGAAGCACTCTCTGAAGAGCTTACACACTTCAATAACGGGTTTCTTAGGTTGAGCCAATGCCAATAAATTTCCGGTCCCCTGACTAATGATCCTCTTATACTGCCTTCAGTGCCTCATATTGTGACAGGCACATAGTAGATGCCAAGAATAATTTCCTATTGGGTTGTTCTTAAGTAACTCAAGGATAAGGATGTTAGTCTCTTAGAAAGAGCATCCCCAAGTCCTCTTAAAATTATTTTGATTATTTTATATGTGATATCAACACATTTATCTGTCTGAATCTTCCCTGTCTCCTGTATCTCATTTGTTCAAGTTTATCCCGAAGGCAGTTCTCTCTTTGCAACTTAGGATACACCAGGTGGCTCTGTCAGTAGCTGTTTGGGATGCAAGACCCCAAGCTTTGTGATGTGGCATTTTATCCAAACATAGAAGTGGTGGAGGAGGCCAGGAATTTAGGGTATGTGGCTAGACAGCTGTGCTACAAAGAAGGAGCCCAAGGAGAAAGTCCCACTGAGTCAGGTTGAATCTCCATCAGGAGAAGAAATAATCTGCTGAGCGCCTGGTGAGTGGGAGAGGAAAACAGGATGCTTCTGACATAGCAGAGGAGATAAACACCATGCTTGGGAGAAGGGTTGTCTGGGTGAGGTTTTCCCAGAAGCAGACTGTGAGGCAAAGAGCTTGTTGGGAGGGGAGTTACGGGAATCATCTGTGGGAGAACTGAGAAATGAGACAGGAGAATAAAATCTGTAAGGGGTGCGTTGTTTGCACATTATTTCTGTTGGTAAATAGGGCTCTTTAGGTAAGCTATCTCATCTAGGAGTTGGGAAACTGGGGCATTTATCCACTAATTTTCATTTGTGGTGGTTTCTGGGCACTTTACACCCAGCAAACACCTGGGCTGAGCAAATGCCAAGCGAGGAAACCCCTCGTATTAATGAAAAAGCAACACGTTTGCAGGTGGAAACCATTGAGTGACCACAAACATTACTGGTGAATATTGAGGTACGCAGTGTACACCAACAGTACATGAGGCTGTCCGGAAAAAATCCAGCCACAATGCCTCTGTTTTCCACAGTACATGGCTGGATACTTTCCGGACATCCCTCGTGTGTTCCGAGGAGAAATATAAACAAGGGTCAGAAGATGCAAATCAAATGGTGATGGATCTTCCAAATCAAGTGAAAGCAAGAAGGGAGCATTACACATTTTTGAATAATATATCACAAAGATTAATTGAAGATGGTCTCCAGAGTGGATAGCAGGGGAAAACATAAAATAAGATAGGCCATTTAGAAATCAAGTCAAAACTTTAAATGCAGATACTGCCCAAATAAAATAACAGTTCCCTTCTTCTGTAGAAAACATTCAGAGGGGTTAAAAAATCTGAAGACAAAACACATTCATTTTCTTTAGGAACAGATTAGCAGATGAATGATACAGAAACTTTCTATTAAAAGTATTTAACACATTAAAATTACCAAAATAATCAGCAAAACAATTAGGAAACATATTGTATGTTTTCAATATAAAAAGTTGATGGCTCTCCCTTTTATAGAACTCCTTCATTAGCATAAAAGGCATAGTCCAATGGCCTGAGTTAGAATTCTGCCTTGATTACTTAATCAATATTGATTTTAAGGAAGTTACTTAAATAAGGCGTTTCGCATCGGTTCGGTTTTTTTCACTTGGCATAGCTGTTAGGACTGTATGGGCATTAAATAAGCTGTCCAGACGTCTCATTTTAAACAGGACAGAAAACAACAGTACTGTCCCTTTACAAATGGTACGTATGGCCTGCCTGGTCTCACTGGGCTCCATTCAAGGTGCAGTTGTTTTCCATCCCTTTTAAAATGGGATGTCTAGTCAGCTTAGCTCTAAATGAGCTAATACATGTGAGGATTTGGGCACACGGTGAGCTCTGAGGAAATGTGAGCTCTTATTACCTATTATTCTTACTTTTACTAACTACCACCAGTCTTTCCACTCCCTGTATGACTGTCACCGTCACGAAAATGTCTGCAATTACACAAAAAGTTGGACATAAGCAAATCTCCTTCTCTCATTCCCTCTCCATTTCTCTTCTTTCTCTCACATACAACCAGGCATAAATGTCCCCACAATAATTTTTAACTAATCAATATTTTAAAAATAATTATATAAGCAAGATACAAATCTTTAACTATCATTTTAAGAAATATTAATAATGTCACATTATGACATCTGGAGGGAGAAGTATGTTTCCATAATTTTGGAGGAAGGTTATGGGCGCAATATGTTTTAGTAACTTAGCCCTGAGTATCAATTCCAAAAGCATCCTAAAGGATAAACAGTTACAGACTTATATTGTTAAGATTATTCATCACAGCAATAATTATGACAGACAAAAATTAAAAACTATATAAAAACCCATCAAGAAAATGTTGGTTTAAATTATACATTTATATGATGTAACACTAAGCAACCATTAGAATGATATTTTGGAAAGATATTTAAAGACAAAAAAATCTTTACAGTGTATTGTAGGTAGAAAACTTTATGGATAAAAATAATGAAATCTCCATAAAAAGGCTATATAACAAGAATGATGATAGTAATATTTAAAATGTGTTATGTGTTTTAGCTTATTTAATTCTTATAAAAAATCTGTGGAACAAATATTCCTACCCTTTGTGTTGTACAGATGTGACTACTGTAGTTAAGAGAACAGAGATTATACATTTATTCAGTAGGTTACTTATAATAAATTGAATAGGAATGACCCTCAATCACAATGAAAGAGAGAACATGGTACTATATGTTACATGAAATATTGTAGAATAAATGAATTGGTCATTTAAAAAATTAACTATGTATGATTTACAAAGCACAGTTCTATATGCATCCATTAATGTTTCCTCCTTTTCTAGCAGCGATAGAAGAGAATGTAGAACAGTTGGGGTAAAAAAAAGCTTTCTTACACATTTGTCCTGAAAGACATTCTGCAGTTGTCATAACTCTTAAGATGAAAGAGAAAAATATAGTATTTTGATGACATATATAAGGTTTCGGGCGATCACACACTGCAACACATGCTGCAATATTATTCTACTTGTAGATTGGAGAAATAATCTCTGCTGTGCATTTGGTTCACAACAAACCAATGCCATTCAAATCTTACAAAATTAGCACATCACATACATCTCATTACAGAACTCTCTCCTAGAGGTGGTGTGTTGTTTAAAAAGCCGCGTCTTTGTGATTTGGTTTTAATGGTATTGCTGAAAATGGTTTTATGTTATAATGAGTGTCAAGTAACACAGTTCCATTTAAAAACCCACTGAAGATTCAGGCCCCTTTGCAAGCTAGCCGTCAGGTCAGCCGTGGGACAGCGGTAGCCTCCCAAGCAGTGGGCAGTGAGATGGGTTTCACGAGTCATAAAAATTAAAGCAAACTTGAGCACGTCTTAGTACAATGACATGCCTCAGCTTAGAAAGGATTTGTGATCTAGTTGAGAAAAGTAAAACTCCCTGTCCAGGAAGAATCCAGTGGGTGTGTTTGGCAATGAATTTGGCTTCTCTGGGACAGAAATGGCTCTGTGTATAAGTCTGCAGGTGTAGATTTTGGGAGGCACAGGGTCTTTTCCATACTCTGACTGCTGTCAATGTTGTTGATAGTATTTGTAGACTCTTTTAGGGCTTTGGGCTAAACTGTTCCTGAAACAACTGTTTGGCCTTGGTGTTTCCTGCTCTCACTCTCCCTCTCATCTCTCTGCTTGGAATTACAAACTCAAAAGCAACAAAAGTCAAGGAGGTGACATAAAAGCATGCAGTGGGCTGGTTGGGGACTGTGGTGAACTCAGCAGTGCACACACTATCTGAAGGAGGCAGCAGTTACGGATTTAAGAACTTGATCTGATAATTTGCTAACGTGTCTCTCCACCTACTAGGTGGGCAGTCTTTGGCGGGCAAGGTGATATCCTTATCTAATTTTGTATCCCAGTCTCCCCATTTGTAAACTGTGATAATAGTAGCACCTGCCACTTAGGGCTGTCATTTATTCATTCATTCAGTCCCTGTCTATAAAATATCCACTCAACAAGGCCCTATGGGAGGGGCTGCACATAACGAGCATAGCAGTGATCCAAAAGCCAAATCCTAGCACTCTGCCATTGCTAGTCAAGTGAGAATGAAGTAACCAACGCGTATGTTAAGCATGATAATATATGACATACTAGTTCATTGAAAAGAGTCTGTGTGGGCAAAGAAATAGGTAGGGTTTTACTATTTTAGTGGGCTAGTTACAGAAATGCATTTATTACAGGTTGTATTTTATAATATATAGGCTGTTCTCTCAATGAAGGAAGAACTGGAGGAGAAAAGTGAGTGGCGAGGGGTGAAGCTGTGAACAGGTCCGACGGGGAGCTTTGCAGGGAAAAGCATCACTTACGATGCCTCCGGGACTGGCGTGGTCTTCGAGGGTTTGAAAACAGCACAGAAGCCAGACCCTCTAGAACAGAGGGGACAGAGAGAGTTGTGGTGAAATTAAAAGATTGTGCAGGGCCTTTTAAGCTACTGCAATGTTTTTGCTTTTTATTCTGTAAAAGACAGGAAGTTACTGAACTGAAGAGTAACATGGTGTGAGATGAAGTTTTGTTGCGTCACCTTGGGTGTGGCTGCTCTGGGGAGAACAGACCCCGATGGAGTTGTGTGGGGTCACAGAGAAAGCAGGAGACAAGGCCACAGCTGATAGTTGTTTGAGCCGAGGTGGCGATGGTGAAGGAGAAGAGAAGTGGTTAGTTTCAGGATGTATTTGAAGGTAAATACCACCCTCTTTGTTTCTATTATTATATTAATTCAAGAACATTGCTTTCCTGCCATTTGCTTTTTCAAGAAGACACTGTAGTTTTTTGTTTCATGATAAAAAGTCTCGATTTGACAAGTCAAAAACCACAAACCTCGCATTTTGGCTGTAGCCGAAGTGGAAAGCCCTGTGTACACACTGATAATATGTCAGCTGGGCACCTGCTAGGTCTCAGGTTTGCTGCCTGAGGTCTTTCTCGGAAGCCATGGGAACATGCCCAGTTCCTGAGCAGGGGGAGTACAGGACAGTTAATTCCCCGGGGGAACCCCTCAGCCAGTGAGGTCTGGGCCTTGCTTTCAGCTGAGCTTAGACACCTACCTTGGAAGAGGACGGTATGATGGCTCCTCTGCCTTTCTTCAGAGGACACCTGGCAAGAATGGATTCCATGGCTCAGAGGGTGCAAGCAGCTCATTAACATAAACTTTATTAACTTTTCCTCTGGCCTTGTCTGACTTTCTCTGCCACCTCACGCTGAGTTCCCGTGTCACCTCTAAAATGAAAATAAACGATCTGAACCCAAGTTCCTGTCTTAGGCTTTGCTTTCAGTGGAATCCATATGAAGACAACAGCTAATAAAAAGAAAATATTCCAAAAGCTAAAAATACACATCACACCACCAGCTTGCAGCTGATACTTGTGCCATCATATGTGCCATTATTCTCTGAGGAGCCGTGCTCTGCTTGACTTACTGTCCTACTCAAGGCAGAGAAAAATCCCCATTTTTGTCAGGAGGGCTTACATGACCATAAAGCATTCTTAATACATACTCTTATCATTTGAATAGATATAAGCGGCACTAGAGAAGAAAGACATATGCACAAATCTGGTTCTAATTCAGATCTCCAGAAGAGAAAATAAGGAGAAATATTCAAGAAATATATTCTTCTGTGCAAGACATCAGGTTAGGTCTTAATATAATGCTTCACTGACTGTTTCTCACCATTGACTTTGGGAAAAGGCATACCTTATATTTCAGATGATAAACAAGGACATACAAGACATTAACATTATTACACAGCTAGTTTTTAACAGACCAAAGACACAAAACATGTCTGACATCTTAACCTAGAAGTCTGTGAGGCTACAGACTCTATGATATTTAATTATCTTAAGCTTCCTTGCTTTGATCAAATATCTATTAAATTGATTAAGCCTATAGGGAGAGTTTCAAATTTTATGGGCTAAGGAAAATATTAGCATTCTGGAAATTAAGTTTTATCTCCAGTGGCAAAAAAAAAGTGATGTAATGAAAGAGAAGATGAAAAATAGGTGAAGATATTGTAATTGGAAGCATTACTAACTTTTAAAGTTTTGCCTTGTAAGGGGTTATAATACTTTCACAAGAAACGTTTATTAGTGAATCATTCAGAATAGTTTTTTACTATTCATATAGAGATTTTACTAGTCATATAGAGATTTTAAAATAGTTTGAAACTATTTAATCTGATGTAAACATTTTATCAATTTAAAGCTACCCATTTTCTCTTATAAATAAATTTACAGGAAACATGTTGGTATGGATTCGAAAGACTCGGGGATTTCTCTCTGGGGTAATGGTTTATTTTAAGCATTGAGTATTTCTAATATAAATCTAAATTCACATACCAACCTATCTATTTTCTAGTGGATTTTATTCAGTTTTAGTAGTGTCCAATTAAATTCCAATTAAGTGCAATTTTTCTACTAATTTAATTTTCATATCTATCAATAGCTTTCACCAATTTCAGTTATTTTCAGTAAACTTTTGTTTAAACCATTTTATTGCTAATTCCTTTCCACAACTTTTAATCAGGTTCTGGTTTATTTAATCTATATGCCTAGAATCAATGTCTTATACCAAGGATCAGTGGGGGTCTTTGTACTTGACTGAGCTGAGATGGGAACTAATCTATTGCATTTCAGTCATTGTGACACAGTATGGTACACAGTCCCTAAAAAATCAGTACTTCTGTGAGAAGCATCACTGCTGGTTTACAATTGACAGACCTGTTAAAAACCATGCTAATCTAGGAAGACTCAGTGTTTCTGTGGCGTTCTGGCACGTGTCAGCTCCTGTCACAAGCACGTGTCTTTGGACTTAGTTTTACCCATGTTCACTAAGTTTTCTAACGTGAGCAGCAGCGGAGTCCAGGGAAGGGAGTCCCGTGTCCTACTCTGAGTCCTGCCTCTGCCAGTTCTTTATAGTGTCACCCTGGTCGGGCAAATTGTCGGACCTTTTGGTGCTTCAGGTTTCTCCTTCAACAATAACACTATCTACCATTTTGATCTGATGGCTGGATTAACACGTTTAGAAGAGCATCTGACTGACAGGTTTTTCTCAGTTTTGTCTGCTGTCATTACCATGGTTTATGGTTATAAAAGCTAACGTGTTGTTCAGCACCAGCCATGTGACAAGACTGTCCTGGGTGGTTTATACCATTATATGAGTGATGCTGGGAGAATTAGGTACTATGGTCCTCAGTTTGAAGATAATGCGAGGTTCGGAGAAGCGGTTGATCTGTCCCTCATGTTATTTAGCGATAGAGATGGACTTGAACCCAGCCCATTTAAATCAAAACCTAGCCTGATTCTACAGCATTGTGCTGTCTTCCACTATTAAAAATTTCCTCTCTGTGTCAGGTTTTTATTATAAAACTTTGCTGTTGTAATAATAACTTGTTCTTGGACCAAAAAAAAAAAAAAAAAAAAACAACAAACAAACCCAGATGATAGAGATAGAGATGATAGAGGTTGAGATGATAGAGACAGATGATGCAAATGGAGATGAGAGATAGAGATGATAGAGATGATCAAGATATGGATCTGTGACATCGTTTTTACTATGGTAAAGAAGTAGTGGTTTGAGAAGAAGAGAAAGTGAGCCTCATAGAGCTTGCCATCATTACTAATAGGGGAACCATGGTTTGCTAACACCTCTACCTTCAACACTGTCATTAGGAAGATCCAGGCAGATAAACAAAGTTTGACAAAATTTGGATTGGAGAAAATATATACAATTTTATAAAAATACACAGGGATCTACCAGGCTTCCTGTGCACTGCTGTGCATATATAAAACACACTAACTGATTATTTACAGATACCTCTGCCTTCACCAGTGATTAAAACCCACTTGTAAGCTAGAGAAAACAGTTGAAGACAAATTTTGCCTGGAACAGGAATACCAGAGATTTGATAGGAGTTCAAAGGCCTTAAAAAAGGTGGGGTGAAGACCAAGAAGGCCAAGTACAATAAACCAATCTACGTCCGGGTAGAAGACAGCAAACAGGTTCTGGAGGCCGGCACGGGGCGCTTGGCGGAAATGAGGTCGAACGCTTAGCAAAGCTGGATCAAACGGGGAGCACCCTGGGATTGGTCCTGTGGTTCCCCATTCCCTGTTTGCAGGCAGCCATGTGGTGGGAAGATCCACCTTGGCATCTTAACTTTTATAGGATCAATGTAACCCTGGGGAAAGCAAGGCAGCTCTTTCGTCTCTACAAATTGCGGATGAAGTTTGTCACCTGCATAAGTTCTTAGTGAAGATCTATTGGCTACTCAAGTGAAGACACTGAGATGGGCAGTGATAGGTTTCTGTCACTATTAAGTAGACTCAGTGAGCAATGGAAGATTTGGTCCCTGCCTTCTGAAGACTTCTAGATGGTTTTCCTCCCAATATGCCTGGATAAATGCGTGTCTTTTGACAACTTCTTTGGAGGTATGAACTCAGCACTCACGTTTCATGTGAAATACTAAGATATCTTTTTTTTCTAAATTGCCATTAGGGTTTGAAAGTAGTGGTGGTCATTAATGAGCAGTTTTTCATCACAGAGGCTGTAGAATGGTTTAGAAAAAACATTAGAAATTGAAATGGAACCACATTTCCATGTTGAAAAAAATGATAACTACAATTATAATGTTAGCTTTAAAATCTTCGTAATAGCATGAAAATGTCCAGTCAGATAAGAAGAAAAGGTAAAATAAACAAACAAACCTAAAATAAGAAAGCAGCACAGAATCAGAAGGTCCGGCGTGAAAATCTTAAGCACGTTACTAACATAGTCATTTTAAAAGGGCAGATTCTGTGCCATGTTTGGCAGGATCATTTGTTTCCTTTTTAACAAATAAAAATTTATAATAATTTTTGCCTCTAGAATTACTCTTTGCTGGCCTGGAAATAGAAAGTATCTTGAGCGAAATTAAAATAATGAACAATAGATGGGCAAGTCTCAAGATTGTCCTTTGCAGACGTGGTATCAAACGCAGACAGGATAGCTTTTAGATAGATGAGGAGTAGTTTGTAAAAGCCACAAGTGCAGCCCAAATCGAAATGAGATGCTTTCTTTTTATCCTTAGTCATAATTTGAACTGCAATTGAGAATATCTTTTAGAAGAAAACTATAAATGAGTTGATATTTTCCCCTAATTTCCTTCCACATATACCCTCATGTGTTGTGACTTTTTTTCTCTAATAGTGCAAATTTTTGACAGTTGTACTACAGCAGTACTGTTAGAATATAAGGGCCTTAAGACTGCATCAGACCAGGACAGTAACCCATGAATAGAAGTAGCATTTTGTTTTCTTCTAACAGGAGCCAAGTTTGTATTTCTAAAGTCATGAATCAATCTCAAGACTAGGCTGAAAATTGGAAAGTGTGTAATACAGTGGAGATAGGGAGTAGAGAAGGAGTGTGTTGAGGGTAGAGGCTCCAGAGAGAGGTTGTGAATGATGTCTCTGAGGTGGGGTGGGGGGGATGGGGGTTGGGGCTGGGGCTTTCTCATTAGTTTTGTGCTCAGCACAGGCTGTGGACTCAAGGCAGTGGCTTACAGGAGTTATCTGGCACTATGCAAATCGCAGCCAATTAAATACCAAAGGACAATTGCAGGAGTTAAAAGGAAGGGGAAGAAAAGCAGAAAAAAAGAGATAGGTAGAAAAAGAAATGCACTTCCTCAAGGAAGAATTAGCTATCATGAACTCATTTCTTATCCCTCTACTGCATATGCCACCTGTAATACCTTGAGTGAGATTAATTCTTATACCTCTGCTGAGATTCACTAATCTGGCACCACTCTGGTATGTTAAAGATAGGTTTCTTTGCAAAAAGGATTTGAACTCAAAATAAATAAATAAATAAGGTGTGGGGCTCAGTTGCTAAATGCATACCGTTTTACATTAGGGACGGGGCAAATAATTCGAGTGTCTTGAGTGCACCTGTCAGGAGAAAGGAGATTTGAAATTTACATGTACATAGGAGAGCAAGAGTGGTAGGTTGGTAGACAAGGCCCCTGACCCCTCCTCGATTCTTGGTATCTGATAGTTGGATAAGCCAGGATTTCCCATTATAAGTCACAAATGAATCCATATTGATCTCTAATCTCTCTTGAGCACCCTTTGGAAAAAAATGGTATTTATTCACAGAGGAGATACCAATCACTGCAGAACTCAAATGATTTGTTTCAGATGAAAAATGAGCATGGCATCAAATTATAGTAGGCTCTGGGGCCATGTGTTTGTTTTATTTTCTCATCTTCCTGAGCCAGGGTGAATATTGTTATTTAAAACTCCGTTATCTCCCGTATTTAGATAAAACCTGTGGCATCTTATTATAGAAAGTTGTTACATGCCGTGCAAGCATAATCTGCATCTCTTCTGTCTGTTTTCTGTTTCTCCCACTAAATTTAAAGGCAGGAAGTTTGTTATTTATATATTCCACCCCTACCCCCAGCATATTCACATAGTAACATGAAAGTCAATGTCTTGTTTAATGACTGCTTAAAGAAATTCTGTCCAAATAGCAGGCAAACAAGTGTCCTTGCACTAATTCTATTTGTTTAATTGAGTCCAATTACATATATCTTTTAATGTGAGCCAATTCAAATCTTTTTTGAAAGAACATAGAGTACAAATCATAAATTAATGAAAATTACAGTGACTTATGGATTGCTGTTTCCATTGAAGACCAAATGTTTTATATTTTTAATCATGTCTACAATTCTAAGAACTAACAATCTGGGGCTTCTGCATGTATTATGTTCACTTACTGAGGTGGTTCAGATTGAAAAGGACGTTGGGATAATGTCTCTAGTACCAATCGTCTTGTCTGATGGTAAGTTACCTTTGCCTCCTGTTAAACTTTTGAACTGCTGGTGAAAAAAACCTGGAAAATTGTGAGTTTAATCTGGGCATATGCTCCCAATGCTGATCTGAGCAACTGCAACTGACTGTAATTTACATTAGATTATGCTCGAACATTTTCACTAGTTAATTAATCAAAATGCAGACGTGTTTTCCAAATACTGACTAATTCTTAAATTCACATTAAATTTGCAAAGACATTTAATCCATATGCTTCGTGCTGTAGCTCATCATTTTGTAGGCGAGAACAGGTCAAAGTTCAGGACTATTTTTTGACTAAGGCACTTGGAGTGTTTTTAATTAACATTTAAAACTTTTTTTTTTCAGGCAGGAAGTTATGTTTGACAAAGTTAAGGCCAAACACCAAAAGGTTAGTGTTTTATCTAGAGCTCAGCATACATGAATCTAAAATGAATTTGAAACCTGGCTAAAATAAGCTGTCTCGCTCCTCGATAAAAATGAGAGAGCAGAAGGAAGTTTCCCATTAAGGAAGTTATAAGTGAGTATTTAATACTAGCTAGAGAGCAAAGGAAAGTAGATGGAAAGGAATCAGCGTGTTAAAGAAAATAAATCCTTGTCTACTAATAATTAGGCCATGAACACATGTGTAATTTATTTCATGTTTTCAAGAGTTCTATAGTTTTCGTCCACCTTTTTTTTTTCCACTTGCATACAGTGAAATATTTAAGATCTATCGCAGAAACTGCCTGCCTCAGGGAGGGAGAGAAAGCGTGAAGGGCAGGAAGAAGACCCTTCCGAGGCCATGCCTCATGTGGAGTATCGTTGACTGACTGTTGGTCTGACGGTCCTCTGACAAAATGAAGATGGTTTAGCAGGGTCTGGAAAAAGAATCAGAACTGTCCACTACAAGGAATAAAAAACAGATGGCGAAGAGGCGGCCATAGGTGTTGGGAAAAAGAAAAAAAATGGGGGGTGATTAGAGGAGAATCAGAGCTTTGACACCAGAAATAAATGGAATCGTGTGTGTGGGTGGTAGCCAGCCCCCAAGACGATCTGCAGTGAACTGGTCCTCACGCTCTGTGTAGCGGTAGGCTTACGCACTGATTCAGGGCTGGCCTGGTGACCAATACAATGTGACAGGAGTGACAGTGTATAATTTCTTTTTTTTCCACATTATTTTTTAATTTAGATGTAATGGACATATTACATTATATAAGTTTAAGGTACAGAGCATTGATTTGAAGGGTTTATACACTGCGGTATGATTGCTAGAGTAGCGTTAGCTAACACGTCTACCGTGTCATGTATTTATCATTTCTTCTTGGTGGTGAGTACGTGTAAGTTCTAGTCTCTCAGTCGTAGAAGGCATTGCAGCTTCAGCCCCAGTTTCTTGAGTGACTCCCTCTGGAGGGATTCTGTCACTATGCCATGAGGCCACTCAAGAAGTTCATATGGAGAAGGACTGAAGCTCTGGCCACAAGCCAGCACAAGGGGGGTCAGTCATGAGAGTGACCCCCCTTGGAATGACACTCTCTAGTCTTCAATCTCCTGAGAGATCCCAAACTAGCCAACAAGCCAGGCTCCCAAATTCTTCACCCACAGAAACTGTGATAAATGACCAGTCAGTATCGATCTTCAAAATCATTAAGTTTTGAGTGGTTGGTTACACAGCCATCGATAAATAAAGAAGTATCAAAAGTTGGTTCAGAAACAAATGATAATGCACATTCATTCACACATCAACTATATATTGCAGGCCATGTACTTTGAAGTTTTAAAGGAGAAAAGGTTAATTTAGTCCAGACTTAGAGTTTAATGAAGGTGGATGCTCTTTTAACATTTGAAAATCATTTTAGTTATTTTTTTTACTATGAACAACAGAAATGTATTTATTTTTTATTATTAAATTTATTGGGGTGACATTGGTTCATAAAACTATAGGTTTCAAGTATACAATTCTATACTATAGCATCTATGTGCTGTATTGTGTGCTCACCACCCAAAGTCAGTTCTCCTTCCAGAAATTTATTTCTCACAGTTCTGGAGGCTGGAAGTCCAAGATCCAGGTGCTAGAATGGCTGAGTTGTGCTGAGAAACTTCTGCGTTGGAGACTCCTTTTTCTCATTGTGTCCTCATATGGCAAATCTAAAATCATTTAAAAAGTTAACAAATTAGTAAGACATTCCAATGAAGGGAACAATAAGGGCTGACATGAAGAAAATTAGGCCATAACTAGGGGAGGAGTTTTTGAAAAAATGCTGAAGGCAGACTCTGATGAGGTGAGAGTTAAATTGGAATAAGAAGGCTGAGAGGTGCCAGTTCATAGATCTGTGGAGCAAAATGCAGATCAGTGTGTGCAGAGGTCCTGGGTTAAAGAAGAGCTTGTCATATTTAAAGGAAGGAATGATGGTTGGAGCTGAGTGAGTGAAGAATACTAACTGTGCACGAAGAAGATAGGAAGTGGGGTAGGGGCTGGATTTTGCAGGATACCATAGACCATAGTAAGAAGTTAGGGTGGTTAATGATAATACACTGAAGGGTGTTTAGCAGAGGAAGTAACATGCTCGTGAAATTCTGTTAATGGTGGGCACAGAAGTATTCCTTCTTCCCAACAATATATTAATAGTTTCATTAGGGATTGACTTTCTGATGACCAGTCAAGGGTCCCTGCCTTAGTGACATTTCTCCTACTTATTTGGATGTGTTTATTCAGTGGAGATCCATGAGATGAATAATTTGGGCAAACATTTGGAGAATGGTTCCTGGTACATAAATTTGTCATTATCTAATTTATAGAATTTAATGTTCTCAAAAATAAGCATCTTTGATATTATCAACTAAACAGGGAATAACAAGTGTTGGAGAGGGTGTGGAGAAAAAGGGATCCTCATACACTGCTGGTGGGAGTGCAAACTGGTGCAACCACTATGGAGAACAGTGTGGAGGTCCCTTAAAAAGCTAAGAATAAAATTATCATATGACCCAGTAATTCCACTTCTGGGTATCTACCTCCAAAATTCAAAAACCTTAGTCCACAAAGATAGATGCACCCCAATATCGTTACAGTGCTATTCACAGTGGACAAATCATGGAAACAGTCAGAGTATCCTTTGATAGTGACTAGGTAAAGAAGCTGCACATATGCACAATGGAATATTACTCAGCTATAAGAAAATGAAACAGGGCCATTTATGACAACATGGATGGGCCTTAAGACAATCATGCTGAGCAAAAATAAGCCAGACAGAAAAAGCACAAGAACCATATGACTTCACTCATATGTGGAATATAAAACTGAAAGCAACAAAGAAACAAAAATTCATGGACATAGTCAATAGTTTAGTGGTTAGTGGTTATCTGAGGATATGGGGGGAGGGGAGTGGGGGAGAAGGGACAGAGTCTCACATATATGGTGATGGAAAGAGAACTGACTCTGGGTGATGAACACACAACACACAGATGATGTAGAATTGTATAACTGGAACCTACGTAATTTTTACTAACCAATGTCACCCCAATAAATTTAACAATGAAAAAAATAAGCATCATTTGGGTTGGGTTTGTATTTGGTATACTGTAATAATACTATGAAGACATAGCAATAAAGAAATAATCTTTTCTGTGCTCGCTTCAGCAGCACATATACTAAGAAATAATCTTTTCTGTGGAGTGTTATGGGTCTAAGAGGTGAAGAATCTTCCAAGACAAAGTTCTGCCTACTTATAGTTTACAAAATACCTCCCTATAATCAGGAAAACCATTTTTTTAAACCTAGATCCTCATGCCAGTATTCCAAAGAAATTATCCTAAGTAGCAAGTATCATCATCTTTTTCTAGTTTAAGGAACACTGATTGTGCTGAATCATGATACAGACACAATTTGACAAAATGTAATAAAGCCGGTAACATTAAAAAAAAAAAGAACACATTAATTTTAGATTTGCAATTTGCTATAATTCAAATAGCCCTATTACTTTAATAGTGGATATTCAATTTGAATTTTGTAATTTTTTTAGAAGGATTGAGTGTCAACTCAAATTCTATAATTTGCATTTTAAAAAAACCATTTCTCATCAGTGTAAAGTACTGTTTGTCACCTGGCAGGTAATAATTTCCTATCCCAACTCTTAGTTCTAGTGAATGTTTTCCCTTTCAAAGAATATATTCAATCAGAAGAACACAACATTTTATGCTAATGCAATCTTTGTAGAGGCTTAGATAACATTTCAAGTATTGATAATTATGAAAACCCTACAAGAGGATTCTAGAAATATTGGTTTCCTTATTTCTGGGGATGCTGCTCTGTCCAAAAGAAATGATTTCATATATTCATTTTAAAAAGACTAGTTCCAAGGGACCTATTTCCAGGAAATACCTTCCTCAAACAGGCCATTTAATTAACCCGCTGAAGAACAACATTTTATCATTATGCGTTTGCAAGAGGTGACAACATGTATCCCATGTATTATTTGTCTTTGGAATAATCATTTTAATTTTAAAGTATGTATCAGCTCAAACAGTAAATTTCAGAATAATCAAAAGCATTCCATAATTCGATAATTACACACCCATTTATTTAGCTCTTGCTCTGAAGATTTTGCCAAGAGTCAGGCATTCATGGAAGAAAAAATTTCTCTTTCCTCAATCCCCTATTAGCACAGTTCAGGAAATGAAGCATTTCATGCTATATTGTTATAGATTTCTATGGAACAAATAAAAGAGATGACCAGCATAGTGATCTTGGAAAAAGGCCAACGTGAAGGGAAGCTTCCTGGAGGAGGTGATAATCTTGCTGGGTTTATGGGCTGAGCTATAGAAGTAGGGAAGAGTGTCATGGGCGGGAGGCCCAGCATGCCAAAAGATGCAAAGTGAGAAAAAATGCTGAGTTTTGTAAAGATAGTTGCTTGATGTGGCTGGATTCTAGCCTATTTGTATGATACATGTATATATATCATATGTATGTCATGTGTGTGTGTGTGTGTGTGTGTGTGTGCGTATGTATATATATGTATGTATGTATTTTTTTTTTGCAGGGTGGGCAAGAGGGGAAAATAAGAAAGAGCAAGATTCAAAGGGGCCTTCTTCACTGTATTATGATAATCGTGACTTTATTCATGAGGCAAAACAAAACCCTAGAGGTGTTTTTACTCAGATAGTACATCTATCTTAGAAAAATCTTAAAAACTAGTTTACGGATTTAAAAAAAAAATTATCCTCAGTTGTGGTTGCCATACTGTTATTCTCTTAACTCTAAATTTTTGAAAGAGAAACTCAGTCCTCTGATCCGCGTGAAGGTAGCTGGCTCGTCAACCTGAGAGCGCCAAACCCCTAATTAAGGCTCAGATCGGCGGCGGTCTTTCCCGTATTGATCTGGATAAACTGCTTAGGAGAGGGAAAATGCCATGGTCTCTGCGTATTGTCCTTACACAGCCAGGAGTTGCATTTCCGCTGTTTGGGCTTCAGCAAGTAAAGCCATGATGCCCTTTCACTCAGCACACCGGCCACCCAATCTCCGTCTCTCTTCTGAACGGGGCCACCGCGGCCCACGGGGAGGGCGGACACATTGAGCATGCTTTCCCTCTGGTCGGCATTTCTGGGAAACTTGCTTTCAGAACACTGGGGTGAAGGTGCTCTTGAGGACATTGTGGGAGACAGACATCCACTAGATTGTCTGTTTCTTTGAGTGTTCTTGCCCGACTACAGCACTTGAAGAAATCAACCGTGTCACTCTTTGGAGCAGGAAGTCACTGATGCAAGGAAAAAACAGGAAACCCCACTGCCACCAAAAACACCCTTGTTCTTCAGGCTGGTTTTTTTGGTGTGTTTTTGTTTGTTTTTTGGAGCCATTACTAAGTTATATCAAGCACTATTAGTGTTTGTGAAGAAATCAAGAAAACTGCCTGTTGTTATGGAGTTAAGTCATCATTAAACTGCTTTTTTAACCAAATTTCAGGGAGTTTCCAATTGGATTAAGGACCATAGTCTTAGCTGTGGCATTCCCATAGTCATGTTAAAATGTTCACAAAAGTTAAGGCATTTATCCCTTGTGGACACAATGCACACAATGCAGTTACCCACAGTTAGTGCCTCAGGGTGGGTTTCCAGCTGTAGAACTGAGGTGAGATCCAGGTACAATTGACTCATTTCCTGATCTGCTCCCTCTAGTCTGCTCACTCGCCCCGGAGGGCAGCTTCAGTCTGATCCTGCAGGGGAGGCCTGCAGAGTAAGGTGCACCTGGAGGGTCCTGACCCAAGCCTAGTGTGCGGAAGGCTTCAAATTCCAACACCCATCCTCACAGGGTCCCTAGGAAACTCAACATCCCAAAGCCCTCCAGCTCTTCCCATGCAGGATCCAGTATCCTGAGACATGTCCACCCAAAGGACCCAAATGCCGACTTCTGTAAGAAAAGACACTATGAAGCTGAGGAGAACAGAAAAATCGGTTGAGTAGACACATCCAAGGGGGTCTGACTTGGGGCAGAGAAACAGTTTGTCTTTGGACTGCAGGATCAGAGCTGTCCCAGTGAGGAATGCCAAGGAACAAACCAGGATGTTATTAACTATATCTCACTTTATCGTAACACAGTGCAGGGGACCTGTATTACGTGACTGTCTCACATTTGTCCGCGTTGTCTTTGATACCTATTTAATCAGACAGATAAGCAAAACATGCCTAGCATGGAAGACCTGGCAAGCCGTGCACTCCAGAAAGAAGTTGAAAGCTAGACAGATTCAAGGGCTTACCTCATGAGTCCAGTTTTTAAAGATCTGGTCGTCTGGACAAACCAGGGTATCCTCTCTGAAATAAAGTCCAACCAATTGCATCTTCCATCTCCCAAATAAGAAGAAAGCGCCATGTCTGCTTGGTTATTTTCTATTCTGGGTGCAACATATTCCGCATGTTGCTTCAGGCTGTTTACTGAATGACACGGATGATCACCACCGTAAATGGAGTTTAGAATTGGAAAGTAGGCTGACCGGACGTCCTGTTTTAAATGGGACAGAAAACAATGGTCCTGTCCCCTTTTTAAATGATACATACTGTCAGCCTACTGACACCTTGACTTTAGCCCAGTGAGACGAGGCTGACCATATGGACCATGTGACAGGGCAGTACCATTGTTTTCTGTCCCCTTTAAAAGTGATACATCTGGTCAGCCTAGAGGAAAGGGCTTAATACCTAGTTTCCAGTGTGTTATAAACAGCTTCGGTCACTCGGCCATATGATTCAGCAGACCATGTGGCATTAGCCATTATCTGTAATAATATTATCTGTAATGGAAAAACGATACCACATGGAATTTATGGAAAGCCTACTGGGGGGAATTGCAATGTAGAATGTAAGTGCTCTGGAGCCCAGCTGTGTTATCTGCAGCAGGAATCTACACAGCATTTAAAAATCATTCTGGTATGCTCTTGGGGTCTTGTAGAGACGGGTGTCTGACCATGGGTCATCAGATGATCACACAATCAGAACTAACCGTCATGAACTGGATTGTGTCCATTCCTATAAGTGATAATGTTGGAGGTATCAGCAACAACCTTTCCAAAGTTAGAAATGGCACGCCCAAGAGGTATGGACAGAGTGGGGTCAGAGGGTAAATGAGAACTGTATGAGTGAGTTGCTTAGCACCCCACTCATCCACCACTGCCACACAGGCTCTCCTCCTTCAGCTTACACCTGCACCACAGGGGAGAACCTTCCGGGCACCTGGTGGAGTAGAAGAATGGCTAAGTTTTGTTGATAGGCATGTTGTCTTGGTATGTGGGCGCAAGCTTAAAACTGACTGCTCCTATACTACTCAGGGATGGCTCTCAGTGACCAGTGGGAAGAATCCCTCTCAATGTTAGGGTTTGGAAATGTGTACTTGCTTGTCCACTTTGTAAGGAAAGAGAGGTAACCCAAGGAGGGGATATACGCAAACTCGAGCAGTGAGAAATGGCATGGCTGCAGAAGTGGGAAGTGGGTGGATCTATAGGAGTGAGCATCCACTGCAAACAAACAAACACACTACACAGCAAGTAGGTAGAATTGACTTAGGAGCAGTGGAACTGGGTCAAGTTGCCAGGTTCTGGATATAGTTTGAAGGTGAAGTGGAAAGGATTTCCTGATACATTGGACATGGTTCGCAGAAGAAAGCAGAAAGTCAAGGATATGTGCAAGATCTTGTGCCCAACACACACACACACACACACACACACACACACACACACACAGAGTTCACCTTAAAATATGCCAGAGGTAAAGTAATGTTAATAATAGTCATGCTTTCAATTTTTACAGCATTTAATTCACATAGAATTTTCTTTCTTGCTATATAGTATGAGAATATGATTTTTATAGTAACATAATATATATTCACCTACTTTAACCATTCCTCTGTTATTGAATACATCAGTTGTTTACCATTTTCATCATTATTAGTAATACTGCAAAAATACCTATTAATGCATAGAATTTTGCCTTTAGGTTTAATTCTTCAAAGTGACATCACTGGCAGTAACACTTTAGAAAATAGCATATATTGGTTTTCTCTCATACCTAGTTGTATTCATTATTAGTTACACGTGTGTCTATATAAATGATAAATATGTATATTTAACAAAACATATTGAGTATATTATCATATAATTTATTTTCTATATAAAATACATTAAATAATATATGTATATAAACCTAGACGATTTGCCAATTTAGTGGGGATACATTATAACTTATTGTGTCTTTGATTGCTATTGAGATGGATATCTTTTTCCATATACTTGATAACTACTTGGCATTTCATCTTTGCAAATGGTTTGTTCAGGTCTTTTTTCATTTTACCTCTTGAATTCTTGGTATTTTTCTTATTGATTTCTATAACTTTACATTAATAAAGCTTTTGTCAGTTTGTCACACTTGCTGGAAATACTTTTGGCAGCTTTTTTGGAAATAGACTTTTTATAGCTTTTTGTTGATATGTTGCTTTGTGATTGCTTCTTTATTTCTAAATTTAAAATTGTATCCACATGTTGAAACGTTTCTCAGTAGCCTACTCTATTTTCTCCTAGTTATCTATGCTTTCACCCTAATACTGAATTATTTTTGCCTCCAGAAAGGTTTCTTGCTGTGTATCAACTTCACCATTAATGCTACACAACAAAACTAAGGTAGAGCCTCCTCGCCCCACCTTTATCCCCACCCTTTAGCTGACAAGAGAGGTAACTTAAATAGAAGCCATCTGCAATGCCAGCAAAACATAAAACATTATATTTTACATAGGAGATGTTAGATCTGGTGTTTTTTTAATTATAGTTCATCAATCAATAACTATGTATCATAGGATAATAAAAAAGAGGAAAGCTTCCTAAATGTAGGCAATTAAATACTGTAAGCCTCTCACTATTATCTCTAATAATTCATCATCCCATTTCCTTTCTACATTCAGGTCACTGTGCTTATCAAACAAAATGCACTTATATTTCTGGTGGGTTCTGTGATTACAGGCCGAATCAAAGGATATTTACTGTTCCACATGCAGTTTACTTTTCCTACCAGTTTTGGTCAAAGGAAATAAAGTGAAGAGTCAGAAGAACCAAATAAATAATTTAATAATATTCGATGGAGGACAGGTGAATGAATCAATGGGAGAGAGAAAGGAGAGGAAAAGCTGTGATATTTTTTAACATCCTGGTTGTGAAGTAACATTTCTCAGACCATTATCAGCACAATTCAAATTTACTCCAATGAAGTCTTCTTTGCTTGAGTATAACCAGCAGGCTCACTGATAGCTGCTGAGACCTCGGCCTGTTTTGTCTTTAAAGACTTTAAATTTAGCATCATGCTGTCTGCTAAGATGTCAGTGGGTTGAAGGACAAACTAGTAAAATCTTGGGATGGCAGGATGCTTTGTAGAGAAAAACGATTGACCAATCGTGTATTACACCATTCATCTACATATGAAATTGATAGAAATGTGGCAGGTTTGGAATGTAAAGGTTTGAATATTAAGAACATTAAGTCCTATTCCCGGATAGTATTGTAGCTACTAGAGTGCTTGAAAAAAGAGATTTGGGGGTTTCTATTTAATTCATTCAGCTCAGCACAGCCACTGGTTATACTCTCTTTTGTCTCCATCATCTTCCTAAGGAATAGAATCCCAAGTCCCCTGTGGAAGCCCGTCAGTTCCCTCTATCACATTCAAGGCTGAGTGGAGGGGCAGACGGGGGAGTCCACTTCTTTTTATTCCTGTGCACATCATTAATTTCTCCTTTTCCTAATCAATACTAATTAGGATATATCAAAAAAATATATAGGGCTCCAATTTTTCTTCTTTTTTATCTTTATCTCTTTACTTCTCCACACATTTTTAAAAACATCAGTGTAGTCTAACTCTTAGTGAAGTTGTTAAGACCAAAAGTGTATAATTTACGACATGAAACCCCAAAATATTAAAACCTTCTAAGAGCCATCTTCAAACATATTAAAACATTGTCTGGCTTATAAAACTCACAGCCCAGTCTAACAAATCTTGCATTTTGTTAAAGAATAATTTAAATGACATGTAAATTCACTTCACTGTTTGAAGACTGACAACTATTTTGAGACAAATTACCCTATTGAAAATACATTGATCAAAATTATTGGCTAACCTGTGTGTGATACTATCAAATCAAAATTGATGCAGTCATATGATCATTGTAAGTGTTTCAGAATGGAGAATAATGTGCCCTCACAATGAAATGAAAATATAACAAATCTCTCAATTATTACTAATTTTTAAATAATTCAATAGACTAATATCAAACACATTTTATTCTCTAAAAGTATAGAATATTATTTTTATTTTCCAAAGGAAGTTATTTTTGTAGCACTCACACATTTTGGTGCCATTCTGTTTCTAAATAGCTTTGTTCTCTTAATGGTATGAATGCTGTGATTATAATACTGAATATCTCCACTTACAACTTTAACTATTACCATTAGGTTTTAAGTTCTGATATAAATCAAAAGCAATATCAATGTTTTCTTTTTAAACTAAAAAAAAAAAAAAAAAAAAGGCTACCAGTGTACCATCTTCTTTAAAAATGCTTTGAACCTCAGAAGCCATTGAAAGCTATAAGCCTATTTTGGTAAAAATATAAATATATTTTTATAGCATGTGAACATACCAAAATAGCTTTTATACATTTGTAATCACGCACATAAGGTCAGCATGAAGCTTATTTTCTTCATCGTATTTGAGAGTGACAAGGTGTTCTATTTTCTCTGGGAATGATGCAAGTGGGAATGAATTAAAAATACATTGGAAAATATTCATATCAGACATATAGAGACTTCTTGATTGTTAATAAAATGTACACCGGGATATTTTTGTGAAGGTCTTATAATGCTAATGATTTTTAGCATATTGAAGTTAAATTCTGCCCAATGAGATAGAAGTAAGTGTGTGCTATTTGCCTAGAATACAATACACACACACACACACACTCTCAGGCAAACACACATATACACAATTCATTTTCATAATTGGAGTTATAGCTTTTTAACTTTGAAACCTGCTCCTGTGGGCAGAGAATATTCTCAGGTAGAGGGAGGGATGCAAGTATCTGAGGTAAGAAGTAATCAGTGTAGACAGGGATTGTCCACTGAACTGTATAGCCTACCCGGTAGGCAACCAATACTGTTAGATTAAAATGGATTTGTTTTGTTCTCTTTTCTTTCTGCACCCAAACAGATTGTTGTACATAACCCCTCCATATGCACCCACTTTTGAGGACCATAAGCAAGGTTCTAAGATGCCTGTGGGCAAAGAATTAACTTTTAATAATCTCTTTATTAACCCTTGCTCTATCCAGTGCTATTCAGCTTTCATTATAGATGTTCAACCAAATTAATTTGGTACCCAGATAGAATGTCTCATGTTGAAACAGAGATACTCTCTTTAATCAGTCATAACTTAATCCATGCAAACCCCATGATTAGGGTTCTGGCATCACTATGGAATTAGCTTTCATTTATTTTTCAGTTTAAATGAATTTTCAGTAGCCAGCCAATGGCATCTGGACACTAAAAACCCAAAGAATACGTTTCCAGAGTTTCTATTTAAATCTTTTGAAAGACTGGATAATTGAATGCATTGACGTTTTAACAGTCTGCCTGGCATACCAGAGCCCTCTGTAATCAAGTGGCTGGTGCATAAATTCTTGGCTCTCCTATCTAGCTTACTGTAACAAATAGAATAAACATCTTTCTGGAATCAACCTTGACCACTCAAGCTAATAGGGATCCAGTTAGGTTTTTGCCAACCCCAGGAAACATCCATTATCGATAGATGCTGAGAAAATTATATTAGAAATAAATGTTTTGGATAGAAAAAAGAAAGTGCCTCCAAGTTGACAGAAAACAAAATCTGTGATGGTATTATGATTGATTTTGGAGAGAAATAGCTGTGGATGCTTAAATATATGAATTGCTTTAAAATACTTTACTCTTGTAAGTGGGGATATTATTGACCTAAAGAAATGCTAAAGTATCTTGGTAACTTGTGATTCATATATAAATACATATTAAGAAATTGTTTTAAATTCATATTGTTGATCTAATTGATTTCAGCAGCTCCAAGGGAATCATTGAATATTTTGTAAATAAGATATCTGGTAACAATTGGATCAGTGTTCATCAATTTATGGGACTCTTCTGGATTTGATTCTGAAAGTAATTGGACTCTTACATGAAGAAAAAAATAATCTAGTGAAAAGAGTCAAGTATAAGTACCCCTGTTTTGTTGGATTAAACACTTCTCATGGGGAGTTTTCCATGCAATATTAAGATCAACTATTAAACTATTCAAGATAGATAAGAGAATGTTTCAAATTTAAGGCACTATTTTACCTAGTCTCTTTGCTTTATGAGGAATGTAGGCTTAGAACCAAATCCTTAGTCTTGTTCATTTTTAATTTTTATCTCCTAATCTGAGCAGAGGAGAAAAAGGGTGCCGTCATTTTGAGTATTCAACTTAGAATATTTCAGAATCACTACAACAATGGAAGCACTAGAACACATTTTCAATTTATTAAAATCTCCTAAGTATTGTGAGTAATTTGCAACTTCCTGTCAAGATAAGATCAATTTAAGGAAGGAGATGGGAATAGGTATTTCCTCCCCCAAAGAGATTACAGCATTGAGACCACAACTTTACTTCCAGAAACTGTTTAACTGTTTAATTAGTGAGTGTTTTCAACCTTTGAAAATAAACTCACAAATTGTAATCCCATTGCCCCATCTTACTTGTTACAAATGCAGAAAGCCAAACTTGTGTCACATGATCTAATGTATAATATGACAATTGTATTTATAAAAACAAGTGACTCCAAAGGGAATGTTTATCAACTGTAAGTTTGTAACCTTGAATTACAAGCATACCATAATAGCATACCACATGGCTTTTGTAAATTAAGCCTGGAAAAGATGACTTCCTGGGCATCCTACATGGGAATACTGTCTGTCTTCAGCAGTAATGACAGGAACCAACCCTACAGTGCAGGAAGTCTTTGACCTATTACCACTTAAGAATACTTGCCTCCTTAAAAGGAAAAAAAGTCTTGAAACTAGTGGTAAAATGAGAGGTTTAGTTTAAGTCCTGGATGGAAACCAGGTGTTTTTAGTTTTGCCTTGCTTTGTTTTTCAATTCTCTCTGATCTATTGACTAGAGTCTGTCAGCATAGTTCTGAGACTATGTCCAAGTGTAACCAGAAGGAGTGAAATGACGTGGCATCAGCCAATGACATAGATGTAATATTCCTCACCCTTTCCTGTGGTCTATGACATAATGGTCATTCTACAAAGTTCCCCTGTAAGAAGTTGTGATTTAAAAAAAAAACCAAAAAACAGTACAGCCTTAATTCTAACAAGTCCTATTTATCCATTAAGCACGTTCCTCAGAGCAAATTTGTTGTGTTTTCCCATGATCAGAAGCAATAGGTTGGGAGAACGTGAGGCTATGAATTTTGGGTAAGGGAGTTGGAACATGATTCTCATAAAATTAAAGGGCATTTGATGTCTTTATTAATACCGATTCTTCTCCATCTGTAACCTTCATACCACTCTAGTTCTATGATATGATCAGGAGGGATAAAATCTTACAATAGTTTATAATATAAGAGTTGGATTAATGAAAATTAATTTCATGAACAATTAATAACAACTCAGTACTTCTTTGTTATAGCATCTGACACAGAAACCTGTCTGCTGTGTTACTGTGGTTGATCAAATTCATGGTCTCTCAGGGCATATTGCTGTGCTTTATAATAAATGTGGGCCTACTACTTAGTAGTTATGACACTTTGGGCAGAGTTTCGGTATGCCAAAAACAAGGATAATGATAATGGAATGAAAACAGGTTAATCTATGTAAATCAGGAAAGTTCCTGTCTGAGAGTAAACAACCTTAAATATTAGAGGCTGTTGCTGTTATTATTTGTGTTATTAGTGAGTATGAGTAGAGGTGATTTAGTATACATTTTTCTGGTAATGCAGTGCAGATATTGAAAATGGAGAGAGAGAGACAGACAGATTGCTGATGTGTTAAAACATTGATGGTTGGAGAAAGGCCTGGCATTGTGTTCTTGGTGCTGTTCTCTTTCTTGTGACTTTCCTGAAAGTTTGATATTTTTTCGAGTTAAAAATTAAAAAGAAGTGCAGATGGAAATGATTGGTAAAAGCAATTTGGGCCCTGCGATCAAAATATTATTTCCACCACTATTAAAAATACTGTCACATGGGTAGATCTTGACATCATCATGAAAAGTGAAATAAGGCAGAAAAATTCTAGAACCATGTGACTTCAGTGATGTGTGGGACACAAAACAGAAAGCAACAAATGAACAATACAAACAAAGAAACAAAAACTCGTGGACACAGACAGCAGTGTAGTGGGTACCAGAGGGTGAGGGAGGAGCGGGTGGTAGAAGAGGGTAATTGGGGTCAAATATACAGTAAAGGAAGGAGAACTGACTGCGTGGTGACCACACAGTGTAATACACAGATGATGTACTCTAGAATTGTGCACTTGAAACCCATTTAATTTTACTAACCAGTGTCACCACAATAAATTTAATAACAATACTACCATGCTGGTCATGTGAATTAGCTAGATAGCGTATGCTCACAGCAACGTGTGATGGAGTGACCCTCCCTGTTTTACAGAAAAGGTGATTCTGAATACGAGGTTTGCAAACCTTGCACAGTTCAGCTCCAAGTACGCAGTGCAGTTTTACCCAAACCTACTGGCTTAGACCTATTGGGATTTAATTTAAAGTATGAAACATAATAGACTAGATTTGCTTCTGAATTCCAGCTCTGCCATTAGCTAGTTTTATCACATTACCCAAACCCCTTCTTTAAACCACAGTTTCTTTCTCAATAAAAACAAATTATCTACCTTGTCGCTGTCAAGGATTAAATGGTTTTAAGTACCAATATTTGTTTGCAAAATGATTGGCACAGTATAAAGCCTAATACATGACAGTCATCGTCACCTTCTGTTAAGAGAATGTCAAAAATAAATAAAACCACCGTTATATTATCTAATTATAGATACTTAGAATATCATAAAATCTGAGGTGATATATCTATACTTCTAAAAATATTTGTAAGATGAACCTGATATATAAGTCATTCAGAAAATAGATTGAGATACAAATATTATTCTGACAGGATCAAAATCTTGCCTCCTTTATTTATTTTTTAAAGTATCATTTTCATAGGGCATATAAAATGAGTGTTTAGGCAGAACTTGGTGCAATCTTTAGAGGGGTAACAAAATGCAAATTTTATGAGATATTTTGACATTCATTGTTTTTTGTGAAAACCTGTATTGCTCTTGGAGGATAAAATTGTTTTGGAGGGTGTACCTTAATTACTGCAATCTGTTTTGATTTCCTTCACGAAAACCCTTTGATAACCTCTTATGTGAGACTTCAGAGATATTATTCAGGTATTTCAATATACTTAAATTTTTAAGTATTTTCTGGCCCAAACTCCTAAGTCCATTTTTAAAACTCTAATCTGAAGAGTAAACATTACCTGATATTTTTCTTTTAAAGATATTTAGGTAAGAAACTTTAAAATGA
This sequence comes from Lyroderma lyra, assembly GCA_004026885.1. NCBI lineage: Eukaryota > Metazoa > Chordata > Mammalia > Chiroptera > Megadermatidae > Lyroderma > Lyroderma lyra. The sequence continues at coordinate 335,501 of PVJL010000396.1, read as the reverse complement.
AAACCTCAGAGCTGGCAGGTGTTCATTGGAGGAAGAGCCGTCTTGTGTATGAATCTGACTCTATTTCAGAAATTCCCGAACATCTCCGGGTTCCAGCATCTCTCTGGTGTAGTTATCGTGACACTAACAGACATGTTAAGCATAAAACTCATCCTAATCAGGCATAATTCCTGGGTGATCATTGTCAGTGGATTTGATGCCTGCACTGATATTAATTGTGCAAATTTCAGGCAGGATTAGACAGAATACAAGAAAAGAAATCAGACCAGGAGGAAAAGGTTTTTAAAGCTATTTTAGCAGCTTAGAAGTAAATCATGAAATGTCAAGCTACAGAAATTGGCTCCGATAAATATGATTTTTTTCCTGAATTAGTTCACTAAGCTTTTATCCTTTCTGAACACTTTCAGTCAATCCTAAATACTTTAAATGCCAAGCTTAATATTGAACGGTTATGCTACAGCACATATAGAAGATTGAAAGCAGCAGTTATCCTCGATGAGAATGAGTTATTTTATCTTCATTTAGACCCAAAAAAGAAAGAAAATAACCATCGTGTTACAAGATTGTAAATAAATGAATACTTCTAGAGAAGCCAGGTCATGGTTACCAAATGGGAAAATATAAATGATAAAAAAAATATATGTATAATCATTTCAGCTGAGTTGCATTCACAGGCAGTGCCTGTCTCTCCCAACCTAACCACCGAGAGTTATAATAATGATATGACTGAGATCCTGTGAGGGGATACGTGGTTCTAATTATAATTTAATTTTACATTCTTATTTAGGGGGATTTAGATTTGACAATGACTGTAACAATTGCACACCAGCTGTCACTTGGCTTTCATTCCAGTGCTGTCTTTGATAGAAACACATGAGTAAGTCCCAGTAATGCTCAGGAAACTTGTGCCAGGAAGGGTGTTTTGCATTTCTAGGACTTCTATTGGAAATACTCCTTTTGTTAAAATTTTTTTAAAAATCACATATAAGCATTATCCATTTACCAAGTTTCTCAAGGAAAGATGATTTTATATCATTTAATTTTCAAACAGTGATTTTCAAAACTATTAGACAAGGATCACATGGGACCGTAGAAAGGACAGGGATTCGGATCTCAGGAGATAGAGAGTTCCAAGACCCAGCAACCCAACACTTACTAGCTATGTGAACCTGGGCCAGTCAGGTCACCTTTTAGGGATTTGTTTGTTTACCTCAGTCTGAAGTACCTTGATTTGTTTTGGAGTTTCCTAAGATCAGGGACCATGTCATGTTTACTGCTCTGATTATAGTACTAGATGCAAAATTGATAAATAAAATGTTTGTTGAATAAATGAATGACTGTTGACTCGTGATTTATGAGAACAGCTCATTTTTTTCCCAAGCTGAAGAGGACTATTTAGGATATCATAAAATTACAGTGTGCCTGCTATTAAAGGACAGCCTCAGTTTATTTTATTGGCATAGAATACAACTTAAGGCGGGATTTCGAAACTTGTTTAGAAATATGAAGACATTGAACAGGTTATTCTTTGTGTAGTGTTCGTAGAAGTCTACCAAATATCTCTGTTTGTAATCAAGCAGATGGTGTTTCATTCCCAATGACAAAATAATGTTTCAATGGTTAGTTAGGAAACAGCCCATTCATTGCTTAGTTCTATAGTTTTCCAGAACTTGTGTTAGTACGTATCAGGAATGTGAAAAGTCAGGGATTCCTGGTTGTCTTACACACTGACGTCTGAATTCCTAGTATATCTGAGTCATGTGCTCTAAATTCTCACTCTTACCTTATTACCTTGATACCTGGAACCCAACGGATCCTAAATAACATCTGCCATTTTAATGAATATGGTCAAGATGAAGGGTTTTAAAAAAGGAATGCTACTCTAAAAAAATAAAACAAAGCCATTCACAAATGTGCACTACAGATTATTCAACATTTAAAACAATTTCATTTCAGAATAAAAAAATGCATGCTTTCAAGAAAAGAATAAAAGAATGGTGACCATTATCTGCTTATAAATTACTCACCAAGGGAATGTGACATAGTTGAATGTCTAACAATCTTAAGTTTCTTTCCTCATTGAAAAATATAGTCTCTTCACTTATATATTTAGTCACTGATTAAGTGTCAAACTATCTATGCTGACCTATATGTTAAAATAAAAATTAAGAGGCAAGTCAGCATTAAAGGTGAATTTAGGACACAGGTCTTCTACTTTTTGGCTCAACTTTATTCAACTATTAAACCCTAGTCTTCAAATATTTCCTTAAAATATCTGGGTGAACTTTCTAAGTCAGTACCCTCTCTGATTTTAATAAATGGAAGATCCCTTCCTGAACTAAAATATTGAATGCCTAATCATTTGCTCTATTTTAGAAGAAACTAAGATTTTTCTAGACAAACGGAAGTTATTTTGTCAGTGGGGAAATTATTTAAACTAAGGATTAGACATTTTTATTGATAGCTCCTTTCTTATTTTCATTTAGATATAATGTAAATATCATATGTAGCTTTAATGAAATGATTTAGAAGAGTGTGTTTTTAAATAATTTAATCCAAATAATGGGCTCAGCAGAAATTTAAAAGAGGGCTGTTTCTCTGAGTGATGAGAGACATATTATCCTTATTGAGCGATGGTTAGAAATGTTTTTAAAACACTCAGCTATTGATGGTTTCCAGAGCAGAAATTATTTCATAAACTTTACAATTCTCAACTTCAGTGTTAGAATTCTTTTCCCTGAAGCATTTCTCAAGGTAAAACCAGCTTGCATTCTCATTATTCTGCAGCTCATCATATTACAGTAAGAAAGCAAATATTATTGAATTGGGAAAGGAGACTGAAAATAAACAATGAAAAAATATTTGTTTCTCCAGATGTTTTAGCAACATAACATTCTCCCATGTTTTCTCACTAAGCACTTTAAAATCTGGTGTTCTCTAAGTGAAAAAATGCCTACTATAAATTAGGATAAAAAAGCAAGTGATATGTGAATGCTGTGAATTGAACTTGTTAGTGATATTATTTCTGGTTTTCGAGAAAACCAGTGTCCAGTGTTCCTCAAAATGGAGGCTGATCCTCCAAGTAGCTGAGCTCATGGACTCATCTCACAGGGGCAGCATCTACAGCAGCAGATGCCTTCATGTATGACTAAGAGATGGCTAATACAATGGAGTCAGCCAAGTCAAAACCTATAAAGGAAAAAAAATGTCTACATTTGAGGGTCACTTTAGGTGACAAATCATCTTGTTTTGCCTCATATTGATTGGGTTCTCAGCATGCAGAAGTTTTACTTTTAAAGTGAGAACAGTTGTAAGCAAGCTACTCAGGTTTGCCTGGGACAGGGGGGAAACCCGGATTACAGGGGTTTTAATACTAAAAGCAGAACATCTCAGAGCAACCTGAGATGAGCTGGTCACCTTATAGTACTAAGTCAGGAAGCACTAGAGGTAATATGAATTTCAGAACTGCAGAGGCAAAAATGGGGATGCTCTGGGCTAGCATATAATCAAGCTATGGAAAGGATATAGGATGAGCTGATGGTCTGGAGTTACTCACCCCTTTACTGGATGACTTACTGTCTAGTTATGTGCACTGGAAAATGAGTGGATGAATCAGGAGGTAGTAAAACATTTGAATTCCTAACCTGGCTCTACCACTTACGAGCTATAAAGCTTAGGGCAAGTGACTTCACTTTTCTTAGCTCCAGATTTCCAGTCATAAAGTGAAGCTAATAGTTCTGTCTCACAGGTTTTTCGTGAGCATTAAGTCAGATGTTTTAAAAAATTGATGACACGTTATACAAAATATTGTCATTGCTGTTCTTATATATCTGTTTTAAAGACATAAGATCTAGAAGAAAAAATAGGAAGGATATCCATATGTCATCATATCTAACATTTCTGTAAAATTGTCACTTTTGTATTTAGTTAGTTTGAATTTTTGGATGATTTACATAATTATTAAATTAGTATATCAGTGATTATCTTCAGAGGTCTTCTTAAAATATATATTAAAATATTCAGATATCCTGATATTCTAATGCAAATAAAATGAAAAGCTAAATACTGCAGTATATATAGAGGTTCATGAGGAACAAGAGATACCATGCAAAATATGGATATCCATTTGGGGAACTTCATTGTATATTGCAAAAGATCCCCTTTTCCCTCTTGGAGTCTTTCAGATTTTAGAGACAGAATGCAAACATTGTTGTTTAAAACTTCTTCACACACATACTATGAGTTACATCAGCATAGAAGTAGATAATTGATTACTTTTTTTACTTTTGAGAACTAATGTAGGGGATAAAATATGGCTGCCCATTAATGTATAAAATCCAAAAGAATTGCTAGAAAAGAGTTCCTGAAAATTCTCTTTTCAAAGTTATAAAAAGAAAATTATACTAATAATCATAGGGGAGAGGAAATTTTTTTAAGAGATAAAAGGAGATTCAGAGATTGTTTTGTTCATTCTCTTGATTTTATACATGGCTCAAATGAAGCACACACTGGAGAAATGTCATCTGTCAAAATTGCTTAGGTATTTTCTCTGAGTTTTAGTACATAAATCAAATGAAGGAAAAAAATAGTTCACATTCAGTATTGTGAAAGATACTATCTTTAAAAAAATATTATGTTGGATTACTTTGACTAATATGTAGGTAATAAATAATTAAAGATCTACTTAGAATGAAAAAGACAGATGTTTGGTGTATTCTCATGACTGCTGTCATGAATCATAATTCCTTAGTATTTATTTGTTTCCCTTTAAATACCATGTACAGTTTAGCAAAGAAAATTATTATTGGATTTACAGAGATGATTTTCCATTCAAAGCTGAAATTTCCCAATGGGAAATAGCATCATATATCTACCTAAGTGGAAAATAATTATTTTTAGGAAAGATTTGGGACTCATAACAAAAAAAGTGTAGTGTAGTGTATATGTGTGTTCTCTTGTAAGGAGAGACACATTCCAACAAGAGATTACTCTTACTCCTTATATACCCAAATAAATATTTCCATCCGCTGACCATGGTGTTCAGGTTTACCCTGCGAGCACAAAACACAGCTCTACATTTTTCTATATTTTTGTGCTTTTTAAGAATGAATAACAATAGAAAAAATTTATACTTTAATCATTCATTTTAATAAATTGTACCACCTCAACTATATTTATTTAAAGCTGTTTCAAGGACTTTTCTCCATTTACAAGATATATTAATCTGTTTTCCTGTGGCTTGCACAACAGCGAAGATGTTTTGTATGCCAGATTGTGTAATATTTTGTAATACTTTCTTATGTCATCAGTGCCATTAGACTCTAATTTATCTAATTGATGCCACTTAGTATGTTTTGAGTATTTTTTTCTAAAATTCCATATAATGGTAAATTTATTACCATATAACAAAATTTAAAATAAAAATAGTTGTTTATTCACAAAGCAGCTGAAAACATTATTACTAAATGCATAAAATAGTCAAAACATCAAGTTTTTATTTTTTATGCCTTTTGACACATTTTGAAAGCAAACTTGCAGTCAATTAATGCAATGAAAGGGTTAACACCCAACAAATAAGGAGATGGTTGCTTGTCAAACATGAGCCGCTGAAAGGTAAATTAAACAAACAGAAGTAGAACAATCCAAAACAACCACTGAGAATTGGGATATCCATACAATAAAAAATTGTCAGAAATCATTGAAACTACTCATCAGGCTGAAGACTCAATGGTTGGTATTAAAAAAAAATAATAAAATGAGAGAGACGAAAACAATCCAAACACCTTTACTTCTGAAATCTTCCATGGAAGGGCCAGAGCTTGTGGTGAGAAAGTTCAGTAGAATGTGTAGGTCCTGTCAACTCTACTGTCCCCATATCTTCTATCTATATACTCATTTCCATTCTCTTTGCCATTACCAATTCTCACCATTACTCTACTGCTCTCCTAAATATAATTTACTCGGCAGGTTGTGATGGAGATTCAGAAAAGGTTTTACAGCAATAATTCACTTCACTTTCTACACTCCACACAACACTGTGACAGATGTTTTGAAGTTCAAAAGTGGCCTTTTAAGCCTCACGGCCTTTTCCAGCCAAGCCTTACCCTACCTGCCGAGGCTCTCCGCCTCGCACGTACGTACCTGGGCTCTATTCTGGCCATTGTGGATGCTCAGCTCCCTGCAGCCTGTCTCTACGTTAGGTTTATCCTCAATTTAAAGGACCGCTCTACACTTACTAATTTAACCCTGATGACACAACTTGACCATAACTTTTCCTATACATATGTAGTACTCCTTGTGGTAGAGATCCATTTATTTTTATAACTCTACTATAATACCCTTTGTAATCTTACTGATTAAGCTTGGATCCTTTGGTCTTCTAGGGCTGTGAGTTCCTTGGGGATTATGGCCATGGCCATAAACCTAGCTGTAAGATATTTCATAGTTTTTGACATAGAGTTAGATTTGCTGCATATTTCTTGAACTGTTACCTAAGCAGGCTTTAAGCAGACCTCCCAAGTAGGTGGGGGCGAAGGAAGGCATTTCAAAATACGTTATTCTGAGAAGGTTTTGCACCAAGAATGTTGTCCTAATTTTTAATACAAATCAGTGAATGTCATACTTGACTTTATCATTTCTGTGAACACAAATTAAATTTGTTGTATGTAGTTACAAAGTTACAAGTCATTTTTAGAATTACAAACATTAACATGCTTCTGCAGAAAATGTGCCTTTTTAGTCTTTAAGTAAACTAAAAAATAAGGCCACTCTTGTGCTGTGTGTTCAACAGAGGCATTTGAAACCACATACAGTATCATCTATGCAACTGGTAGCATATTTGAAAAACTTCACTTGTTTGTCTGTTAAACAAAAATATGCTTTCCTGTTTCTCCATTAAATTGTATTTTGTCCTTGTAACATTTTCCTATAAGGCATTAGCTTTCAGCAGTTGTCTCTTATCAAACTAGACAAAGCTTTCAACTTAATTGAATTTGAAAAGTACAAAGATTGACTGACTTACCTAAATGTATGTGGTAGCATTAAACACATAAACAAAGTGGCTGAAATTGGCATGTTGCTTAAGTATACCAAGTAAAGAAAAGGCACAGTAAAAGAACAATTTAATTTGAGGTAGAAGAGTCAATAAAAATGAGATTAAATAGACAATGAAATTTATGATAATGAACTTGACTTTTTAGATCTTAAAATATCCAGCTGCATATCCAGTCTCTAAAACTTTCTAAAATATGTGTATCAGGATTCCATCAATGTAGATATCATTATGTAGAAGCATTTGTTAATACAGTAGTTTCCCCACGATGTTAAAAATCCACATAAACAAGGAAAACATAAATTAATTTAAGGAAAGAGTAAAAGAATAGCAATCATCAAGCATGGAACTTGAAATAAACTGAGCCTACACACCTGTTTTGTATTAATACCAGTTATGCCTTAATATACGTGAGAGTGGCTAAGACACTGTTAATTCTTCCTACACCTCAAAATTGTTTAACAACTGAACCAAAGTGTCTCTTGTCTAAAGTGTCTATGTTCTCTATTCAGTCTAATTCATCCCCCATGGAAGTTAATGAAAGGCCTAGGAGGGAGGATAGGTACTTTTCTGGGGGCATTTGTTATTGTGAGGACATTTTTTTCCCACTTCTTTCTCTGCTAGGGGACAGACGAAGGGGACAGCAAAATACACACACACACACACACACACACACACACTCACACACACACGTGTGTGTGTGTATGTATGTTGTCGTTCAAGAATGAGCTATATATGTGCAAGTAAAGTATAATATAAAGTGGCTATTACATTGATGTAAAAGTGTTTGTGTTGACGTACTCATAGGTCTTTGTTTCTCCTGAACAAACATTTGTGAATAGAATGGCTGGATTATATGGTAGGTGTATGTTAACTTTTTAAGAAAGTGCAAACTTTTTCCAAGTGGTTGTATTATTTTACATGGTCACTAGTAGCATATGAGAGTTGCAAGCATTCCATATACTTGCTAACACTTGGCATGATTAGCTTTTTAAAATTTAGCTTTCTACTGGGTATGTAAGGGTACATCATTGTAGTTTTAATTATTTTCCCCTAATGATTAATGATATTAAACATCATTTTATGTGCTTATTTGCCATTATTATATATTCCTTATCTCTATTCAAAATATTTGCCCATTTTTAATTGGATTTTGTCTACCTATAGTTGAGTTGCCTAAGTTATTTTTATATACTGGATTTAAGTATTTGCTTATAATATTTGGCAAATATTTTATCCTATACTGTGGCTTGCATTTTCATGTTCTTAACACTTTCTTTTAGAGAGATAAATTTTTATATTGTGAAGTACAACTTATGATTATTTTCTTTTTCATCCTATTTATGAAATCTTTGTCTAAGAAAATGTCAGTAAGATTTTTCTACTATGTTCTCTTCTAGACTTTTTACAGTATAGTACAAATGGTCAAGGCTCATATTTTTCACATGGATATTTGATTGTTCCAGCACCATTTGTTGAAAACAGTATCATTTTCCATTAAATTACCTTGGAATTTTGTCAGAAATCAATTTACTGTATGTCTCAGTCTAGTTCGGGCCTTCTTATTCTATTTCATTGATCATTATGCATAGCTTTGCAGCAATATAAAACTGTCTAGATTATTGTGGCTTTAGAAGTTTTAAAATCAGCTAGTGTATATTTTCTGACTTTGCTGTTACTTTTCAAAATTGTGTTGGTTGTATTAGTTTTATATTGCTTATGACAAAATATCAGAAACTTAGGGGCTTAACATACTCATTTCTTATTTCAAAATTTCTTTAGGTCAGAAGTCTGAGCACACTGTAACTGCATTCTCTCCTCAGAGTCTCAGGGCTGAAATCTAAGGGTCTGCTGGGACAGTGTTCCCACCTGGAGCTCAGAGCGTCCTTCTACGCTCACGTATTTGGAAGAGTTTCATCTCCTGTGGCTGCAGGGCCAAACCTGCTGGCTGTCCAGCCAGAGACCACGCTCATCTCCTAGAGGCCTCATCAGCTTCTCGCCACGTAGCCCCTCCACGTGCGCTCACATACCCACATAATTCAAATTTCTTCCTTCAGGAAGATTCCAGTTCCTTTGAAGGGCTCACCTGACTAGGTCAGGCCCATCCAGAATAATCTCCCTTTTGATTAACTCCGAGTCAATGGATATGGGACCTTCATTACAACTGCGAAATCCCTTTACTTTTGCCATGTAATGTAATCAAGGTATGAACTCTGACAGGCCCACTTACAGCCAAGGGCTCAGCATTTATAGGGCAAGTACATCCAAAGGTGGAAATTTGGGTGACAACTTTAGAATTCTAGCCATCACCGTTATTCTGCGTCCTTGCTGTCTTTCTGTAAATTCTAAAATAAAATTTTCAATTTCTAAACAAAAATGGTAGGTATTTAGACTTTCGTTGAACCTATAGACCAATTTGAATAGAATTGATCCATTAAGAGTTTTTTAAGTCCATCTTTATATTTCTTCCATTTCTTTTTTTTTTAGTTTTTACTATACAGATCTTTAATATCCTTTATCAAATTTATTTACATTTTTTTTGATGCATTTGCCAAATGAGCAACTATTTTTAAATGATGCCTGGAGTGAGAAAGCATTCACATTGGGAGGCATGTGCATGCATGCTGGCTACTGTGGTTGTCCTGATGCGAGCATGACTCAGAGCGGAAGCACAGGTAGGAGGGTTTAGGGACTACTAAATGCAGTCATTTTTCTTTTTCTTTCCTGAGTGGACTAGAATATTTTTGTTTTTTCTTATACCAATGATAATAAGTTGAGGAAAACTTTTGAAAGCACATCTGTAAATTGTTATACATACCTCATTTTGTGTGAGGTAACTGCTTTGGTGTTTGATAACATGCCTACTAAGTGGACCAGTGTCTCTCCGACAGAGTGGCAGGCCTGACTTACAGAGGAAGAGTGTGTGTGTGTGTGTGTGTGTGTGTGTGTGTGTGTCTGTGTCTGTCTGTCTGTCTGTATCTGGTGATAAGGTGGTGGTGAGATATTTCAAATCAGTCATCAAAGAAAGAGTACTGGGCCAAATTTAAAGGGACACTTTTATTAGTGGAGCTATCCTAGGATGACTGGCTAGCTCTATACTGTTCCAGACAGGGTGGTGTAAATCTGCAGGTTCAATATACAAATTTAGCATAGCTGAAAAAGTGACATTGGAGCAGGCAAAAATTAAAAAAATAATAATAATAAATATCACAAAAAGCTAAACAATGGACACAAAACCAAGACTGTAGGTTCAGAGCTGATTCAGGAAGTGCTGTTGTTAGCAGCACTGTGGAGGTTTTTCTACTGATGACTTGAATTCTTTTTTTAGGGTTGGATCTCCAGAGTGCTTAAACCTGGGTAAAAACTGTCATCACAGCAGGAAAGCATCCTGACAACCCAAACTATCAATAAAGATAAATCAGCAGAACAAAAAGAGTAATTTTCTGCTATTTTTTCATCTATGTTAATGTATATACTTTTAATTTTGACACATTGACTCAGAACAAAAGATAATGGAGATAGTGAAAGTAGTCAGAGTTGCCTAAGATAAACTAAGGGCAAAATGAGCAGCAATGAAAATGTAAAGCTGCAATCAGAAAGGAAACAAGGTCAGGATATTGAAAGCATTTAGCTAAGGGGAGAAACCCCTTTAAACCAAAGCATAGAGATAGATGTCAGGCCAAGAGTCTCTCAGACAAAAATGGGGAAGTGCAGTGCTTACGGTCAGTCCATAGCCTCCCTGAACTTATGTACTCCACACAAAGGATTGTTTTTGTTTGTTTGTTTGTTTAACTTGAAGTCTTAAGAGTTAGCCTTTTGTTGTAATGGGAGCTTTATGAAGAACTAGGCAACTTAGCAGAAACACTACACTTTTCCTATCTTAAAATTAATGTGGTTCTCATATTAGCTGTTCATGAACTTACTTCCTTACCCACTTCACAGTGACGTATCATTATGAGTTTTGTTGGAATTGATTGACAAGAAGGATGTCAACACGTTTTCGTGTGAGCGTTTTCACAATCTCCCATTTCCTCTACTTACTGTGTGTTTGCCATTAGGTGGGTTGGTTAGTGTTCCTGAACCTAAGTTCCCTCATCTACAAGTATAGAGCTATCTCCTAGGCTTATTGTGAATTAAAAAAGAGAACGCATATCACATTTAGCCTCATTCCTTGCATAGTGTGAGCATTTAATAAATGCCAGTCATGCTCAAACACATGTTGTTATTGTTATCATTAATATTTCAGACCCAAGAATATGGTAACTCTATCACATATCAAAAAAATATTGAATCTGGTCAGGCATCTAATAAAGTTATATCTGTGAACCAAGTAGTGAAATTTGGAAACAAAAGCAAAAGCCCTTGTCTTTATGCAGCTTGCATTCCAATGGGTATTTGCAGCCCAGTTGCTATTTGAGGTGTAATTAAAATAGTGTAAACAATCTGAGGAAAATACATAATGATCGCTATGGAGATTGTAGCATAGAGAGACCTATTCTAATCTAAAGAATCCAAGAATATCTCCCTGAAAATTAAACTTTTGAGCACACTATGTGATACTGAAAAGGCAAATTATTTAGTACTTTAGTTATATTTTGTAAAATGGAAACTTGACATTGAACTTGAACCTTGATAAATGTAAACAGTAATAGCAAATGGCAGAGCTTGGCAGCAGCACATGGTAGATTTAAATCTGTATCTGTAGCCTAGTCATTGAACTTGATATGTTATAAAGCCATAAAGCTTTTAGCCCAAGTCTGGCACATAGTACTCCATAAATGTTCGTAGTTGTTGCTTTTTGTTGTTGAAGAAGGGGTAATGCATATCATAAGCGGATTTGATTCAACAAAGTTGCCTTCAACACACATACTTGGAAAAAAAACAACAAAAAACTAACTCAAAAGGTTCCAAGAAATTTAGAAGGCTTACATATTTGGGGAGCTTTCATCATCTTAATAGAAAAATAACCAAATAAACAAGCAACCTCTCCTAGGTTCTGACAAAGAATTTTTTTTTTAAATCCCCAAATCAATTGTACTGACTCTGTGAACCAGTGTTTCTCCATGTTTGATCCCTGAACCACCTGTATCTGTCACCTGGAGGGTGTTGTAGGTACACTCATTGCTGCGTGACACGTCATCTGTTCTTTGAGAAACACATTCAGGGTTAGGGACCCAGGAGTCCATATACATGAGGAATGATACATACTTAATTTGGAAAGTATTTTTATCCATCTGAGCATTGAAATCTCTAAGAAGACTTCATACCAATTTTCAAGAACTGAAGGCTATTAATGTGTTATTGTTGGAAGGAAAGAAAAATAGACAATAAGACTGTTAGGTTTGCACTGACCAAATAATTGAATGTGGTTATTTTAGTTGGTGTCGACTTGGAGGTTTTTAACTGTTAATTATTAAAAACATGTTTTTAGGCGCCAATTGAAGAAATGCTATTATTGTAAATGTAGAGAGGGCTTTTTTGTTTTGTTTTGTTTTTGGTTGGTTCCCTGAGCAGGGATCAAACCCAGGCCGTGGCAGTCAGAGTGCCAACGCCTAGCCACTACACCACCAGGGAACCCCCCCTCTTTTTTTTTTCTTTTTGAAGAACCAGATGCCCTCATCACTGGTTATGGATGCTGAGACTGGCACTCTCTCTCTCTCTCTCTCGTTTCTTGAACATAATTACAAGAACTACAGGATAACACGAGTTAAAATGGAAAGTGCTCTTTAAAAAGAGCTAACATTCTAAAGAAAAGCACACTTTCCACTTATTCACATCATTGTAGTAGTTCTTGTTGGCATCATCAGTGAGAAGCACTCTAGGGCTTCAGTTTTAGTGTTCCAACTGAGGACACATGGGAAAGAGGTGATGGGAAAAGAAATAGGAATCGATATTTAGATCTCCAGGTGAATGCAAAGCCCTCTGCATTTCTGCTTCTCTTTTCCTAAATTCCAGTGGAATCACAGGGACCAGGGAACCTAGATTAGACAGCATGGATCTTTTTCTCAAGGTTCCTATTTTAGAGATGGTATATAGCCAGTTCCCAAAATATGTGATTTTTCCAACTATATTTCCAAAACCATGCTTTATTTATTTAGGAAGGGAGAGGAGGGACTAGAATCCGACTGGTGGGCTCAGATAATGACTGTTGTAACTTTTAGGAGACCATAGAGTAGAAACTATAAGCCTCCTGATGATTTATATTAGAAGAAACAAGGCACTGTATAAAGGAGTGGTTGAAATTTCATGGACAAATGTCTGTATTAGTGTCTTGCTTTCTAAACTTACTATATTTTGCAGTGTATAACGTGCACCCACAGTTTTGGCCCAAAGTTTTCAGGGAAAAAAAATCTTTCATTTTAATTTTTTCATTCAAATTTGTATGTGTTTATATTTACGTACTTGTTTGTTTGTTATCTAGAACTTTTAGCATTTTTTAAACAAAACTCGTATATGGAGTATAAAACTGAACACAACAAAGAAGCAAAAACTCATGGACACAGTCAATAGTTTAGTGGTTACCCGAGGGCAAGAGGGGAGGGGGTGGGACAGGAGGAAGGGGGAGTCAAATATATGGTGATGGAGGGAGAACTGAGTCTGCATGGTGAACACATAATGCAACATATAGATGATGTGCTGGAGAATTGTACACTTGGAACCTATATAATTTTTACTAACCAATGTCACCCTAATAAATATAACAATACAAATAAGCTGATTATCATATTCCAGAGTATTATTTTACATGCAGATATCATTATTGATTTCTAGAGTTACACTTTTAACTTATAAGCATAAATTAAAAAATTGAAAACATTTATATAGATATGAAATTAATACTGCTCACATATAATGCACATCCTTATTTTTCCCTCATAAATTTGGGCCCAAACGTGCACATTATGCAGTGCAAAATACAGTCTTTGTGGTTTGAAGAGCAAGTCACATAATTTTTTAAGCCTACCTTTCCTCATCTATCAATTAAGTTTTGTTCCTGGTGTAAAGTAAGGGCTCAAACTATTTGTTAAGTAACAAATCAGCTTATTGTTTTTAACATAATTAGAAATCCAGGGGTAAGAACGGTCAGTATTCTCATTCTGATTCTCAGAGATTGTCTTGGCACTGCCCTTTTCTGGGCATTGGTTTTGACTCTAGTCTAGTATCAAGTTGGGTACAGCTGTCGCCTGCCCCACCACCCACTGCAAACAAGAACATCCAGGGGAAGATGACAGGATGGATCCTTTTTGGACTCTTCAAAAGTGAGCACACTTTTACCAATGGCCCCTGCCCCCAGAAGTTTCCCCCTTACGCCTCCTCAACCAGAAGAAATTCTCATACGTCTTCCTCGACCACTGTCTGGACAAGGGGAGCATGTGCCGTAATCTCGCTACTGTGTCCCTGGGGTAACGTGGATGTTCTAGACATGATAATTACTCCAATGGAGAACAGGTTTTAGGACAGCTTACCCCTAATCGGCGAGATGCTGTTTTCACAGCCATAAAGAATTAAGAACCAAGCACAGTTCAAGAATAAAGTTACATGTTTTTCTTCTTTGAGTCTAGGTCCTTGAGAAACTCAAACCACTCCTTGTATTTAATTAAATGCATTTAAAACACTGGTAGTAATTATTTTAAATTCCTTTTCTTTATGTCTTTATAGTCTCCTTACATTTATGAATATACAGATTAAACATAATAAACCCTATAGAAATGTTCATTTCATACTATTCAATTTTCTAGCAGCTTAATGATAAAAAAATGGACCTCATCTTTCTACGCCCCTTTTGACCATTGAGCACATAGGTTCTAATCTGTGGTTTGTGAATAATTAAACATTGTTTTTCTATATTTGGGGGTTTTACATGGTTTAAAGTTAAGTGGAAATTACCTGTTCTTGAAACTGAATTTTCCTTGTTTTCTCCTGTTTTTCCTCTGGATGGTAATTTTCTGAAGCAGATAAATGCCATTCGCCTTGGTCTTCTTGAATGAAAACTCTGACTACCTGCACATTTAACGATTGTTGTTCTTTGAGACATTTTTCTACCACTGAGTCTTTAATAATAGAAGGCAAGAGCCATACGTTTGAGGTAAAAAACACTTCCAGTTAGGTACCAAATCAATTGCTGAAGGGGTTATATAGTAAAAATTTATGGCCAGACAATAGGAAAATGGTAAATTTTAAAAGACAATAAAACTGCTGGAGTTGGAATCATGATAACTGAGTTTTAGATTCAAATATGCCATTACCTAGATTTTTCAAAAGATATCATCTCTTTTGAACTTTTGGGAAGAAGAAAAGTATAACTAAAAGTTAAATTTTACAAGATTATTGAGGTCCATAAATTCATATTTATGTTTGAAAGCTTTAATCTAAAAATTCTCCTTTTGAGATTTTTGCCCCTCCCCATTTTATTGTTAGACTTATTGGAGTGACATTGATTAACAAGAATTACATAAATTCTAGGTATGCAATTGTACATTTCATCGTCTATGTGTTGGATTGATTATGTGTTTACCACCCAGTGTCAGTTCTCTTTCCATCACCATGTAATTGACTCTTCCTTCCTCCTCTCCTACCCCCTCCCCCCTTGCCCTCATTTAAACACTAAACTATTGACTGTATCCATTTGCAACAACAAGGATGGACCTGGAGATCATCATGCTAAGTGAAATAAGCCAGACAGAAAAACCAAGAACCATGTGACTTCACTCATATGTGGAATATAAAACTGAAATTCACATTTTGATTCTGTGTAATTATTCTAAGACACACAAGTATTCATATCCATCATCTCCCACAAACTTATTTTCTGTTTCTTTGTCATTGTTTCTTATTTGTTGTTAAGAAGGGAGTACAGTAATGGCAACAAGGAACCCCAGAGAGAGTATCATTTTTTGTAATTGGTTGCACAGTCATTTCACTGTCTTTTAGCATGTACCAGTCTTGTGTCTCATGTTTCTAATGTTTTACAATGTTTAATACAGTATTTTTATTTTCCTTAAGTGAAAAACATACCCTTGAACTAAAGGGTAATGTGCCATGTTTTACTATTTTAGATTGTGAACAGCATATTGGGATTTTACTGAATGGGAACAAAGAATTGTGAACCACCTATTAATACATTATAAGAGATAATCTTCCAATGGTGTGACAGGGTAGATCCTGTTTTTAGTTTCCTTATAGAGATTTGCAGGAATACCTTCAATTCTTTGAGATCTTTGCCTTTCCATTAATAAAGTGCAATTAAACACACACACGCACACCCACACCCACATATTTCACAAGATGATATGTAAGAATTATCAGAGAGAGAATGCAACACATTGTGTGATTTCTGGATTGTTCTCTTTAGAAGGTGGTTTCTTCCTCATAAGGAGTAAATTGACAGAGAGGTGAGGATCTCACTGAAGCTTCGAGCTTGATGATCCAATAGGAGCAAAAAAACTACATCTCTTCCTTTCTCCCCCCTTATATTGTTTGTAAATTTAATGTATACTTTACCTTTTTCTCCCCTCCCCCATGAAATACAGCTCAGTTGTCATGAAAAAGTTAGATCTTAAAAACATGTGAAAAGTGGGAGCAGGTATTTGTCTATCCTCTGTTCTAATCTTGAACCTCAAGTTGAATATTCTGACTCAGATCATTCTGGTTCTTCTTTCTTTATAGGGTGTCAATATTCCTTTAAACTACAATAGACACCTCCATTATATGCAGTCTTTTTCTCCTTAGTATATATAAAAAGCGATCGCAAAGAATTCTTTTTAATCCATTTCCACAATTCAGTCTTTGTAGATAATAGTTCTGATGGTAATGCAGTGTCTTTTATTGTCAAGAATTCTCAAATGAAAAAGAAATTCTATTCATTGAAAAATGTTTTATGTAAGCTTAACTTATTTTTAGATTTTTTTTTTGCAGTCTAGAAAATATTTTTGTCTAAACAGGCATAAAGAAAGTATGTTAAGTGCACGGAAAGGAAAAAATTAAAACTATTATCTACAAAATTAAATAATTTTAAGAAAAAATATATATTTACAGTAATGCCATCTAAGAATTTTATTAGAAATATATTCACCTTATAACTATATAATCAATAATTATATAATAATTAAAATATTACACAATGAATTTATCCATTTAAGATATATTCATTGTGTCTATGAGGGTTGTCTAGGAAGCATCCAGCCATTTAATATGAAAAATAGAGACATTGATGGCTGGATTTTTTTTCTGGACAGCCTTCAATACTAAATGCCAGACTCTGTACTAGGTGCCAAGGATACTATTAGGCCCAAATGAGACAGTTACAGCCTTAGCCTTACGGGCAAAATCAAGAGTCTTTCAAATGCATGTTACTTTACAAGGATAATAAACATTATAGGTAGTAGTAGATCATGTTATGAATGTAAGTAACGAGGTGATCTGTCAGAAAAAACAGGGGCAACTGGAAAAGGAAGTGAAGATTGGATAGGAATCCAAAGAAAAAGCAAGAGTTAGGTAGGTAATGAGGAAATAAAGAGGATCATTTTAAAGATTCTGACCTTTATGCTAATGCTGCTAGGAAAATATTGATGTATTTTTAAATAGGGGAAGGGACATGATTATTCATGCATTTTGAGAATCTTATTCTGGTCGGAGGCATCAGAATAATAAGAGGAATCTAATTAGAAAGCAACTTTAAAAATAATATATGTTATGATTGTGTGTGTGTGTGGCGGTGGTGGTGTTGGTGGTAGGGATGGCAGGATAAAAATGACAGGTTAAATAGTATAGGTATGAGTATTTACAAAACGTGGTGGCAGAGAGAGAGAGCGACCAGCATTACACGTACTCAGTTGGATTCTTCAGATTCACTCTTCCGTTTTCCCCACCGTTCTCCTGTCCATGGGAGACTGACCTGTAGGCATCCATGGCCTCATTATTTCTGGCTTCTGGTTGGGTCCAGCTAATAGTGAGCATTATGGGCAAACAGAGGCTGTAACACACACTGAAGTGAGGGTATTTATTCCCTTGGCTACCTCCTCACCTTGGATGGCTGCATTCTCAACCAAAACTATTTCTTCTCTCAAGGGAACGAATCTACAAGACTTCCTTTTTCTGGATTCCAATGGCTCTTTCATAGTAAAGATGGTAAATAGCCTCAGGATACTGTACTGTTCCTCGTGGTAGCCCTCCACACTGTCCACCCTGCAGAAAAACTGTTGTAACTAAAACTATTTGAGAACAATTCTAACAAGTGTGTCATCTGTTTCTTGCTGGTACCCTGAGTGATAGAGTGGGTGAAGAAGATTAAATATAAGGAGTGTCTCATAGGGTTCTTTCTACGTAAGAGAATTAATCATGGTACCCGTCACTGAAATTAGAAATACAAATGGAGGACTAGTTTTAAAGAGAAAAATCATGATTGAATGAATGAATTGGGGGCATTTTGAGTTAGGATTTTTCTTTGACACATCCAAGTGGATACGTTGTATGGATCATTGGCTATCTAAGGCCAAAGCAAGGCAAGGAAGTATCATATGATAGCCCTTTAACCATCAGCTCCAAAGGCATCTTGGAAGACAATGGAGGCCAAGTGCTAGAAGGATCTGGGGTAGCAGAACCTGAAAAGACAATCTCTGCTTTGAGGGAGGTAGTTATTCCCTCAGCCCAACGAAAGTTTCAACTCTTTGATGGGACAGAAATATGTCTGTTTCATCTTTGTGCTTATCTTTCAACAGTATAAGTTTGCTTTATTTGTATTACTTATGGCATCGAAGCAATTCCCTAACTCCATATCTAGCATTAAACTAGTTGCTGTGTGTCATCTGAGTAAATGAATTTTGCGTTATATGTGGATTTTAATTATCCACAATACAAGTGAACATGGAAAACAGAGAGAAGGCTTTCCAAATAACACCCAACAGACTTAGCAACAACTTTAAAAGTGCCATTAGTGTTCTGTTGGAGAACATTAGCTTGCTTTTCTGCCTACACTGGCAATCCATTCGGAACACTCATAAAGTCATAGAGCACTAGTCCAAGTTTTCAGTCCTTGGCTGGAAGTTGTAAGTCCTTAAAGTTTAAATGTCCTGATTTCACATTAAGAAATTAAATAGTAGAGCCTCAAAGTGACTTATCCACAGAAATGTATTGAGTTGCCAGAATAAGCAATGTTACGAATCTGAATCTCTTGAAACCCAATCTAGGGCATCTTTTTTCACTTGGATTTCTTCCGCTTTCTCTCTCTCACACATTTTTTAGTTATGTAACATAACAAAAAAAATTGTGCATTACCTACAGGAATGAAAAGACAGAAAAACACATATACAAATACATTAAAATCACCCTTAAACACTGAAAATTTAACAAATGGTGGGAAGCAGAATAACAGTCCCCCAATGATGTCCATGCCCTGATCCTAGGAACCTTTGTATATGTTACCTTACATGGCAAATGGGACTGTGCTGATGTGACTAAGGACCTTGACATGGGTTTGTGCAGATGTATAGGGTGGGCTCAGTATTAATCAGGAGGGTCCTTTAAAGTGTGAGGAGGAGGCAGAAGAGGAAGTCAGAGTGAGATTTGGAAATGATGTGCTTCTGGCATTGAAGATGTCCTTCATCTTCCATTGACCATTACATCAGGTGGCCTTTAGAAGCTGAAAAAGGAAAGGAAACAGAGTCTTCCCTAGAGCCTCCAGGAGGAAGGCAGGCCTGCCAATACCCTGATTGCAGCCCACTGAGACCTATTTCAGACTTCTGAACTCTACAAATAGAGGATAATCAGTCCGTGTAGTTTTAAGCCACTAAATTTGTTACGTGTTATGGTAGCAACAAAACCCACACAAGTTCCATCTAATCACATGAGTTATTCAAAGTGGAAAATGCTCCTAGGCTTCAGAGAAACAGGGGACTACTGTTTAATATCTTGGTGTATATTTTTCCTGTTGTTTTTTACTATAAAGACATTTTCAGAATTAAAACTTTGATGATCTTTATTTTATAAGAATTATTCATGTATACATAAGTAATTTATATAACTATGATTTTCCTAATTTCTCATTTAAGTTGAATTTAATTCTTTCTAGAGGTATACATATTAATATTTTAATTATTTATGCCGACAAATGAATAATTTGAAAATAATTTCTGGAGTTTCAATATAGTTTATCACAAACTGAAGATCATTGTATTATTTAGTGAGTTGTTTATTTATTTATATATTTTCTTTTTTTATTTAATCCTTAAAACCATATGGATGCGCTGTTGTGTATAATAATAGCAAATATTTATTTTTCCAAATTTTCTAAAACTATTATAATTTGTCAGATGACCTATTCTTCACTGATTCACAGTGCCAACTTTACAGTATATCCAGATATGAGTGTTTTTTAAAGAACTTAGATTCTGCTTCATTAATATATCTTTTTATAGTGTAGACAGTATATTATCTATAATTATCTATTTCTTTGTCATACATTTATATAACTGATAATGCCACATTTAGCCTTTGTGTTGCTTTTTATGCAGATATTTCTATTCTCACCTCTTTATACATTCATATATACACATAAATATTATTATTCACTAGCAATGAAATCCCCAAAGGATATTTTTAGTAATAAAAATAATGATTTAACTTAATTTAGAGGATTGCCATTTTGACAACAGCATTTTCTTATTCATGAACTAGGAATATTTTGCTGTGTATTTGTCTCCTTTTATATTCCTCAGTAATGCTTTTGTCTTTCTTTTTTCAAAAAGGATTTGCACACCCCTTATTGAATTTTTCCAGTATATATTTTATGGGTCCATTATGAATGGTAAATTTTATCCTCCCAGTTATGGTGGTTATGGGAATATACAGTGATTGCTAGCAACTCCCAAGTTGGACTCTTTCATTACTTCTAAAAGTATTCAGTTGAGCATTATGGGTTTTAATCATTATTCTAAATCTTCATGCAAATAAATTTAAGTATTACCTTAGCCACATGCAACTAAATATTTCCAAAATTGTTATTTCAGTGGCAATTAAGGTCTCCCATCTTATGCTATTTCTTAGCTATCCGTTATACATATGTAACATAATTATAAGCAAAAAGCAATAAATGCTTGTTGCATGACTGAATGTGTTCTTGAGTTATTTTCAAGGTTACCTTGTATGTTCTGGTACTAAAACATTTCTAAATTAAAGCAAAAGTTCTCTTTGCTAGATGAAATGTAGAAGTAATTGTGCCTTACATACAATAATTTTGATTTACATCAATGTGTTTTTGTCACTTGATTCATTTGTCAGTACTATAATGTGAGGTGCAATCAAGCTTAATGCTTGTAGAAGTCGTAGAAACTGAAAGTAAGCAATGATCTTGTGTCTAGATCTGAAGAGTCATAAATAGATGATATCTATTGTCACACTAGTCATACTGGTATTGTTTATTAAAAATGGTAGCAAGTCTCCTCAGGCTGAATGGTATAATAGAGCAATATGAATAAGACAATTTTTATGAAAACTTTTTTTTGTAAGCCCAGGGATATTATAATGTGCTACTAATGTAACTTAGCATTACTTGTAAAAATATAAAATAATTCATACCTACTCACATGTACCCATATTATTTCATCCATAAAAAGGTTTTGCAGTTTCATATATGAGTTACATAATCCAGGGAGCTTCTCTTAGTATTTCCATAAAGCTCAGGTTTTAAATACTACTGTATATTACCCTCCTATATTCAATACTGTAATGTACCATTTACCTACCGGCTGTGATGCTCTCTATTCATTTATTCGAACACATTGTTATTAGCCGGTGTTGGGTTTGAGGACAGTATGATGAGTAAAATAAGATGCTGTTTCCCCCTCGAGGTATTGACACCCCAGCTTCTTAGCTTAAAATTGCATACAAGTTGGCACCATTAAGAAGGACAGAAGAGAAGTATGTATTTCAAACTTTTGGAGGATGCTTTACATTTTAAATATAAATAGCTTTTTAAAAATTTACATTATATTATTCAATAGAAAATACATTTATGTGAATAAAACTATAGACTAAATAAATACAATTTCAGTTTTATAGCTCTGTAAGAATTCATGAAGAATTTTAACACATCAGGAAACAATATTTGGTTTAGCTTTAAATGTAGCCTTTAGGTATTGGGATTACCATGATGAACAAAATTGAACTTGACCCATCTAGATGGTCACATTGGCATGCCGTTTCCTTCTTTCAGTGATCATAAAGAGAAAAGTCTTATTGTGTGCTGAGAAGTCTTTCCTCTACCTCCTAAACTGCTGGCCTCCCCCTGTCGGGGGCTGTAGGGAAGCCCAAAAGAAATTCGTTTATAGCAGTAGTCAGTCAGGATTGTTACTGTCCAAATTCTGTCCCAAATTTTAAATTCTGCTCCATAGGTTGATTTTTCTCATCAGTGCCTGGTTCATTGAGGAGAGAAACACGCACACATATACCTAGTCCTGAAGAACCTCAGACACTCTCAACGTGTGTGCTTGAATTTAAATACTCACTCAGACCCGCAGTCGTGCTTAATTTTATTTACTCTTCTGACTCTACCAGCCAGCAGTCCTCCTAGCAGGCTGTGGCACCTCCCGGAGGGCCCCCTTTCCCCACCGTGCTGCCTGGTCGTGTCAAATTTAAGCCGCCATGTCCATCACCTTGGAAAACCTTGTGTTTTGCTGCCCTGGATTGTTAAGTTCCTGAGAAAAAATTCCCCTGTGATAGTTTTAATGCAAGTTGGTTATCTGTGTACAAACTATAATGTTACGCTGCTGTGAACAACATTTTGCCAAGAACCAGATGTTTGCTTTCGGCTAGGGCTTACAGACACAGATTTGTACTGAAATAACCACTTTTTAATTCTTTTCTTCGTGTGTGTGTGTGTGTGTGTGTGTGTGTGCGCGCGCGCGCGCTAGTATGTGGCAGGTTTCTTTATTGGTTATGTTTATTTATAAAAGTAAGTTCTATGATACTTCTAAAATGGGGTGAATTCTAGGGCTTTCTTTCCACAGTTGCGTTCTATGATGTACTTCTTCCATTGCACTAATATTTCAGATATAAAGGAGAATCTAGATAGAACCATGGGGCATTTTGACAAGTATATTAAACATGTATCTTGAGCATCTTTTTAGATTTCCTCATACATTTAGTTTCTCTCCCTCCCTCCCTCCCTTTTTCTCTGTCCCTCAGCTCTCTGCACTCAAACAGCCTATGCAGACTGAAGAAACTATAATGATCAATGAGAATATTCAGATCCATAAGAATAAAACAAATCAGTGACCAGTGATCCTGGACATTCCAATCTAAGAGAAATTTCTTCTATGGAGGAAAGGGTACCATTAATGAACACTGTTCTCAATAACACCTTTATAATAAACAGTGCTGAGTTTCATATAAGTGTGTCTATAATACTTCACAAGAGCCATTGGTTTAAACTCCATGCCAAATCCATTAAAAGTCATTAATCAGAATATACTATAATGAGAGCATGACTCTCAAATGACCTGACTTCACTTGGTGATAGATTTCTTACTACTTCACACTGTGCATCCATCCGGCAAACCTCTGTTAAGTATCGTTTCTGTCAGCATAGATTGCTTTTGAATGCTCCATAAACTAGAAAAGCAGTGTTTAAGAGCTGAATTTCTGGTGAGTTCCCATGTCAACCCAAATTAGGTGTATTTTTCTTTCCCACACAATGTAGACTTGACTATATTCATCACCAAGTAGAATGTAAAAGGAAAGGAAAGTGTATGAGAATATGAATAAGGAAATACACGCAGACTCATCCACGTAAATACTGACATGGTAACTTTACCTTAAGTCTCACATATAGCAAATGCTTTTGAATTTATTGAGGTCAGAGAGAAGAGAGGAAAACGAGAAAGATCTATTTGTGTCAGTAACTTTTCTGATCCTAGAATTATCTCAGCCCAAATATGTTAAAACTCAAAAAGCTTTGTTGTATTTATCAGAACGCAAGGAGGATGTTTAATTATTTGACAATACCAACTCATACTTCACTAGTAAATTTATATTTAAAATGTTACACTTGGCATTGTATCTGACATCAAAATTATTACTGAGTCAAGTGTGAAGTAGTGTATTCTCTTTGTTCAGGATATTAGGTGTTTCAGGGTCCCGACTGGTCAAATAACGAAATGATGAAAAGCAGCTCCACTTCTGCATTCTTTACTTCTTTAAGAATGACAGATTTGTTGCCAGTCTTCCCAAAATACAATGTAGTTTTGTACTTGCTGCTTTGAAGGGGGCTCATTTGTTTCAAAGCTTCCATTTGCTTTGCCCCACTTTGTTAGCTGTTCTAGCACAGGCCAAAGACCCAGCATTGAGGCTCTATTAATTTACAAGGTCTGTATTCAAGACACTCATTTGGGTGTCAGAAAAAAAATGGCTTATCTGTTGGTGGTCCCAGTAGATGGTCTGTGAACAGGAGTTGGCCAGGACTCCATTTATTCCCTGTTTCCTATCTGCCCCCACCTTAAAGTCTCTGGGTTTCAATGTCAGGGTCAACTGAGACCCGTGTCCAACAGTTTGTACCATGTTCAGAACTCCCCCTTCTCTGGGTGTACAGTTACATCAGAAACATTGCCATAGATCTATGTAAGGACATACTGTGGGGATCGAGAGTGTAAAACTTCATTATAGTTTTGCAGGATTCTTTTCCCCGGGAATCCAGTCTCTTCTTCAGTCACTGAATTCTGAGACAAGAAAACCTGACTCCAGTTAAATTGGGCAAGGGATCATGATACTTTATTGTGTTCACTGCCCTCAGTCTCCTAATCATTCATACTTGATTTCTTATGATGGTATAGATTGAGCAATGCTCTTTTGGGGTACGCATTTAAGTAACTAGAGATGGTTTTCTATTAAATGTCTATGTAACTCTCTGTAGACCAGCTCTGTCCCTCTTGCTCACTTGAACCTTGCTGTGATTTATGATCATTGTCTCTACTTAGATGCTGAAGCTCCCTGGACTTTGTGGGGGTGGAGGGAGTCTTATCCTCATTGATATCAGTGACCTTAATTCTGTCACAAACACTCCTACTGTCAACCTTGCAAAACAGAGGTTATCTGCAACTTTAGTGACCCATCAACCTATATGGCCACAATGGCCTTGGGAAATGCTGTATTCTTCAAGTCTTTCTGTTGCATGTAATTGTCAGGTACGTATCTTCTCCATCTTGCCTATGAGCATTTTAATCTATTCTTTCTTATCATCTTCTGCAGGAATTCTGCCCTTTGAACTCCATTTAAAGTAGTGTATCACAATTACCTCTGGCGAGACGACTCTCTAGCCAAGTCAGCCCCTGAGGTTGATAGCAAACGGGTATCTAGTGAGAGCATTGTTAGCACCAGGGGTGACCACACCCATCGAGGTGGGATCTAGGAAGTGCCTTCACAGTGTCAACCACAGTAGGTATTCTTAGCCTTTCCAAGCCTCAGCTTCTCCAAAATGAGGACAAGCTAATTAAACAGCTGGCAACTGAAGTTCAGCCTGATGTTTATCTAAAGAGCTTGTTCTATGTAATAAGTCATCCAATAGATGTATGATTTTTCTTCATATCATCTTATGAAATGCTCCACCTACTTTTAATTATTTATTGCTTTTTATATTTTAATAATTAGTCTTCCTTGGTGATAACAATTGCCCTTTAATAAATATTAGTGGTGTTAATGAGTGTTTTAAAATAAAATTCTGGCCTCATTGATTTAGGGTATTCGATAGGATTCTATAAAATAATACATGTTAATATTTACATATTTATTCAGTACAGTATGATGTTAGGAGTTACATTAGTTTTTTCAATGAGCAGCTAATTAAAAACTTGAGCCACCAACCATTCACTGTTTTCCTTTATCGCATATTGGCTCAGTTATTCCTCATCATTGATGAAGTAATTTCATTGATCACAATGGTGTAAAAGAGGGCATACTAGTTTTCTTTACTTTCATTAAATTTTATGCTGTCATTCAGTAAGGATGTTTATTATCATATGGCTTTAATGCCTATTGTCTGTCAGTTTCCGCCCATCACTGATGATCCAGAGTTGAAGAGGGCAAATTCCTGTTCTCTGTTTTTGATGATAATAATGCAATTGTACTCTGATGAGAGCGGCAGATGAGTAAACCACTGATAATCATGCTCTGTGATATGCTGTGGTTTAATGATACCCACTGAGGTTTTTTAAAAAATATGTAACTCATTTACACTCCCATACGTTAAAAGTATATATACATATGCCAACATACACCTTACCTGTTTAACTTTTTGGGAAAAAAAATTAAAAATTCTCCAATCCTTAAATATTTGAAGAATTGTCTTGAAATCATATATTTTATTTTATATTTATATATAATTTTGTAGGAGGGGGTATGTATTTTTCTTAGGGTTATTAAGAACAAAAATCAGAAATCAGTACTTATTTATGTTAATCCACACTGTTGCCTCCCCTTCCAAAAATGTTTAAATGTGATATTATATATGCATATAATATACAAAATGCTATACATTTTTCTGAAATTCTAAACTATTTTAACAAATGGAGTTTTTTTAAAACCTGAAGAATGGAGAGATTTTCTTCAAATTCATGAAGGAACGATTCCTCACATTGAATTATCCAGACATTCAATACTATTATTTTCTTTGGTTGTTTATTTTTAGTGTATTTAATTTTGGAATGTCTGTGTGGATTGATAAAAAAAAAACAACAACAGTAACATAACTGTTTTAAGATGTTCTTTAAACATCAAGAGAATATTGTGGGAAAATCAGGGCAATGTAGAACTAAGAATTAAGACTTGTTTCCATATAAATTTGTGCCACTTATTGTAGATGTGAAAAATCCAGGTTTTTAAAAAAATTTTTTTATGTAACTGTGGTTGAATACAACTGGTTGAAACAGTGTCACAATACTTAGCACAAAGGTCTTCAAAGAACGTAAGGCTTAACACGATTTAGAGTCCAAACCCTGTAACTACTTGGTTCTAAATTAGAAACTGGATTGTCAACAAGGCTTTTACTAGTTTAAGATGCAAAGTCTTTTATAGGGAACAAATTAAAGAACCGTGTGATTTTTTACCTTGATCTGCAAATCTTCAGCTTGTCACCAAGAAGTTGTATTGAATTGTGTCAAAACACCCAGAGTCTAATAATTTTTTACTAAAACGAAGTCTCCCTAAAATTATTTTGATTGATTTTTATATTCATCATTTGATAAAGGATTGCAGTTGGTTAGATATGTGCTTTTATCTGAAAACGTTAATTTAACTTGGACTCTTCTTTTAACTATGATATCTAATGATCTCAGCATTTATATTAACCCTTAAGAAGCAATCAGTTTTGCAATAATGAAGGAGAATAGAACAGAAAGCACTCCTCCAGGAATAAACATCCCTATTTCTTTAAAAAAAAGTGAGACGTTTTCTAGTTTCAGATTCCCAAACTCGCCTAATGATTTCTGCTTTCTATATATAATCTCAGCTCTTACCAGTTAAATACACGTCTCTAAAATGTATTTCTTCTTCTTTGTCATAGTTCTTATCTTAGTTCAGGCTCTCATTAATCCTCCCTCATTTCACTGCCGTTAACCTCCAAACTGATCTCCCTGCCTTTTTCTTCCCCAACTTCAGTATAAATCAGATCATACATTGCTACACATAATACCTTTCAGAAATTCTATGATCTATAGTAAACTTCCTAATACTAATTTATTTCACAGTCAGTTGCATTTCCAACCACGTTTCTGTGTGAGTCCTGAAGTTTAGCCATGCATGAAACTACCGAGAGCCTGAGTTCGTACCATACTCCCCTACTAACAATGTGATTTTTGGAAAAGTTACTTAATATATCTGTGCCTCAGTTATAAAATGTAGTTGACTCATAGAGTTTTGGAGAAGAACAAATAAATGCTCTTACTACTAACATAACAATGGTGACAATAACAGCAGTAAATATTTAATAGGTAATGACTTTGTACCAGATCTGTTGTAAGCATTTTATATCTCCCAAGCACTCAGTGATCTCTCACATCCTAAGGCTTTTCTATAGGTTGTATCCTCTCTATGAAGTGGTTTTCTATTCTTTCTACCTGGAGAATTCCAATACTTCTTCATAATAAACTCAGACATCTCTTACTCTGTGAAGCTTTGCCTAACGCTTTGTCAGATACAGTGATAATGTCATATTCTTTATTGTTTTTTCTCTTTATATTTTGTCAGAGCTAGTTTGTTCAAGAAATAGACTATGTGCTTCTTATAGAAATAGAGATGTTCTCTTTCTCGCCTCTGAATTCCCAGTGCCTAGTTCAGTGCTTAGCGTAAAATAATCAGTAATATTGTATGCATAAATGACTCAGTGCGTGAATAAATATAGAAAGCCTACATCAAATGTAAGAATTTCTTGAATTTAATTTATTTTTGTTGAAATCAAGAGAAAGACAAGAGAAGTGTCAATTTTGCTCAGCAGCTATGATTTAGGTTTCATTTGAAGAAAAAAAATCCTTAGTTAGACCATATTATTGTGTTAGTTGCCTAATATTCACAAGGTAAAATTTCTGAAAAAATCTGAGAAATCATACTACAGGAAAAGTTATTATTTTCATACCTAACAATGAACGGAATAGCCTTGAACATAATCACAACCTCAATTTCTATCTTTTTCATATATACCTTCCATCGTAAATAAAGATTGAGTGTGAATGTAGTAATTAGTATTCATTTTTATGTAAGATTAAGCATATAGAGACCAAAACTATTGTGGTATATGAGATGACCAGTTCATGGTTCATGTTGTTTTTGTTTCGAAAACATGTGTAGGCATTGACAAAGGAATTTATTTCAAGGATTGCTCAAACATTGCAGCAAGAGTGTATATTGGTAAAAACAAACAAACAAACAAACAAACAAAAAAAATCCCCCCAAAAAACAGAAGAAACCAAACCAAACATTAGAAGTCAACATGGAGGTATTAACATTTTTTAGTGTACTTACCCATTTACTAGACAATTCCATTTCCAGGAATCCCCACTACACAAGGATTTGTACCAGCCATGTTGGGAGGAAATAATAGGAAAGAGTTACTGTAGGATAGTTAAGTTGAAGCCTCATGTACATTGTTTGCTTACTGTACATTGTGTGACACTGGGTGAGATTAAATAATTTGCCCCAAACTAATTTTTTCTGTATATATTATTTAATTTATCTCTGATAATGAAAACATGCAGATACCTATTTCAATGCCTTATGCTATGGTAAGTGCTCATTAAATAATGGTTCCTCCTTTTAATATATGCATTCATTCATATCAATATACATAATTTTACTTTACTCTTTTGAAAGTATGCCAGCATTGAACACTGCAATGTACTAAGAGATTTTCTTTAACACCATTTTTATACTTGTCATAATTTCAAGGTTTCTGTCCTCTTAAGAGCTATTAGTAGTGAGAGCTTGCATAGTGAATTACCATATTACTTCATAGTTTGGGACAATATTCCTGCAATGATATAAATTCACTGGTTTATATTATTTAGCAATTACTTTTTAAATTTAATTCATCTAAATCATAATATTAAATTTATACAGACAATTTTAATAAGCATTTCAACTCTTAAAAATAATCTTCTACTATTTCCTGTGAAAATTTATCTTTGAGTGTATTCCAGAAATGGTGAAATGGGTTCTCTAGTAAAGTACTAGGTAGCGAATTGAATGACTGCTTTAGGTAGGTCATTTACACCAATTAGTATAATGATAAAAGAGAACTAATATCTGTGTCAGTGAGCCACAATTCTAATTCTGAAACTCCACTACACTTTGAGAACTTCACTAAGAATGACACATGCTTAAATCTGTTTGCCTATTTATTAAACATCAAAATCCAAATTAAATTTGTTAAAGCATTTTATTAGAATTTGTATCCATTTCTCATCATTTTTCATGCATTTCCAGAATATAACTTGCATGTGAAATCTATGAAATACGCATATAGATGTATGTGACATTATGAATTAAATAATTACAACAAATAGTGTAGGGTTTAAGTTATTTAGATACAAGTGTGTTTTCTTCTCAGGGGAAAAAACAAAACAAAACAAAACTCCAGAAACAAAATTAACTGGACCATCTCTGTGAATTTGACAAAAAACTGTAGTGACAGACTTTAAAAACCTATTTTATTTTTAGCCAACCCTGAAATCAAGGTTCTTACTCTTGATAATTCCATTTAAAATAAGTTTGCTGTCAGAAAAATTTAAAAGTCAGAAATAGTTTTTCATTTTATGTTTTCTGTTTAGTGCTTCTAATAATTCTTGCAAGCTATTTGATAAATAACAAGTGAATTTTGTTTGGTACAATCTAGAGTTCATTCTACATATCAATTATACAGAAAGGTGGTTCATAAGTGTGCAATTTAATTAATCTGTAAACATGTTTAACACCATCTTATTGTCTTGAATGTTTTGATATGTTTAGAGATTTTATGTTTTTCTGGAAAATTTTATTATGGTTAGATGAAATATTATACTCTTTATCATATTAGAAACAGAAATCCAAATACCTTGTAGATTTCCCCGAACAATACAAGATTTAGTGAGTACTCCATTCCTGATTGAGACTTTGTAGAGATGGGCAGGTCTGTGTGTGTGTGTGTGTGTGTGTGTGTGTGTGTGTAAATATAAGTGTAACACTTGCACTGCAGGTAGGATTGGAGGTGGAGGAAGTGCGATAATCCTAAATTTTTCTACCTTAAAAAAATTACCTTTTTAAAAAAGTACACATACATACAACATTAACACTGTCAACTGGTATCTGCATAGCTAAAACTTTTGACATTGCATAGCTTAAAAAATATTTTGTAAGTAGGCCATATTTATCCCCTGCATCTATATCTATATTTAACTTTTAAATTATGTTAGAAATACCTTGTAATTTGTGTCTGAAAAAATTACGGTCTTTTTAGAGTCTTGACCAACAGTTTCCCAACTGATGATATGATAAATAGAAATAAATATAGAAAAGGGGAAGAGGATTTGGAGATAAGATAACTGATTTTAGATGAGGTAGAAATAGGCCTGGTTTAGGAGGTCAGAAATTATTTTACTTTTATTTATGTTGCAGATGGGTTCTTAGACCTGGACAGTGTCACTGCTCTGTTCTGCCTCAGTTTCCTCACATGTAAAAGGGTAGCATTAAAACATAAAACCTTCATAAAGCACCAATTATGATTGGTCAGTAATTATATTTAATGGACACATGGGTGCATTGTTTTCCATTTATCTTCAACTACTTAATACCTTTGAATCAGTTGCATTGTCATGGCTAGATTCTGAAAGATAATCAATAATAAGTAGAGATTGCTAATGAATCTAACATACAACCCATTAGGTATTTTGCTGATGCAACTGTTTTAAAATAATATTAATAATAATATTTTGGTATCAGGAGATCTGATGAAGTGAGCAGTACCCATCCTTAGAAACTGTCTCAAATTGTATAGCTCTTATTTTATATACATGCAATAATTCATGTGTGTGTATACATAGTATATGAAAGATGGAAATCATCTCATTATTATTTTCTAACTTTCTGGATTTGGATGTGAATTCAGGATTGGCGCATCAGCAAGCTTAAAAATTCCTTTCCTGCACAGCATGTTGATTTTGCACAGAGTGACTGCTGAGTACATACCTGCTTGATGAATCATAAGGAAGGAACTACATCCACTGAACCCTAATTTTATTTAGGGGAGAGTATCCCTAGCCTTAGTCTCTCTCATAGCTAAGATTGATCGTGTGGCTGAATTGTAGCGAGAGTGATATAGAAGGAAGTCATGTGGCAGGAGTTTAAGTAAAGCTCTTTAAAGGTACACGCTCAATTGTCACACAGCTTTTCCCCTTGCAGCTCTGTCCTTCTTGAGGAATACTACTTAAATACAATGGTTTCTTCCACATCATCAAAAAGTGATGGTCTTCAGTATCTACTCCTATGTTCTTTATTAGTTGAATCAACAACTAATTAACTCCAGAACTCCTGTTACCTGCGAAACAATAAACTTCCAATGTATTAAGCTAATGAAGTTTTCTTTGATGCCACACAAAACTTTTTAAATGATGGCTACATAGATGATTGATAGGTATATTTAATGGGAGATAAAGAGGAGTACAATTATCTCAATTACTTCAGAAACACAAGAAGTTTTGCATTAGATCTTAGATTTTTAGTATGTTGGGAAGATTGTACAGACACAACAGTACTGAAGCCCAGGAGGACCAAGGTTGGAAATCATCATAAACCATTCTGTAGCATAAAATTACATGTTTCAAAAGTCCTACCATCAAATGTATGTGTTCAGAAAGAATTAGAAAGAAAACAAGGACAAATTATGCTTCATTACAATTCTGTTTGCCTAGCTTAAAGACTAGCATACGGGGAACATGATTGACTCGAGTTCTGCCAAGTAAGAAGATCATCTTTTAATGTAATTAGCACTCGGCGACTCTGACGAACTTTCAGTGTTGTGGTTAGAACTTTAAAAATAAATAAATAAATAAATAAAGTATGGACAATGAAGAGACAGGTTTTAATTTATCCATTTATTCAACAAATATTTTTCAAATGCTTTTAATTTGTTTGGTATCCTTAGAATTGGAACTAATATACCTTTTTTTTCCCCAAAGTCCTTCAGAGCTGTATGAGAAATTCTGTATCAGGTTCATATAAACACAGAAGGACTTCTTACCGTGATTTTGAAGAGCACTAGGACGAAGAGCTGGGATCGAGTCTTGACTGTTCAGGACTTAGAGGGCTGATTTAGGGCTGGTTGTTCACCCCTTTGAACATTGTTCTCCTTATATTTGAAATAAAAACAATGATAACAAATTTACAAGACTGCTTTAAGATAAAATGTTTTAGCATATGTAATACAAATAAATTGCCAAATGAATATATGGAATAGTGATTGAGAGCAAAACACTCATTTCTACTTAGAATTACTAAGAACCCTGTCAAACGTATTATTAAAACCCTGCCTAACACTTGATTACGACCACCCCATTCTGTTACCCCTCTGAACATCTAGAACTCTGATTTAAAGATACTGAAAAAGGAAACCTTGAAGGATTCCTACTCAACACATTATAAGAGCTCACTTTTTATATTCAGGACTTTGATTTGTTGGCGTTGTTTTCCAACTTACCCAGTTGGTTTTAATGGACTGGTGATATGAGGCTGGATTTTAGAAATGTGTAGCTAAATTAACTTCTTGGTTATCAGGATTGCTGTGGCTCCAGTTATGAAGTTGTTTCTCTTCATTTTTTTCTTTTCCTCCGTGTCCTTCTGATTTTCTTTCTTTTTCTCTTCTTTTGTGATGTGATTTAAGTTCATGTCATTACCATTCATTCTATGAAATAAGAATTAAAATTTTAAGCATTTAGTAACTTTAAAAATCACCTTCAGGCTTTGAAATACAGTGTGTGGAATATTTGATAAGGCATCTGTCTTGGACTCTTAAAAAATAAAAATCAATGCCATGATGAACAAACAACCCAATGAAACAACAGGGATCTGGTTCTACATTAAAATAGAGATACAATGGCCAATTTTAGATATTTGGTAGGATAATGAATTAAAAGAAAAAACATACAAAGGTATTTTCTGGGCAGTTGTGACTATTTTGGAGGCTATGACTATACTATGGAATTTTGTTGAATTTTTAGATAAGATAACATTATTCTGGTTGTGTATGAGAATGTCTTTATGTTAAGAGATGCACGTTGAAGTATTTTGGAATGAATTTTTGTGACAGTATCAACATAATTTCAAATTGTTCAGAAAAAATCTTCTTGTTCCTCTAAAAAATAGAATGGCATGTTTGTATCAACATTAATGCTCTTTCACCCTCATTTCCTTTCTAAGAGAGTCACATTAATCTGAAAACCAGCCAATATGAGTATATACTATGCAATCTCATTCTGTTCTGGAATGAACTAAGAGTGTCAGAAAGGCTAAGTCCCCAACTACAAATAGATGCTCATTCTAAAAAAATTATTTCTGTACTCTTGACCCTTACTCTAAATAACCATATAGATCATTTTTTTCTGTTTTATAAGCATATAGTTTTCTAATTGTATAGAAACTGTTTAGTGGAAAATCTAGTACTTTATCTCAATCAGCAGGCGATTTAGTGCATGTTTCATCCTACGTTATAATAATCACATCTCAAACAACCAAATGAAATTTGTGGTAATTTTTATCTCAAAAGACTCCATTCTAGAAACCTTAACATTTCTCTCACTTTCATTCTGCACCATCAACTGAGCTTATTGTAATTAAGGGTGTGGGTCAAACAAATGAGAACTACTAATGAGGACAAGAATAAAGCCTTGTCCTGCTTTGTGGGCTATGTTGATTACATTTCCTAGATATTGGTTCCATTAAACTTCTCTTAAATATTTCTTTTCAAAATCCCCATTGATGTCTGTGATTGACTTGTCATCATTGCTTTTCCCAACTTAGGTTGTGGATCAATAGAACTTTGTGAAAGTGAAAATTTGTGTATTATTATCATCATCATTATTTTAATTAAAATGTATTTCAGGGATATGGTGAGGTGTAAAAGTTAGGGGCTTTGGACTATGGAAGCACCTGGCCTAATTTCCATTTCTGCCTCTGATACTCATAGTCTCATAAGCCACCTAAACCGCTTCACCTGTATGAGTTACTGCTACCCACACTGCAGAGAGAATGCATTGTATGATTAATTAGGATGTGTTAAATATTGAATCCACTATTTTGAAAGTACAGAATGGATACTGGCGATGTATCTTAAGTAAGACTTAGCAATTCAGCTAAAATGTAAATATGGATTAAATAATTGAAAACTATCATCACTAGTTATATATCATTGTTTCAAAGAAAATAGGTGGGATAATTATTAAGTACCTTAAAATTGGGAGTACTGGTATTTAATATGTGAAGTCAAAAGAGGAAAATATAACATTCAATTATTATTGCCATCCCAAATTATTCAAATACCTGTATTACTTCAATATTATTGAAATACATTTATCTAGCTATCTAACTACTTATTTATTTTAAAATGTGCTTCTCGCCATAAACTGTTTTCTTTACTACCTCATTTATGGTAGCTTACCAAAATAATATGATTTTAAAAATATGTAAATCATAACAAAAGAGGGAAAATACAGCAAGGGTTGTCTCCAGTGTTGAACTTTCTGGGTTCCAATCTCTCCTTTACTTCTTACTACATTTGTAATCTGTGCAAGTCTTACAACTTCTCTACACCTCAGTTTCCTAGTTTGTAAAGTGTGAGCAAGGGCATGTACTTCATAGAATATTTGAAGATCGACTGAGTTATTGCTTGTAACATTAGCTTAGAGCATGGTAAATTACAAGTTAGATAAATGTTAGCCATTATTATTATTAATGGGAAGGGTAAGGGAGGTTAAAATGCACATGTATGCCCTAGCAATAGCAATTTGCTGAACTACTAAAGGTAATCCAAAATGTGTTTCCAAGCTTTCTAGTAACCAGTATCATAGGAAAGTAGTTTTTCCAATTGTGTTAAGAATCTATAATTTCTATCAGGTGATCAAAACTCTTCTTGTCGCTCATCCCTCTTTTTTTTTCCCTCAAGTAATGCTGCTTCTGAGAGCCTATGGAGTGATGCAGCAGTGAATGTGTTTGGCAACAAGTCTCCAGTAAATTCCGAAGCAGATTTTCTAGAGCTCATTCATATCACTGTGGGGAAGTGGGTTGTATGACACTAAATCACAGGCAGGTTGCAGATCCTCAAACAAAATCAGGATCACCTGAAGTACTTAAATGTACAAATCTTCAGACCAAGTCCTGATTCCACATTTTTAGAGTAGGTCCTAGGGCTCTGCAGGTTACATAAGAACTTAGGTGAAGATGAGACACAGGTGATCCAAGGAAACAGTCACTCTTTTCGTGTGTGTGTGTGTGTGTGTGTGTGTTTTCTACATAAAATGCTAGACATGTTAGATAATCCAGACCAAATATAATTCAAATAAATTTAAGCTCGAAAACCCTACAAAGTACGTCATCCTCTTAAAGTACCAAATCAAACTGTAGTATATTAAAGGCCCCAAGGTATTCTTCATTAGAGAATTTATCTGTATTAGTTTAACGTCCCACAAATGTATTTGGCTACAAAGCCATTTTAGGAACTCACAACTATTAATGCCAGTTGTGAACACGATTGGTGCCCTTCCTGATCTTCTTTCCCGGGCTGGCGCCTCATCTCCCAGGTTCTGGGAGTGTTGACTGTACACACAGCTTCCCATTTATGGAAGGCTCCTTTCTCAGTAACGCCAAGGTGGTGACATGTGGTGGTGTGTATCTCGTCCCAGCTTGTGAGAACCAGCTGTGCGCTTCCAACTCGGCACCCGGTTCTGTCAAGCATTGCTAGCTTGAGACCCAGTCACGAGGGGATATTGGTATAATGGCAGTCTTCAAAGTGTACACATCAAGGGCTCTGAGAGCTGGTTTTGGACATTTGCCTGAATACCACTGGTTACATCTACGGCCAATGACTGTCCAACACAAGGGGTACAAAAGTCTAACTTTCTTGCCCCAATTGCTCAAACTTTGTAGTACCTTTCACTCTCCAGAGCATCCTGCAAGATCAGTCTGAGTCTGGGCTCCAGGTAAAACCACATCTGTACTTGGCAGTGCCCCCTGCCCTATCCTGTTTCCCTCAGTCCCCTTTATGTACAGAAATGTGGTTTCCCCAGCTGCTCAGAAATCCTATCTCAGAGTCGGCTTCTGGGAGACTAACCTATGACAATCGCCTCTTGGGTCTAGTGTTGCAGAAAGCACACTCTCAGAAAAGCCAAAATGGAAGACTTGAGGTTCTGCATCTGTGACATGCCATCCCCCGTGAATAAAACATCTTTCAGTCACACCTCTGTTGATTTGAATAAGAGCGGAGGAGCATGGGAATCCCATTTGCCTATGGATATCTTGAGTTGGAAATTTGCCTCATTTAGTTTTCTCTACATCCTTTAAGGTCCTCATGAACATTGTGAATACCCAAAATGTGTTCTCCCACTGTTCTGACAATGCCTGGCAAGGCATACTATTAGGCAGGATGGCATCGTATTTTAGAGTATAGGCTCTTATTCATAAAACCAGATTTAATTTCACCATTTATTTGACCTGGGACAAGCAGGTTTACCTATTTGCAAAATTGATATAAATGCACCTACTCGAAATGTCTGTTTTGAGGATTACTTTCCTCTGCAAAGTGGAGTAAATGCATTCAATTCCAGTGTTTTTCTGAGTGTTCAGTGTGATGAATAGTGTTTAACTTGGTAACTGGTACTAAGATCCTTAATATTTACCAAGCATTACATTCTAACACAATGTCTAACACATTGTAGGCATTTAAGAAAGTTCCTTTGGAACACATATTGTTGAATATTTAGATAATAAGCGAACTTCAATCTCTTCCACAGAGACAGTTAATTCACCTGTATTTAAATTATTTTCTTTTTTAAAATAACCCAAAGGTCACCTCAAATCCTCAGTGGAAAAAGGCAAAACATTGAATAACAATAAACAGACTTCTGTAGGCAATATTGTTGGTGATTTAATTGGCCTAAGAAATAGTAAAAAGAATGCAGGCAGAATGCAAATGCAGGAACAAATTCCTAAGGAAAATGCTATTTCTAAGCTGAAGAATCAGACAAAAAAACGATGATATTTTTATGTTTAGTATCTATCAGGGAATATAGAAACTTTTTTCTTTTGGTTTATGCCAAAACATGCTTGTGGAAATTCTTATATGAGATCTGACAATTAAGTTCATGAACTCATCCTAGAAAAAATGCTACATGTCTCATTGCTGAATATCACTATGGTCACCTTCACAGCACTCCCCTTGGGAAGCTGTGCACCGACACCAGTGCCCAGTCCACCCTTCAAAGCAGTTTCAGAACTCTCTTTCTGGAATGGCCATCAGAGCTGTCATCATATTAATATCTTTTGATGTCCTGAATGTCATCAAAATATCTTCCTTTCAATATTTCCTTTGTCTTCAAGTAAAACAAAAGTTCATTGAGGGCCAAATCAAACAAGTAGGGAGGATGTTCCAATACAGTTATTCGTTTACTGGCTAAAAACTCCCTCATAGACGGTGCCATGTGAGCTGGTGCATTGTGGTGATGCAAGAGCCATGAACTGTTGGAGAAAAGTTCAGGTCATTTTCATCTAACTTTTTCATGAAGTCTTTTCAGTACTTCCAAATAGTAAACTTGGTTGATTGTTGGTCCAGTTAGTACAAATTCATAATGAACAATCCCTCTGATATCAACATCATTTTGGCTCTTGATCTGGACTGATGGAACTTTTTGGTCATGGAGAATTGGCTGACTTCCACTCTGCACTTTGATACTTTGTTTCAGGATTGTATTGGTACACGCATGCTTTATCACCACTGATAACGTGGCCCAAAACATTGTCTTGCCTCTCCAAAATGTCTTGATAAATTTGACTCTCCTTTGCTGTTGTTCATCAATGAGTTTCTTTGGGACCATGTTTGCATACACCTTTCTCATGCCAGGATTTTCAGTTAAGATTTTCCTGTTTTTCCATTGATGTCTACTCTGTCTGTTATGCTTCTCACAGTCAGTCAATGATTTTGATGCACAACTTGACAAATTTTTGCAATGTTTTTGTCAGTTTTGCTCATTATGGCCACCCTGATCTCTCAGTGATGCTTTCTCTCTCTTCAGAAAAACATTTAGTCCATTTGTATACTGCTGGTTTCTTCATGGCACTATCCTCATCAACTTGAACTAACATGTCCCTGATTTTACTTCCACTCTTGCCAAATTTAACAAGAAATCCAATGTTTTTTCATTGCTCTAATTCAAGCTCCGACATTCTTGTGAAATCACACAAAAACATGCAACGACAATAATGAATGCCGCTCAGCAAGATACTGCCACACGTTGACATGAACAAGCTGTGAGACACAGGTCTTTAACCGAATTGTTTGCACAGTGCTGCCAATGTAAGTGCATGGTGGTAAGTTCACAGACTTAATTGTCAGACACAAACACGAACATACACATACACACCTTTCTTATTATGTTCATAGGAGTTTTGAAATGCTTGAGGCCAGGTTGATATGTCAAGTCAAGTAGAGAGAGGGTATTTTTCAAAGATTAAGAAACAGAGCAATTTGCCTGTTGGATCAGACTATCTCATAACAAGAGGTATTTAGCAAAGCTACTTGAAGAGGAGGGAGGAGCTGCCTTCTGTTGCTTTCAAGCAGAACTTTTTACAGGTAATTCTTCCCTTGTCAAAAACCAAACCAAACAAAATAAAACAAAACATTGAACAGGATAATTCATTCTCATTTTCTCTCTCCCTTTCCCTCTCCATCCTTCTTTTCCTCCCTTTGTCTCATACCTCATATTTCATATCTTTATACATTTCATACCTCTTACACTAATTCTCTCTATAGTAACTACTTAATTGTATTACTGTAGTCAGGTTACCTGAACTTCTTATGTGTTGTTTCTTTATCTGAAACCATGAGGATAAAAACAACATCCCTCATAAAAGGGAAGCATATTGTACAAGAGGACTGATTAAAGAAGCCCACCTCATGGTCTGCTCCAGTCTGCTTGGTTCACTTAGTCTCGGATATCCTTGAGGCACAGTGTTTGTGTGAAAAATGGGGTAAGCGTTGAATTCGAGTGTCATCTCTGCTGACTCTGAGATTAAGCTTGTTCAGAACCACGCCTTGAACATCTACTTAACAAAAGAGTTTGCCATGTATATTCCTCTTTAAGCATCAGTAGAACCATGTCATGTCATAGACATGTCAAAATTGAGGCAGTGACTTATTAAGTAAATGACATTATTTTCCTTTAAAAATTAGATTCTGAGTTTTAACTTGGATCTGTTATACAGTATTTTTGGTCAGACTGTGGTGGTTCCATAGTGAGTCTCAAAAATTACCACTAGGCCTGAACTTATGCAAAGATATCTAGGTCTTTATTCATTGTATTCTGGCTATGGGCTTCATTCTTTTCCAAATGCAGTGTCTTTACTGTGATGTCAACCCATCGATTTATAACTTTCATTGAGAAAAAAATGGAAAACAATGGAAGGGTGGGCACAGCAGACACACCGCCTAACTTGCGTGTACCATTTTCTCACAAGCTCTTTTTTTTAAGAAGGAAATTTATAAGCTACATTTATGTTTTCAGATAAAGAAATAAAATACTGAATGTTAGCTAACTTGACTAAGATCATGCAAATAAGTCGAATGCCTGGGACTTGATTCGTGATCTGTTTCTGTGTCTCTGTGATAATACTCACATTATAGAATAGCTCTCAATAATCCTCTAGTATTTTTCTAGAAAAATAGTACTCAGTGATCATGTCACCCCGATGAATTACATAGGCAGAGTTTATGCAGATTTTGTTAGCCTAATAGGATAAGAAAGTACTCTCCTTTGAAGAAGAAATTACTGAGTCACTAATTTAAAATTTTATGATCTGGTACCAGAGCTATAATAACACTGAAATTTTCAGGCTAAAGCAAAATCATGAGGGCAGTAATTGTGTCATTTTCCAGATAGTAGACCATTTCAAAAGCCCCAAGCCAGATGTGTTGTACCTTTGATCATATACGTGTGAAAACAAGTTCTACCCCGTTATGCACTAGGATAATTATTTTCTTTCTCAAGCCTCCTTTTTTTTTAATTTTAGAAACTAAGTGTTCAATGCCTTTTAACATTTCTAGAAACTGACCTCTGTGTTTCTGTTTCCGACACCCTTCTGCCTAAAGTGCCAACCCCAGCTTCTTCTCTACCCTTTATAGGTAATTTAAGAAGATTATTGTTTACGTGCAGTGGAACCCTAGCCCAAGTCTAAATATATTCAACAACAGAGATACGTTATTGTATATAATAAGAGTCTCAAAGTCCTCAGGAGTCAGAGTTGGTTCAAATGTGTTAAATGTGTTGATTCGATGGGTATGATCAGGGACTCAGGCCCCTACCCCTTTCCTAGTGGGAATTTACTGAGGGTAGCAGTGCTTTTTCAAGGTCCCAACATTGAAAGTCCCAGGTCCAAGTGCCCTACGCCACAAATCAGGAACTATTCCTTCTTGAATATTACATTTAAGGAGTAAGAAAAAGCCTTCCCAGTAGCTGCATAGCAAATTCACAGTCCGGTCTCGTTGTCCCGAATTGTGATCCATGTCAGGACCTAAATCCATCTGGATAATGACAATGGCCCTATCCCATATTGGCTTAGACAAAGTCTAACTTACAACTAAAGCTGGGACTATGGCTAGTGCTGCCTCTCCTGAAGAACTTGACTGTGAATAATTAATCAACTGTCATTCTTGGAATAAGAAGAAGGTGGGGTGGGGTGGGAAGAGCGGATCACCCTCTGGGTAGGGAACAAAATTTCCTGGCCACCGCATTTTACTAAATTAAGATGTTAAGTTTTCTGTGAAGTTTTTTCTAGTCAGACCAGACCAAGTAAACCATATCCTGTTCTGTGCTGTATCTGAACCTTGCACATACCTTTGCT
Organism: Lyroderma lyra; assembly: GCA_004026885.1. Taxonomy (NCBI): domain Eukaryota; kingdom Metazoa; phylum Chordata; class Mammalia; order Chiroptera; family Megadermatidae; genus Lyroderma; species Lyroderma lyra. The sequence goes on along the minus strand of PVJL010000396.1, from coordinate 293,842 downwards.
GCTGTCACTGTCCTGCTGAGTTATACAAAACACAATTAAGTGGGGCTCTCTCCCACCAGTGGGGAACTGTTTATGGCAAGAGAGGGGTTGTATTCATCTTCACAGCCTCAGCACCCAATACTGATTGCCACGTAATGGGTTCTCAATGAGTGTTTATTAAGTATAATTGGAAAGTAATTTCTATTCATAAACATAGTTCTAAATTCAATGCATCTTTTATGATAACATTTTAAAAGAAAATTCCACTTTGCTTATTTGAAAAGAGCCACATTATAAAGGGTAGTCAAGGAAGTGCAGCTACATGAAAATACTCTGCGAAATGAGAAGGGAAAAATAAAATACAGATTTGAACCTATGGCAATAGGACAATAGGCACGTTCTAAAACAAGCAAAATATTAATAATAGGATCCACATGTTAAGTACACATTTGTTCATGATAAACATTCTTTCAAATTTTCCATACATTTGCAAGATTTATAGTAAAGTCTTAGAAAATAAAATATTTAAAACTGTTCTTTGGTTGTAATTTGTAGTAAGTATGTGGGGAACACATAAAGCAAAAAAATGTAGAAAAATGAAGAATTGATTATTTAGGGTGATGAAATTGTGGGGTTCATTTTTTTCTTTTCCTTTTGATGATCTTTCCTATGTGTTTTGGGTGAGGCAATTTCATTTTGCCGAAGGGAGCTCACGTCAGGGGCTGTCATAATGGGTCTGGAAATACAGAGTATTTTTGGTTAAAAACTAATTTATACAGAGAAAACTATATTTAAGGAAGTATATTTAGCAACAAATAAAAATTTAATATAATTGATCCTACAGAGAAACTTCAAATTGCATTTCTAAACCAAGATCCGACATCTGAATTCAATCATTTTTATAATAAAAGTTACAAATATGAGAAAATGTAGAAGCCACATGGGAGTGGAAGGTGTTCACCATTCCTAAAGTTTTCTTTCTTCCTAATTCAGTTTCATTCTATAAAACACTCCGAAGTATATTAGCTTAATAAACATTTATTGATCAGGTAGCGTATCCCAGCCAATGTGCCTTTCAAACTGAATTGTGTCTGAAATTCTCCATCTGCAGGAAACCCAGGGAAACACGAAATGATTCCCGAAGGCCGAGCGAAGTCCCCTCTGTCTGTCACTGTTCTTTGTGTCTTTTCTAACACGAGACTGTCTCATGCTCTCCCGTCTCCTTGTTCGCTGATGGCACGTAGGACTTTGCACCTGAGAGCCGAGTGTAGAATTCAGCGACAGCTGGAAAGCAGATGTGTCCAGCTAATGGTGTCCCCCTCCTGTTCACCGCGACCTCTCCAGGATGAAGGGCGCATCTCTGCAGCTGGGACTCACCCCAGAGGCGAAAGAAAGCCCCTTCGGGTGGAGGAAATGAGATCGATAATGGGAAGGTGATCCCACCATAAATTAGTGCCACAATGAACAGATTAATGACAGTGATGTAGGATGTGGCTGACTCAGGACACGTTGCAGAGGGACAGTAAGCTCACGGAACCACACCTGGGTGGGCACTTTTCATCTTGTTTTACGTCAGTGCCCCCGGCCCGTACGTGTGTGGTTTTGGTTTGTGTATTTGGGATTATAAATAGGAATTTCTAACAACACACATGTAAACATATTATGTGCTGGGGAGGGGGGAGAGAGAGGGACAGCCTGCTGCTAATAATGACAATGATTGTGTATTGGTTTCCTACTGCTGCTGTAACAAAATACCACAAACTTAATTGTTTAAAACAAAGCAAATTTATCATCTTGTAGTTCTGGCACGCAGAAGGGTGAAAGGGGTCTCAGACTAAAAGCCAAAGTGGTGGCCAGCCTGTGTTCTTTTGGAGGTCCTAGATCAGTGGTCCCCAGCCTTGTGTGCACCCCATTTAAACCCATTTCTATAAATTGTACCCCTTGTTTTAAAAACAGCTGTTTTTAAATACTGACACTTTTAAGTTCAGTGTGTATCTTAATGTGAAATAGTAGAAATGAGGTCATAAGTTAGGAAAGAAAAATTACTACACTCCAAGTACAAACCACAGATTTAATTTTACAGTATTTATAACATAGTTAAATACTGATGATGACCAAGTATTTAAACATTAAATAAAAGAATCTCTGCTTGAAAAGAATCACAGTAAAGCACTTGCTTTTACTCAGTAACTGCACTGACCAAACAGTCTGGTCACGGATGTATGTATATGTTTGGGGAAATTCTAGAAAGGTCCCAGATGGATGGCTCTGAAACTGCATAATGATTGGTGGCAGAGCAGTTTGGGGGAGGGGTTCACAGCCACGCCCGCACCAGTCATCACTCACTGATGTCACCTCGTTGTGAAGCGTCTCTGGGACGCGTGCTGCAAACTTAGCACTTACTGTTCCAGATCTAACGTTGTGCAGAGAACCATGGGGAGAGCTCTTCTGCTTTCCACCTTTGGGGAGCCTCTGAGTGAACGGGCAGGACAGGAGTGAACCAGAAAGCCAGAGTAGAGCTACTAAGAAGGGGGGAAGGGGGTGCAAGGCGAGCTGGGAGCGGCAGGCACGAGGTGTGCCACGCAGGGGACACCGCTGTCCCCTCTCCAGAGGACAGAAATCCGCGCCAGGCAGGCAGGTTCGAATGGGGCACGGAGACGCCTGAGGCCTCGGGTGTGTGTGTCACCACACGACGGAGCATTTCAGGAAGGTGTCGGTCGCTTTCCTGGGAGCCATCTGGCATGCCAGCTCCAGAGCAAGGCTCTCGTCGTGTCGCAGCAGGTTATTAAGTTCCACCTTGCAAACATGTGCCCCCTCCCGTGACGCCGAGCGTGGTGTTGGTCACAGAGCCCCCCGCCCCCCGGGAGAGGAGGCCTCCGGGGACAGCGGGGGCGGCCATGTGCGCCCCTTAGGTCATTTACAGCTGTTCTAACACAACGGCCCCCCGGAGCCGTACAGCGCCAGCTTTCACCGCGTTTAAGGAGGGGAGCGATGGTCATTGAAAGTGGCATTTCTCATTAGTGAGAGGTTAATTAGTGAGAGGTTAATTAGTGAGAGGCTGGAAGGAGGGAGGAGCCGGGTCTCCCGTTCCCCACGCCCCGGCTCCCTTGCAACCGGCTGCAGCCTCTCCTGTCTTGCTGTGGACCTTGCAACGAGTCTGTGTGACAGGTCTGACTGCAGTGTACCTGCTGTTAAGGAGGGTGGCTTAGAATCTGTCCCAGTGTTTGGGACGGAGAAGATAAAACCCTGAACGAACAGCCCTGGGTCAGCACACGGGCGCGATCCAGCGAAGTTGGAGAAATAGGCTTCTTCTGAGGGGCCAGTCACCCAGGCACCTCTTACTTCAGTGACAGTCTTGGGGCCTCTCCCGGAGGCTGTTCTTACTTCACGGGCAGTCAAAGCTGCTGCGATGATTGGGAGCAGCGGAAGTGACACCAGGTTAGGGAGACACCTGACCGCTCCTCGCAGTATCCTGACAGTAGAGAGAAGTGAGTTAAATGACACCGATAATGAAGATGAACCAGCAAAAATAAAAAACATAAAAAGTAAAATTAAAAAATTAAAGAGAAGCCCTACAAAATTAATTAAGAACGGGAGCCTACCCCTGGTACAAAGGCTCTAAATAGCTATGCATATCTCTTTTGTCACCTGCTTTATAACCATCACCTATATGTTGTCTTTTCAAGATGACTCAGGATTGTCATTAAATTTGTTTGTATCTCTTTAATTGGGCTGAAACAATTTTCTGGAATGTTTCACACACTTGATTATCTTCTTAATCTTCAAAAGTTTAACCCAGGGAGGGACTGTGGGTGTGGGTGTGTCTGTGCGGTGCGACAGTATGGCTCGTGCTCTTAATGATCAAAAACACGTTATCATCAAAGACAACCCTCCCCTGACCCCCTTTTGGGTGAGAAAATTGTCAATAACATAGTTGTTTTACCTTTTATTATTCTCCAAGGATAAATTCAAGAAATCATCATTTTCAAGGTCAATGAACATTTCTGTTCTTCAGGACAGAATCTTTTTTAACACAGAACTTCTGGAAGGAACTCAAGAGCCAGTAGGGGAGTTTGGTGGAAAGAGAAGGTCCCCATTCACCCGTGAACCTAAAAATGTCTGTTTTTATCTGTTTATATGTCAACTTTCTATTTAAGATCTAGTTGGGAAAAACAGTTTAGATAATTGTTTTAAAAAGCATTTGAGTCATTGCTTAAGAAAAGGAGAAATTTGGGTTAAAGACCTACTATGTGTCAGCTATTAGAATACTTTGTATCCATTATCTTAGATAGCCATTACCACAAGCCTGTGACAACTAATTTCACAGATGAAAAAAAAGGCTTAGACGTTATATATTTTGTTGCAAGTCAGACTGCTCTGTCAGATACAGCCAGTATAAAAATCCATGATTTATGTGCTTTTGAACCCAAAACCGTTCTTAAGGATTAAGTGTATTAATGCTGTCACGGATGTTTAACAAAGATAAATGTATCTGGCTCTACATTGTCAGCCTTACTAATTTTTATTTCCCATATTCTTTGCTAAGTACAAAAGTTGTCTTTGACACTGAGGCATCTGAGAGAGTCTTCTCTTATTGGGAGTCTCACATCTTTGTGGAGCCTTTATAAATTGTTGCTCAAAGGGTATAGGTACCCACTATAGACCCCTTATCCCTTGATCAGAAAAAATGATAGTTATTTTTTTCAACTCCGTAGATGATCCTGTGAGCTTGTAGATTTATCAGCCTTCATCCTCTCTGAGGACCATCCTGGTGGATTTTTCCCCAAGGCAGAACCCTTGAGCATTAGTAATTCCGTTTGTGTTTAAGTTTTGCCATGACACATGACCACAAACACGGTGGCTTAAAAGCACACAAATGTATTACCTTGCAGTTCTGTAGGCCAGAACTCCAAACCCAGTGAATCTCCTCAAGGTGGTGGCTGGGCTGGGCTCCTTCCCATATTCCTGAGGGCGTAGTTTGTTTCCTTGCTGTCACCTGCTTCGGGAAGCTGTCCACACTCCTTGGCTCTCAGACCTGTTCTTCCATCTTCAAAGCCAGCAACACTGCATAACTCTGACTTTTCTTCCTCAGTCACATCCCCCTCTGATTAGGGCCTGGGGAAGACTCTTTGCTTTCAAGGATTCATGATTAGATTGGGCTCACCAGGATAACCTGAGGTGCTCTCGCATCTCAAGGTCCTTCCCCTTAGTTACATCTACCAAGTCCCTTTGGCCATGCACAGTTTCATGGGTTCTGTGATTAGGACATGGACATCCTTGAGGGACTATGAATCTGCCTCCCACAGTTAAGTGGGTGTGTCAGAGCATTCATTGCCAAGCAAAAGCACACTAGATAACAACAAATAAATCCATAAAGACAATGAACTCGTCATAAACCAAGGAGGAAGGAGTCAAGTGATTCCAAATGCACGCAGTGGCTTATGACCCCATCCAGGGCCTGGGTCCTTCTATCATGTCACTGTACCAGGCTCAGTTGGGACTGTCATACTTAGGCTCTTGCCTAGAAGTCACAAGGATGCTGCCTCACCTACAATACCACTTTCTCAAACAAGTATTCTCAAAACAGGAAAAAAGGAGAGGCCCCATTAGTGATCCTTTCGGATGCATGTGTTTTCTCGCCAAGGTGAAACAAAAATCTGTCTCAGAAATCCCCTAGCAGATGAGGTCTTCCATACATTGACCCAAACGGTGTCATGAGGCCACACCTGTCTTCACGAAAGAACCGCAGAGGAGACTGAGAGGCCCATGTTATGCTAATCACGATTCACACCTCCTTCTCTCTGGTTTTCTCCTTGGTTCTAGAACTAAGGAGGGACATGGTTGGCGAGTAGGCAGCCAGTAGCAGGCCATACTGGGTATTATAACTGCGTTTTTTTTTAAGGTTACTGTAGCAGCAAAGTGATGAATATGTCTGTTACCTCACGTCAGTTATTGTGCTAGATGCAGGCATTCACTGAACAATTACTACAGTTCCAGTTCACCCGCCAACATGGAGTCCTGTTCTGGAAGAGTCAGCTGCAATACCATAAAGCATTCCAGCATGCATTTTATTATATGATATAGGATAATGTCATGTGCTACAATAATGATTATTATAAAACTTACTAAAGCATGTCATCATGTAGCCATACATATATGTTTAGACGATGCATTGAAATATACTTTTCACCTTGCCCTTGCTAGTCCAATAAAGATTTCCATTTCTTCTATGACCTGCTCTCATATCATTGAACTAAAGCTTGAAATAAAACTGCTAGACTCACTGCATCTTAATAGGCTCTTAAATTTTCTTAGGTACAGTAGAAGGATGAGTTGTATCTCCCATCCTAAATTAGTGACATCTCAGCATTCTGGAAGGAGGCAGTCTAGAATAGTGGTGAGGAGCTGTGCCGTCACGATGCTGGCCTGCTGGCCTCCAAGCCTTGGGCCCACCACCCAACACCTGTCAGCAAGCTGTTGCATCTCTTTAGCCTTTGTTTCTCAGCTGTGAATTGGGAGTAAGAATAAGACTTAGTCTCATGTTATGCTGATTAAATAAAATCATCTTAAATGCTCAATAAAATGTCTTTTTAAAAAGTAGGATCTCACTATATATTAGTTTTACTTCCCAGAATATAAAATAATTGCAAACAGTAAATACACGTTGATCACCCATGGATGTTGGGAAGCAAGAAACAGCAGAGGAAGGTATGAGGAGCTCAGTCTTTCGGTGAGTTAGCTACAGATTGAATCATCTACTCTGTCACTTTATTAACTCAGTAGCCTTCATTAATTTACTCATTTTGGCAAAGCCTCAGTTTTGTTATTTGTAGAATGAGTATAATAACCATACCTACTTAAGAGTATTCTGAGTGTTAAATGAGTCATTTTATGTAGTGTGTTTAATTAAAACTATGCCTAATATAGAAAAAAATCACTCAGTGAGTATTAGGTGCTATTATTTATATTAATGAAGGATAGAGATTAGATAGACTCATTGGAAAAAAATTCACAGTGAGTTTCCTTCTCTTCCAGGCCAAGTGGAAGGGGTCTTCTGAGAACATCTTAGACAGGTGGGATCTGAGAGATGAGTTATGCCATCTTAAACACCTGTCGGGGTGGGGGGAACTAAAGGTGAGAAGATAGAACTCTACGTTATGGTAGTAATGGTAGCAGTAGTAGAAGACAGGAGAGAGGGAGGGGGCCATGGAGAGTGAGCTGCTCTACAGACCTTGCTTCTCTGCAGGTGGGGATTGAATAAGCTAGATCTGTCTCACCTTGACGTGCATGGAGCCCAAGCTGCCTGTGCAGATAAGCAACGTGACTGAGTTTGGGGTCAGTACCCGGGGTGCCGAAAAAACGTGCACACATTTTAGGAGATGCCAGCGTTGCTCAAGCAGTAGATCACCATAGTCAGAAGTGTCTGCAGGCTGGTGGTAACCACTTGGAGCACCTCTTGTAATTGCAGAGGTCAAACGTGACTTGTGTTCATCTTTTGTTATCGGTATGCATTGAAGATTACGATTTCAATACAGTTATTTCCTTCCTTAAAATGTGTGGACGTTTTTCGGCACCTTTGTATGTGGGATTGACAAGCAGCCATCGGAGGAATTGCAGTGGGGGTTCTGCATATGGGCGAGGGGAATTCTAAGTAAATGGCCAGAATAATTCACCTGCACGAAAACCAGTGTCCAGATATTTGCCAAATTAAGAAGTTTTCAATAAAAAGTATAATAGCTCATGTAAGAATATTTTGACCCCATCCCTCTATCTGAGTTCTATTCTAGAAGTAATTAGCTCTCTAAAAGTAGGGATTGGAGAAAGGGATTAGAGAGAATAATTAAGTGAATAAAAAAACAATAAATAAAAAGAAAGAAAAAAGAGAGAGAGAAAGAAAGGAAAGGAAGGAAGGAAGGAAGGAAGGAGAAGAGAGGGGCGGGGAGGGGAGGGGAGTAGCGGGGTGGGGGTGGGGGGAGACCAAACAAACACCAAACATACAAATACTACTGTGCTACTCTCAGCCTTGACCCCACCGGCAGAGGCCGGATTTGTGAGTAGATTTGAACAAGTAGGAAAAACAAAATAACTTGGCGATTCAAATTCATATTGTGAAATCTTGCTTTTACGTATTAGCAAACATTTTATTTTGAAAATACTGCGCACACCCACCTGGCTGGCGCCCGTGGCCTTCCGGGCCGGCGCTCCGAGTGGACGCGCGGGCTCTGTGTCCGCGCTCCCGCGGGCCTCGGCTCGCCGGCCCCTTCCGGTTGTGGGGCGTCCTAACTGGTCAGCATGAAGGCAACAGATGGGCACAGGGTTATGCTCCCTTTTCTGCTGTTACTACTTCAGCTATTCTGAATCATGCCCCAATTTGAAATCCAGTTCTAAAATTTAAAAGGAGTCGAGCCATTGGCTTGCTTTACCTCCTAGAGGTCGCAGTGGCATTTTTATGCTCTCACGGGACCATTTGGGTGCCAACGCGATGTGTCCTTTGGATATATAAATCTGATGAACTGGTTGCCTTGAACGTTTCTGTCTCCGTAAAATAATGACTCCTGTATTAACCACTTGTGCCTCCAGGCAAGCATCAGATCTTCATATCTTTATTCATGGGGGGCTTTCCTATGGCAGGTGACTGTCTGGGATCACACATTCATTGTGAAGAAATCTCTGCATGACGCCCAGTGATGGTGTCATGTTACCTTTGCTCTTTCAGCTGCTTTAAAACCAGTCCATTTTACTTCATCACCGGAAAGAGAAGTCAGAACATTTGCAAGAGTCATAAGTGTTTCCTGGTGTCATCACAGCACAAGTGGGAAAGCTAAAGGAATGCTGGCTTAGGAGTTGGTCCGCTTCTAGTTTGTATATTGCATTTCAGGATTGAGAAGGTGTGTGACTCGGCAAGCACCTGTCTTCTGCTAGCTTGCTATGTATTTATATGGGGGTAATTACAAAAGAAATGGGTGCTAGTCACAGGCACATATTAAGTTTATGATGAATTTGTGAGTTCCTTTTCTTTTATATTTAATTTTTATTATATCAAAATGGAAGCATCAGCTATAAAGAGTTTGGAAAAACAAGAAAAGGAAGACATTGCCGTTTTAAAAAGCCCTTTGAAAGATCAGGTTTTTATAGCTGCTTCTTGAGTTTCTCCATAATCATGGCTGGCCCTTCATTCTTCTTAACAAGTTCAAAAAGTATTTACTGATTTAGTATGCCTCACAGCACAGCAGGATGAACACAGGCTTCGAGTTTGTACTCAGCTCTCTAAGACCATAGACTTATATTTTGACCTCAAGTTGTCTTGATTTATATAGTATTAAAGCAAATATACCAAATAACAATTTATCAGGAGAAATAATATAAGAAGAAGGTGGCTGGAGTTAGGGAAAGCACTCAATGGTAACAGTAGAATAACTTCCATTTACTGAATGCTGAGGAGTGTGCTAAAAGTTATGGGCGTTGTCTGCAGGTGGTCGTTTGGGTACCTGCCGATTATGAGTGTGAAGGGCAGAGAGTGAGTTAGAGTGACAGGACAAAAACCAAAGGCTTTGGCTTCCCAGTGAGTGAGTCGTAGTCCTTTTCTCATTATTTACACTGTCCATTGGATCCCTGACTTTTCCAAGTCCCCAGTTTCTTACCCATCAAAGATGATACAGAAACCCACCGGTTGGCAGACAAACATAACAACGAGGATTTCAGTAACAGACATTCATACACGTATTTCAATAAAACGATTGCTAGCAATATGTACTGATTGTTCCATATATTCCTAATGTGCCATCACAACTCTTTTCTTTTCCTAATATGTTGAGTCCCTGATGCCTGATGAGAAGAAAATCCAGTTTCCTTCTCTTCAGAACCTTTCCCTTTCAGCTGTCTCAAACCCTCAAGATCTGCTCTGTTCAAAGATGGATCCCTTTCCCTTCCAAGAGCAGGTTGTGGAGAAAACCTAAGGCTGTTCACTGAATTGCTAGGAACAGTGTTTGCTGTCCCATAGGGTCACAATTGCATGACAATCCTGCACATTCTGAGAGATGATGCCGGTCTATGTACTGGCCCAGGCCCGTTTGCAGACCGTAAGGAACCCCCATGAGAAGATGCTAACACACACTCAGTACTAGCCCAGGCTGCATGTGTCCTGGGACGCTTGGCACACCAAAGGTTATAGCTCTTAGCGACGCGTTTTGTTGTTGTTGTTGTTGTTGTTGTTCATACAAATAACAACCTTCCAGAACCACTAGGTGAAGCCAAGTGTTACTATCTCATCCTGTTTTGTCCGGTAACTTGCCCATTCCAGGGAATAATAGAGCCACTCAGAACACAACAGAATTCACCATACTCTTCTCCCATGCAAGGACAGCCTGGTTGCTTTAGTTTTACCTAAATAGGAAAGGAATAAAAGGAAAGAAACACAAAGGAAAAGAATGAACTATTCCAGTGGCTACGTGGACGTTGTCTACTGCTAAGAGATTGAGAAGCTGTCATTGTAAGCACCCCACAGAAGTCCATCCGGCTTACGATTAACCCTGACTCGGGCCGACATTCTCGGAGATGGGAAAGCACTGTAACAAGGTCCACATCAGAGCAAAAACCGTGGCCATCCCCTGCCTCACACGGTGGAGGTCAGCACCAGAGAACTGGGCATTCCCTGTTTTCTGAAGGCCAGACAGCACATGTGCTCCATGGGCCCTTCAGTGCTTGACATGAGCTCCACTGAATCAGAGCCTGAGCGGTCAAGATGGAGAGGACAGCAGAGTCCTAAATGTCACCGTCTGGAGACCAAATAATAGCCCGTCTTCAGCGGAGAAGCAATGCAGCGTTTTAGGTGGGGCACGTGCACGCCAGGACGTGGGCTTTAGAAAGCCCACCCCAGAAGTCGAATAGGACACAAGAGCTCAGTCAAAAGGCTCTTGCTTTCGAGACAGATACCACACATGCATCAAGTAAAAAGAGAAATCTCTTGTTTCTTCATAGGAAGATAGAGAAAATTCAAATAATTTGGTGGGGTGGGCGGTGGGAGAGTGAACTTAAATAGTATAACCAAAATCACGAATGGGATTTGGGCTATTCTACAATCAGTCTAGAAGCACAAACAACGCAATACACAATTCTGTAAGAGCTTGCCACCCAGCATTTGAAACTTAAAATATGGCTCTCGTGTATGTAAAGTCACGTGGCAGTGGCCAAGGAGGAAGAAACAAAGTCTTTGGAAGAGAATAGAGTACGCAGCATGATGAAGATGGCATTCATAGTTCAGTGTTTTGCACCTTTGAAGTAGGGATCAAGTCAAGAAATGGTTTGGGGAAATTTGCCCATTACTTTAAAAGAGTAAAAAGATAGTGTTGCATCCCATGACATACGAAGAGTGTCAGTCTTGATTAGACATTTTAAAATAAAAATGAAGCCTAACAATATTAGAAATAATATTTATATAATTACGGTACTCAAATGACTTTCTGAGTAAGACACCAGATTCAGAAAGTATATGGAGAAAGTTGGTGATTTTTTAAAATGCTTATTGATATGGAACCTCATGTATAAAAAGCTCAAGTCAATGGAAACAAGATAAACATCTTGTTTTTCCTTTTTCGTTCTCTTCTACCTCCTTACACTGACCACTGTAATAGTTCTTTTTATCTCTACATGATAGTCATTGAACAGCTGCATTCAGGATTCTAATCCTGCTTTTGTCACCTTGTATTTTTGCCTCTCACCTGTCTTTAACAATTTTCAGTTTTTCTTCTGTCAGCCAGCTTGATTTTTCTTTCCTTTCTACGTCCCACATTGTCTTACAAAGCAAATAAACTACGATTATAAGAAGCATGGTGAGTCAAATTAAAGTTTACTACTTTGGATTTTAGATCAATGAAAAGCTATTTTTCTCTGACTATTAGCATATACCTTAGCCAGAGCCCTCCTTATTGAGGTTCTGACCATTCTGTATGCCTTTCTTTTCCTCAGTCTTCTGCTCTTGGCAACATCCTGACTTCTACATTAATAAGTACTCGCTAGATGGAGTTACAGTATTAAGTGCCAAAGTTATTTCAAATAAAAAGTCAACCTTGTTTCTTCCTAGTCATTCACTTGATCATTCTCCCAAGACTCGGGTAAGCAAGAATGCTGTTTTAAAAACTTGAGGAGTGCTCAAATTGAATTGGCCAAATATACCTATTGGTCTTCTCATTGAAGGTGGGGCATCTAAAGAGCTGAAACCACACTGGGTGGTGAGCACATAACGCAACGCATAGACGGTGCACTGTAGGATTGTACACCTGGGACCTGTGTAATTCTTGCTGACCAATGTCACCCCGATAAGTCTAACAATAAAAACTACATTTAAAAAAAAGCTGAAACACTCCAACATTTCAAACAATTTGAGCCAGCTCAGTCTAACTTCCAATTAAAATGCCCATTGGGTAAATGAAAACACACCCTCTGATTTGCAACAAAGAGAAATCATTAACTCTCTGTGCTATGAATACCAGTGAGTCAACTCCAAGAAAATAACGTTGCATAGGCTGATCTCTAAATAGGGCCCCAACAGTATTTCACATGGAAGGATAAGCCTAAACAAACAAACACATAAGCAGATAAAAGATAATGAAATATCATTTCATTTTTCTCAGAGAAAAGAAAAAAAGTGCTAAACCAAATTAAAAAAGAAGGCTATGATTGAGGGTTTGTGTTAGAATTAATAAAAGGAAAAACACCAATATCCAAAGTTGTATATGCTATCATAAACTTTATATCTGTGGTACTTTGAGTTTATTTGCTCCCTATGCCTGCCTTCTTCCTGAGATATTTTCCCTGAGTTCAGTTATATTGGAAAGTAAGATTATATTGCTATTGAGTTCATTTTCCTAGTCTATAATGCCAAACTGGGTTGCAATATCTGACAGATTTATGACTATTTGCTGAGACATATTTTATAAAATGGCAGAATAGAAGGCATTTTTTTCAGACTGCTCTCTGTAGCAAAACTGCATAGAAAAAAATAGTTTTTAAGGAGGCATATATTACAAATTTTTTTTCAAAGTCTTTTTTTTTTGTCTGTGCCAAAGGATATTTCTGAATAATATGTTGTAAAATAATGTGTTTCAGATGAAACACACAATTCATTGCTTATCCTATAGAGAAAGACTTCTTCCTGTCACTGCTAAATGTGTGAGTTCATGGGTATATAAAAATAGAATGCACTTGGCAATGAAAGTTACAGGCTGATTGATGGCACTCCTTGTCGAACAATTGATAGCTAGCGAGGAAGGATAGTGACCCTATAGTAGAGCACAAACAATGCAGCAGGCCCTGAAATACGTTAAGCAGACTAGTTTCCTTCTTAGGGGTAACCTGGGTCACTTCACTGGGGAGAAATGCATCTCCTTAATTTCCTTGGGAAAAAACTGTAATCACCGCCAAGCAAGTGAGGGAGTAGGTCATTTCAAAGCAGTTCCTTAAGCTGCGTAATGAAGTCTGTCAGCTATGGTCTCAGCCAAACTTGAGACGAAATTGGAGGTTTACCACTTATCAGCTGAAGGAATTGGGGCACATTTTAGTTTTTCTCATTGAAAAGAAACAAAAATGCATCTTTCATAGATTTATGGAAGGGTTGGACGTAATAATGTGTTTATGTGAGTGGGTAACGACATTCATAGTACTGGAAGGTACTCGGAGGGTAGAACTAACAAAACTCTGAGCCAAAGGGGCATAAAAGTTAAATGTCAGAGAGTCACTGGGATCATTCAAAGACATGTTTGTTTGTTTGTTTGTTTGTTTGCTATTTGTTGGTGTCCTTAAGAAGCTTTTCTCAAAAAAAATAAAGGGTCGGGAGTATGTATTTTTAACTATTTTTGACTCCTGTTTTGTAAATGATGAATTTGGAGATGGATTTTATATAAATGTTGTTATTCAGGAAAGAAGCAAGTCAGTAGGAAGAAAAAGATGGAGGTCATTGGCTTCCAGATGGAAGTGGAAATCACACAAGTCCTTCAGGTCCTTCCGAGCCAGAGAGGAGATGCCATGAGAGGTGGCCTGGGACAGGGGTGCAGTGAAGGGTGCTCAGTGCATCTGAATGCTGGTGATTTTGTATCTGAAGGGCCACGTCCTCCCCGGTGCCCAGTGCCCCTCTGGCAATCCCCTTCCTCACACAGTGGAGGGTGGGGGGTGGGGGGCTGGCCAAGCCACCCAGTTGCACTAAGCCAGTGCCGACCACTCGTAAGGGGTGTGCACAGCACCCCCAGAAGCAACAGAGATCGTTCCCAAAATTCTCCTTTTGAAAAGATAGAACTTGTTCTTATAAATCAGCTATTTCGGAAATGCACTACGAAATATATTTTTGAGCGCTTACTTTGGACAATGGAAGGCAAGTGTTTTGTTGTTGAAAAACTCATCTCCAAGAAGTTGTTGCCAACATAGTCTATAATCCGAAAGCGTTGATCGCACTAAGCAGTAGGAGAGGAAATATGAAGTCCAAGTTGAAGCTCGGTGCAGAAATTTGGGGGCCTTTTAGGCCCCTATGCCCTCTATGAGTCATGATGTGGAGTTTGAAGAAAACGATTTTACTGATAGTCTTTCATTCTATCTAGTGGAAATCGTTTATTAAGCATTATTATACATTATGATGTCTGTCACATTTTGAAAATACAGATATTAGTAAAATTAATTAAAAACAAAAACAAAAACCTTCAGGAATATATAGGAGAAACTCAGGTGATTCCAAGAAGCATAATTTTATCTTTTTAAAGAATTTTGCACAGTCTGTCTAAATGTATCTGAGTGCGAGGCAGCTCTGTAAGACATTCGAGATTTCTCTGATGCCCCCTCATTTAGAAAATAAGGGGCACAATGTATCCTTTCAGTGAAACTAAAAAATCAACACATACTCTGGCAGCAAACTACCACTGAGGAAATGGAAAGGTAAAGGGAATTTTGCCATAAAAATGTTTGCTGAAAAAATAAATCCAATTGACATCTCCAAAGTCCTCGTTACAGAAAATAGAAAATAGTTTACATGCCTAGTTTTCTTTTTTTCTATGTAGTTTGCTATCTCTTTCATGGATAAAATCATATTTTTTTCAGATAAAGTTTTTTTCAAGAATCCTAAGTCTTTTGCCTTCACAAGAACGAAGTGTAGTCCATGATTGTTTAATTGATGATTGCAAGCTTATTTTTACTTTCGTTGTTATCAGAAATCTATGGCTTGCTGAAAAAGTAGGAACTAGGAGCTCAAACCCATGTGCTAATTAATATAATAATTATAATAATGGTTACCATCTATTGAGCATCTTACATGTTCCTGGAGCTCTTTGCTCTGTGCTGTGTGTGCAGTGTCTCCTTGTAGGGTTGATTTGGGATTTAATTACTATTCGTATTTTATAGTGAAGAATATGGAGGCTAAGAGTGAATGGATAGATGACTTTCTCATGAACTTTTAACTTGTAAATAAGAGGTAGGGTGCTTTCTTCAGTGAAAGCTCCTTCCCATAGCATTATAGCAAGCTCTCACTTGGAAATAAAATTACTTGGTTAATTTAAAGTTTCTTTAGCAGAAGATTTTTTTTTACAGCATGTGACTTCCTTTGACTACACGTTCTGAAAGGGCAATATTCACTGGAATCTTTTTTTTTTAATGAACTATTGAAATATTTCCTTTCGTGGTGCCAAATATTTTCTCCACAGTCAGCAGTTTTCACAGAATGAGTGAGTGTCCCCAAGGCTCTGGGACACTGAGCACCTTTGAACCACCATTTCCTCATCTATAAGAGTAGGTGAGAATCAAGCTGGCATTAGGATTGAGTTGACAAAAGTAAAGTCCCTACATAGTGCGGGGGACGTTGTACAAGTATGTGACCAATAATATTAGGTTTATTATTTTTTCATGTGTCAGGAGATAAAAAGAGAAAAAGAGAAGGAACAGTTAAGTAGCTTAATTAATATCAACCAATTAATTGGTTACATGGCCACAGATTGTTTGATGAGTTTTTAATATACGTTATCACATCTCATGCTCGCAGCGACCAATTTAGGAGAAATGTAGTCCCATTTGATGAGGAGCTGCTGAGATGCAGGGAGGTGAAGCCCAAATCCTTTGACGAGCTTGTGCACCAGAACCAGGGCATGAACGTCAGCTCCACAAGCATGTTAATAGGATGCTTTCTGCATCAAGTAATAGCAAACCCAAAACAATGGGCTTAAACTGCAAGATGTACCAGTACATCTGTGTGCAATTCTAGAAATAGGCCACGTTTTGCTGCTCAGCTAACTCAGGTGCTCTGCCTGCCTTTATCTGCATACCTTTTTCTCAGTTATCTCCCTGGTATCAGTGATGAGTTTTGTCAGGGGGAATGTGACTACAGCAGTTCAAGACTTCCTATCTGAATGTGACAGCTCAAAGGGAGCACATGCCTCTCTTAGCCTTTCAAACAACTTTCACTTAGATTAGACCTACTGGACCTTGTCTATCATCCCTGCACCATGACTGTATCCAAGAAGGTGGAATTTGGTGGTGAGCTTAAGGCTATGGCTGGATCCTAAGAAGAAATCCCTGCTTAACACATATACCACCCAGAGAGAGAAATAAGCAGACAAAACATAGTAAGATATTAATGTTTCTGTTTCAAGAGGAGGTATGTAACCTTCATTCTAAAATAACTTTTAGACAAACAAAAAGCAACCAAGCTAGTGTACCAAATGTTATCCCTGTGCCAGTCCTCGTGACAGGTTCTTGGGGTGGAAGGGGACTGTGGAAAAGTCAGGTCAGCATTGGCACGCTATGGGAGAGCCCAGTTGTTTAACTCGCCGGGCCTTGCTGCTGTCGCCTGTCCATTGCGTGACTTTAGTGAAATGCCTTCACATCCTTGAGCTTCTGTTTCTGCATCCACATGTGTTTCTATGAGGGCCGATTGTGACAGTGAAAGCTGCTTAGGAAATGTACGTTATTACTAGGGATCAGGAGAATGAAGCCTTTGGAATTTGTTGGCCTGGAATTAAATCCAGACTCTAGCATATACTGGCTGCATGGGCCTGCATACATTTCTAAAGTTCTCCATGCCATTTGTTAAAACAAAAGAAGTAAAACAAACAGAACCCCCAAGTTTGTCGTGAGGATACTACAACATAATACACAAAAACCAGTTAGCCCCGTGTCTGGGCCAGAGAATGCAGTCCAAATATATTTTTGTTATTATTGTCATTAAAATCACTACCAAGGTGTAAATTCTGTTTACTGTCCAATAAGAGAAAGAGATAGCAGTTAACATATAAAATACATTACTGGAACGTTATGGGCATTACAAGGTGTAATTTTGCAGCGTTTTCTCCTTGAGGGGTCAAACACTCCATAGAGGAGGTGAAAATAAGTTGTGCCAGGATATTTACAAGGCCCCCAGGATATTTACAAGGCCCCCGTTTGAGAGGGAGCGGCACACAGAAAGCCTCAGGGTGTGGAGAAACAAGACGATTAAGTTAGACAACTCAGCACGGATGAGAACACCGGCTTTCATAGCAACTCTGCGCCG
Source organism: Lyroderma lyra (assembly GCA_004026885.1). Taxonomy (NCBI): domain Eukaryota; kingdom Metazoa; phylum Chordata; class Mammalia; order Chiroptera; family Megadermatidae; genus Lyroderma; species Lyroderma lyra. The sequence goes on along the minus strand of PVJL010000396.1, from coordinate 276,348 downwards.
TCTTACCCAAAGCAAAGATGTTCTCCTGCAGACCCAGCCTGAGAAAGGAAAAGTGACAGCAAGAACAGATTTTCTCCTTATAATGTGTCAGGGAACTTGGAGTAGATTAAATCCTTGTAGGAAGGCAATAGAGAGTCTCGACAGCTATTTTGACAGAGCTGAAATAGAGCCAGGAGCCCATTACTTTAATGCTCAGGGAAACCAGACTGATCGCCATCAGAGCCATTTCAGGAAAGGTAGGTAGATTGATGATATGGTCCCAGGTGACATCTTAGAGCAACGGCAGGCTTTCAATCCTGGGCAGACTTCCAAATGACACCCACATCATCTCCACGTGCTACAGATTCCTCAGGCTCCTGCCAGATGTGTATAGTGTCAAGAGATAGGCACACAGTAGGTGCTCAGTTCCTATTTATTTACGAACTTGTTTTATGAACAGTAATGCAGTGTGGGGCTAATGCATGTTGGGATTTGAAGAGCAGATTATTATGTGTCGGATGTAATACAGTATTTCCTAGGCGAAATTATATACGGTTTCCCTGTTATCTGGCTCCCATTCCACTCTTTTTTTTTTTACACATTTCATGAGTCATAAAACAGAAGACGATCCAGGAGATTGAATGTAAAAGGACAAGAATCTAGAGCCAAAAACTGGGATGGAATTCGAGTCATGGTAAGGAGGAACCACATCCAGTGATCTGTACAGAGTGAGCAAGACAGCTGGAGCTGCGTGTGGAGATGTCAAACAGGAAGCACACGAACACAAAAACTCCGCACTGACAAGTAGCAGACGTCCTGGTTAGGACAGGCGATCGCCCATCCCACCCCATTGATATTCCAGAACAGAAACCTGCTTACAACAGTAGAGCTTCACTGCGAAAATAGGCTTCCCCACAATGCAAATGTGCCAGGGCCGTCCCCTGTCTGCAGTAGCTAGTGACGCCAGGATAAAAATCTGTCTTCCTTAGCAAGACGCACATCTCATCAGCATCTTCTCATCCTTTCCCTTTAGGAGGATGCCCCTGGCCATGCCCGCACCCCAATACTGTATCCTGTGCTGTGGTCATGCCATATTGTTTACCATGAATCTGGAGTCCTGTGGCTTCCCACTTCCTTCATCCTCACTAGGCTCCTTTACTCAGAATTGGTTCCCCTCTTCACCTGCTTCTCTGTTTAGATCTCTTGGAATCATCCTCTCTAACATCTCTCTGACATCAGCTCTGAAATACCTTCCTGTGCCAAGGTTCACCAGATGTTACTCCTCGGTTACTTTCACTCATCGATCGCCTGATCCATTGATTCATTGGTCCACTCATTAACAAATAGTACTTGCAAGTCACTGTCCTATGCCCAGCTGAGGGAGCGTTTAGAAAGTCCCACAGGCTGTGCTTCACTCTCTATAGCACTTATCAATTACTGTTTTAATTGGCTCTTGGCACTGGGGAAAAGACCATTAATGGGAAATTCTTGAAAACAGGAGCTGGGGTTATTTGTTTTGGTATACATAATGCCTTCCTTGTGCTTGGATGATCCGAGTGGAGTCCATAACAATTGGTTGAGAAATTAAGGGCATGAGTTAATAAATGAAAATAGAGTATCTTTGATTTCTGGAGCTGTCACAAACTGAGTGGCTTAAAACATCTCTGATGAAACAGAATGTGTTATTTCACAGTTCTGGAAGCTACACCAGAAGTCTGAAATTAGGGCGTCATCAGGGCCATGCTGTCTCTGAAAGGCTCTGGGGAAGAGTCTCTCCCTACCTTTCTCTGAGTTTCTGGGGTGCGCCAGCGTTCTCGGGCATTGTGCGGCTTGCGGGCTTCCCCCACCCCCAGTGTCACACGTCATTGTTCCTCCTGTGTGTGTTTGCCTCTGTGTCAGTGCTCCTCTTCAGTAAGGATACCAGCTCTCCCTTAATTCGTTGTTCATGCTGTGCAGGGAGAGCTTTAGAATATATACATACACACATACATATCTACACACACATATTTAACAAGGTGAGTGCTCTATCTTAATTTTATTCTAATATATAGTGAATAGTCAAAATTGGTAGTCGTTATCTTGCTTTTCAGGTGACCTACTTCTGAGCAAGAAAAATGGATCTTGAGGAAGTGACTTGGAAAGGAAGATGAGGGATGAATTTCACATATTAACAATTGTGGAGGAAATACGGGGTCTGGCACAAATGATGCCCCTTTTTTATGAAAGGTTACTGAGGTTGCTAAGACAACACGCCTGTTATACTACACTACTCTTAAAAGGTAGGGTTCCACTGAGCCCTGTACATTCTCCGAGATACCTCACCACAACGTGTGCACAGACGGTTGCCTACTCAAATCATTCATTTGTATATACGTAACAGATACACATCCCTACGCATGTTATATCGGTGTGCATACGTTAGAAGAGTTAACTTCTGTGACTTTGCAGCAGCTACTGGGTGCAGTTTTGTCCTTCTGCCACATTCCTCCCTCCCTGTACTTCTTCCTTGCACCTGTTTTGATACTTCGCTAACAAGTTGGGATTTATGTTTTGCATGAAGATGCTGATAAGACGTGATGGTAGACAAGGCCTATGAGGAGTTTCAAATTCGCCTGGGGCCTAGTCAGTAGACTTTAAACATCTTATAACATTAGAGGCAAAGGATATTGACTTTTCTGGGATGAATAATTTATTTCACTTGAGGTGCCAACTGGATTTGATTACAAGTAACAGCCTGGGATCCTCTTGTTGGTGTCCTATGACTGTGACCAATCTCAGTACGTATCATTGTTAGTCAGTGACGTCTGGCATGCGTTAGGATTTCTTGGGTGTAAGTGACAGAAATCACTTCTGGCCAAAAAGGAATTTCAGCAGGGGTACAGAATTATCTCACAGGATAGAAGGGATGGCTGAAGGGAAGGGTCCTGATAAGAAACCAGATAGTAGAAAGTCGGTGGCAGAATTGTGACCTATCAGCAATGGTTACGTTTTTCTATGAGTAGATAATTCTTGAAATTCCAAGTTCTAGGAGAGAAAAGTTGAGCGTTCATGCTTCTGTGATAGACTTTGTCTCTACTTGAGGAGACACTAGCAATGGGAGGGAGGGAGGTCCCCCAAAAGAAATAGAGTACTGTCACCAGAGTAGGGAGGAATGGGTAGTGTGAGGTTCCAAGCCAGTGATGTCCAGCGTATGGCCCTGAACAAGGGAATGGAACACTTTTCTTGGGAGCTCCTTCCCCAGCTACCTAATCGAAAAGTTAAGCCCAAGAAAGGAAGAGTGAATTTTAATTAGTGGGAACTAAACTTGAAGGTCAAGCAAATATAAATTTCAATTTCTCTCCCCACACACTGCACCATTGCAGGAGAACTGTTGCAGCCCGGGAGTGACTTAGGAAATGGGAGGGTCTGATTCAACACATTTAATTCAAGCAGTTATGAGGTCGTGTTTGAAATCAATAAACATTTAGACTCTTCTCACAAATGCTAAGTATTTTCAGTGATATTCTAGCTCAAACAGACTCATGAAAGAGAATATTAAGGTGATGCCTTCAGCCATGCTCAGGTTTAAATGACATTGCTTGTTAATATTAGAATCAAAGTTCTAAAAATAACCCAAGTAGAGATGATGTTCTCCAGTCTAAAGGTGAGGAAGATACAGGTGTCATTTAGAAAAGTACCCTAAAGTCAGACCCACATTTAATAGTTTTTTTACCTTGTACCTGACTGGCTTGAAACACACACACACAGAGGAAATAAAAAGCGCACACACTTTTTATTTTATGTGACAAAAATACAGAAGACGGTGTTCTCTATATCCCTATCACAGACCAAATGTTGTATTCAATATGGCAGAATTTTTCACATGTGACTGAAGCAATGGGCATGAACAAATACCAAGTCAATACTTCATTTTTAGTTTTTGACTTCACAGTTTTTGTTCAGAATGCCAATTATAAAAGAGCTGTCTGGGAAACAATAAATCCAGCCATACATGCCTCTACTTTTCATACTACATGGCTGGATACTTTCTGGACAGCCACCGTATTTCTTTCAGATACAAGGTCCTGAAATTGTGGAATTAAATCTGAGTTAAAATGCAGAAGGACTCACTGAAAATTGTCTCCATACCAGAAAGTAATAGTTTGCCTTATCATGTCCTCACTGTTCTGAATTTCTTCATTGCTCTGCTTTTCTCCTCTTTCAAATTATGCTTTAAAAATATGTGTATATATATTGTTTAGGAATAATGAGAAAAGTTTGCTCCTACCAATTGGCCTGAAATTTAGAAAACACAACACACACACACACACACACACACACACGAAAGTATATTTTTCAGTTCATAAAAACCTCTCTAATGAGACAGATGAAAATATGAATTGCTTCTAATGAGCTCAGAATTGCACATACTTCCCTTGGTTTAATTTTCTAAGTGTTCATAGCTATTTTTTTTGTTGTTGTGCTTATTATAAAACAAGAAGTGGCCACTAGGCTGTGATAAACCAATTTGTGAGATTAAAGTGCTGAACTTGAACGGTTTCATTAAATTCTAAGTCATGAGTTGAAATCAGAATTTTCAAAGCTTCTTTTTCTTATTTACACAAGACCCGCAGCATTTGTTGCAGGCAGAGTGTAGCACCAATTAACATCAGCTCCGCGGAGATGAGGTCTAGAAGGATCACTGAAGAACGCCGTCTTTTCTCTCTATCTCCCTTTCCTCTTCACACACCCACGCACACACATTCTCCCCAACAATGCAAACTCAAGCTTCAATGCCATTCCATCTAGATGCCCCATAGTACTCCAAACCTGTTTCCTGGCCACTATGCATGTGCGCGTGTTTAAAAATAAGCTCTTACTTACCTTAATATGCTACTCCTGGGGAGTTTTAGAAAAACCACCTTATCAAAGTGAAAGGGTGCTTATCAAAGATCATTGCAGTGTGCTGTGTTTCTTATACAAAGATGAACAGAATTACAGCAACTATTGTTTGCATGCAAACAGCAGCATCTCATTATAATTTGTGATGCTACTTAGAAATTAGGGGTTTCTCAAAAAACTGCAGGGTGTAATAGAATAGAAGATCATTTGCTTTCAGAAATGCAGTTCAAGGAAAATAAGCATAGCTCTGCCTTTCTTTGACCCACAAGAGCCAAATTAAAATATATAACCTGAATATAAGTATATACCATTTACTAATATCCAACACAATATGTTTCATCATATAGTTAAACACATGACTATATTTACATTTTTTATCAAACACACCATCAAAGTATATTAGCACTCTCAGTTTCATTGATTAACATGCTAAGAATTGGTGGCAACCAGTGTTGTTAAGATAAAGTTATTTATATGACTTAAATGAAGTGAACTGTCTTGGTGTACACTACTCATCAAGGGTCTTCTAAGCCTGTCTGATTATTATTCTTCCCACACATATAATTAAACGTTGTAAACGTATACATACATGTACATGTGTATGTATATCTTCTCCCTTGGGAGATAGAGAACATCGATTCTGGGCCTTTCTTTCTTTATGATTTTGAAGTCTGTTCTCTTTCCATGTACTCATTAAAAGAAATTTTAAACATCCTATACATCATCGGACCCCACTATCAATACTTGGAAGGCAAGTTTTGTTGTTATGGCTGCTCACTAATCCCAAAGTTGATGTGCACTGGGTGCGTAACCCTGGAACGTATTATGTAATTTCTCTATGGCTTAGTTTTCTCACCTCCAAAATGACACGCCTAATTAGCAGAGAGGCAGTGCGGATATAATTAGAGGGGGCTGTAGGGTAATTAACACGGTGCCTGACAAGTCATGGACACTGGGTGACAGTTACTGTGCATCTCCTTTCTTAACCATGACTGGTGTCACATTGGCTCCTGTGTCACATTGGTGGTAACCAAAGAAATGGCCAAGCAATTTGTTCTTTAGCTGGGTGCAAAGTGTACCCATAGTGTCCTGATGGACTGCACACTACTAAGCACTCCCAAAAACGTAAATCTTTTCAGCAACTTGAGGGACCCAGAAACACACCACGGAGGATGACTTCTTGTTTTGTTTTGCTTTGCTGTTTAAAGGCTTATGGTGAGATTTGGGTCCCTAAGTATCCTTTAAATACACACTGCAAGCAAACGTACATTTTCGGAAAATGGCTCCAGGGGCGACGCCAGTGGCTCTGGATGGTAAAGGCACGCTTTTGGCAAGGGGCTGCAACGTTTCCCCGGCGCAGCAGTGTCTCTGTGCCTGCCCCCGCTCTGCCACCGTCACTGAGTCAGAGGCCCTTCGCGGCGTTTCGGTCCTCGGGAATACTCAGCGAGAACCACTCACAAGAGGGATAAAACACCGGGAATGTATTTCCGGAGTCGCCAGCACTCCAGCAGCTTACAATAGAAATCAGCTCCGGCTTTCAGAACGGCTGCACTGGGAAAGCCCATTCGGAGCAGAACGTGGGCAGCCTGGAGTGGTACCTACGCCTCCATATCCACCACTCGACAACCTAGGGGGACGCGGTGAAAAGAAAAGGTAACACCAATAAATGCTGGGCCTCAAAGGTACAGGAAAACATCGTGGCATAATCTTCTTTTCAGGTAAGTCGGCGGTAGGCACACGTGTGTGCCAGTTGGGAAATAATGGGCCTTGCGACGTGAACCTACGTGCAAATCTGCGGAGCAGACAGAGCCAAGGTCTTGTTTATGCCAAGCAGGGGCGGGGGAAGCACTTGGGCTCTGTCTCAGTATGCTTCCACCTGATCTCCTGCAACCTAAGGGTCTTTACTCACCCCCGCCCCCCGTAAGACAGTTTTTATATTTGACCTCCTTTAGGTTTTTCTTTTTCTAATGATGTTTTATTTTGGATATTAATATATGTATGTCTGGCTCTTGCTCTCAATACTAGGTAAGCTTGGCCTTTAAAATTGTGTAAATGAAGACTGTTGGCAGAACAATTAGCATTTAAAAGCTAGAGTGACCTTAGCTCTGTGCAGAGCGGAGATTAGTCTGGACTCTAATTCAGGTATATCCTCGAGCTGCCTTAGATGCCAAGATAAAAAGCTTCTAGCTTTAGCCCAAAGGATGTTGGGTAATAGTGTGATACTTGGGCAGTGAAACATAAAGGACAAACTGGTGTGATTGCGTTTGATTTGTGTTGACTTAGAAACTGTAGAAGGTCCCTCAGACCTGAGAGAGCACAGGCAAATGAGGTTAGAAATGGCCTGTCGGGGTCGTCTCCCTCCTTTGCAACTGCTGTGCGATTTAAAGACTGAATTTCAGCATGATTTTTCTCCCCAGCGAGAGCCTCTTAATGTTTGTCAGTTAGGAGGTTCATTTATTAACAATGGCAACCAAATAGAATGCTGTTGTTATTAAATAGGTTATTCTGGCTTTAATTTAAAGCATATATTGTGAGGGTCATAGCTTTGTCAGCTACTCTGCTTATCACGGGGCTGGGGAAGGTGTGCGTCAAAGATGGAAAGATGTGTGTGTGTGTGTGTGTGTGTGTGTGTGTGTGTGTTTGAATTAAGCTGAATCAGAACCTACCATAACCAACCACATAGAATGAAACTCATAGGACGTACTCACCTCTGCACACAAATATGATAATAGATCTTTCATGGGTTTGCATAGTTTAAATCTTATATTAAAATCTTATATAAAATCCTTATATAGAATCTTATATTTAGAGCAGTGAAAATAATCCGTATTATACTCTTAATAGTGGATACATGTCATTACAAATTTGCCCAACCCCATAGAACGTACAACACCAAGAGTGAATTCCAATAGAAACCACAGGAGACTGTGGGTGAAAATGATGTGTGGAAGTAGGTTTATCAGTTGTCACAGATGCAAAACTGGTGGTAATGGGGGAGGCTGTGCACATCTAGGTACAGACAGTACATCATCCAAGCATAGTTACAATTATTGATACTTATGGTACTATTCATACTATTATTGTTATCATTATTATAGCTTAAAGTTTTCACCAACTTGTTGATCAGCTATAAGGTCTTATTTTCATTTTTTCTTCAAAATAGATATAGGTGTATAATTTATAAAAGAAGCTACAAATAAGCATTTCATGAAAGTAAATGTCTTCTCTCAGATTGCAAATAGAAGTGCAGTTAAACCAACATGAAAAACAAAAGCTCTGTTTACACATTGAGTTAATATTCATTTTTGTCTAGTTGTAAAGAACTCTAATTACGAGGAAGATCCTAAGAATTGCTTTGTTTAAATGCACTCACTGATTGAAACTACCTTAAACTCCTAAGTTGGTGGAATTTGGTTACATACCTTGTGAACATTAAACACAGAGAGAAAGAGCAGTCTCACGTGAGGAGCTTGTAGGAGGAAGGAAGGAAGGGAGGGAGCAGGGGCCGGGGGTAAGACAGAGAAAAGAGAGAGAGAAAGAGAGAGACAGAAGAGGATGGAGGGACAGAGGTAGGGAGGACATGAGTTATACTACAGTGTAGTAAATAGTATTAAAAAATCCAGTAGAAGACGCTGTGAGAATAAAGAGAAGGAACATTTAACTCAATTGTGAAGGACAGACAGTGAAGGTTCTTTCATTCAGCCATGTGGTAGGAAGTCCCCGTGTTACACTTGACAATGAATTTAAGCTGGGTAATATTGCAGAATTAAAATAAAACAACAAATAAAATAAGCAACCAGTCGTAGGTCCCAATTGCGGGTCCTGGTTTTAAGCCAGGGGCTCTCTGACATGTGATGTAAATGCTTACATGTCTTTTACATTTTCTTTCTAAGTTTTCTTTGAATTCCTGGTGGGTATGGTTGCTCAGGAGCAAAAAGCTGGATGTGGAGGGATTTTCTGTACTAGATATTTTTCATCAACCCTCAGATGACTCGGGGTCTTAGATAGGTAGGGAAAAGAAGATAGGAGCAAGTGCTCCCATTTGGTTTCTTGGACCAAATAAATAATTTATGTATTAAACCACTGACTTATGATGTTGAGGAAATGTGAATAGAGAAGCAACTAATTCCCAAGATCTGCTGTACCACGACTTTACCTCTCATTTACTGATCGATCTTTGGATTCATAAATTAAAGTGGGCATACATACACATCTCTTTAAGCAAAAGTGGCTACTTTGCTGAGAAATAATTATTTTAATGTTATGGTTGTCTAAATCACCCAATAATGTGTCCCAACCAAAGAGAAAATTCTACTAATGATTTTTATTTCCAGGAATCATGGGACCAAGTAGGAAAATACTTACCAAGCAAAAATGGGAGTTTTATTTACTCTCATGAAAGTTTCATGAATTTGACAAATATTACTTAGGTTTCTTTTCTCACCCAAATTCATGCAAAGCAAATTCACAATTTCAGCCAGCTGTAAACTTAATGAACAATTTGCAAAGTTCTAAATTAGCAATGAGCCCAACTTGGAAACAGTTTAATAGGTAGTCAAAGTGATGACGTTGGCACAGATGGGTGTATTTCTGGACTGGTTTGTGTGTGGGGACATGTGAGGGGGGGTAAATGGTTTTAATTTGTTTAATGCAAATCTATTTCTAGCTACTAATGACAAAAGCTGAAAAAAATACCCCTTTACGTTTTTATTTTAAAAAGATCTTCCATGTTTTCCATCCTAGAGGTGATTTAACTGTATTGGGAACGTAAGTTGCATTTGGAGATCGTGTACCTAGCTTTAACATCTTTTAATTTTAAGAATCAAATCTATAATTGAAACAAGCACCTTTTGAAACAATGAGAAGCTATTCCTGCAGGTTTTCTGAGACAATTCACTGTTGGTGATATGGGTGATTGTGTTGAAGGCTGGAATGAGGGGACATCATAAAATGAACTGGTAATCGGCTAACATAGGCCTGTGGAATTTCCTAATAACAGCACACGTTTTGAGCGTGTAGTATGCCACTTGTATGATAGAGTCTATTAGTCCCCCTGCTTTATTAATAAATAAACTGATGCCCTGATGGGTTAAGTACCTTGCCCAGAGCCCCATGTAACATCAAAGAGGAGCCTGTGGAAAAGCCAGGCCAAAGTAGAAGGCCGTGGTTAGAACAGAGTTGGATTGCGAGCCTGTCCGTGGGAGCACGTTCTCTGCTATTCCTATTTTATACTAACCAGATCAAGGAGAATTTTTCTGTTAATAGCTCTCCAGGCAGAAAAGAAAGCCGTGCTCCAGAATTGGAAGAGAAGTAGCAGTGAGTAAAATGGACATTGACAAAGATTTAACATGAATTTCAGAGTGTATAATTGTTGAGAATAAGGAGAGAATAATAGATTTCTATACTTCACTGACTCTAGGGACACTGAATATTAAATCTTTCCACCCATGTCCTCCACACCTACAGCCCTGTCTGAATTAAATTCTCAACAATTCAAATGAATATATTTTGAGATAAATTAAATAGAAAGGTTTTTTTTTAATGAAAGTTCTTAGAGAAATTACAAGTAGAGTACTTCTTACAACTTTAGATGGAAAATCAGTGAAGCTTATGAATGTAAATGATTTCTGGACTGCACTTTTGTGAGGAGGGCAGTTGCAAGGGACAGAGCAAGGCCGAAATGAACCGTTCCTCCAGTTGCTTCAGCCTCAGAGCTGGTCATCTTTCTGAACCATGAGCCCCAGATCAATGCCTAATGAACTACTTCTCTGATAGCTGCCCTCTGGTGACTTGTTGCAAGGAATGTTATATCCCAGGGACACAAACTCACTAAAAGACAGAGATGTAGAGATATCACATTATATAACATCTTCTTCTTCTTCTGTAAATGACAGAGGCAAAAATCTAGGCAAGCTTAGGTTAGGTGATGACTTTTTAGCTGCAATGCCAAAAGCATGATAAGAGAAGGGAAAAATTAATAAGTTGGATTTTATTAAAATTCAAAAGTATTCCTCTGTAAAACAGGGTTAGACAGTGGAAAGACAAACCCAGACAGGGAGAGAAGACTGACAAAACGAATATTAGGTAAAGGTCTTTTATCTAAAACATATATAGAACTCTTGAAATTCAACAATACGTTAAAAAATGGACAATGGATCTGAACAGGCATCTCACAAAAGAATCTCTACAGATGACAAATAAACAAGAAAATATGATCAACACCATTTGCTTTTAGGAAATGCAAATCAAAAGAACAATGAGATATCACCATACCCTTTTAGAGTTGCTAAAATCCCAAAACTATCCATTTTCAGTGAGAAGGTGGAATAATAGGCCCGTGAGAATGTAAAATCGAACAGACACTTGGAGATCCAGTTTGGCAGCTTTTTACAAAACTAAATACAGTCTTAGCAGATGAGCCAGCCATTGCCCTACTAGTTATGTGCGTAACTGTTTTTGAGAACTTACGTGCACACAAAATTTTGCATGCAAAGTTTTATAGCAGTTTTATGCATCATTACCAAGAACTGGAAGCAACCACATCGCCTTTAATAACTGAAAGGAGACAAACTGGTGTACTCATACACCAGTGATAAACGGAGAGGGGCCATCGTACCACGCGAAGACCTGGATAAACTTAAACGTGTGTTGCTAAGTGAAAGAGCCAGTCTGAAAAGGCTACATAATAAAATGTGATTCCAATTATATGACATTCTGGGAAAGACAAACTTATGGATACAGGGGAAGGGTTCACTTTTCCTTGAAAAAGCTGACCAACATTGCCTTAGTCAGATGGTCGAGGGTGGTAGCTACCGTGGTAACTCCTGCTGAGAGTATGTTCCTTCGATTGGACATAGTGAAAGTGGAAGGTTACGTCTGTGGTTTTCATCCCCCCAAACCTATCCTCCAGCGTCATCATAAGAAACACATAAAGCAAATCCCAACCGAGGAAGATTCCGTGACATACCTGACCAGCATTCTTCCAACTGTCAAGGTCATTAAAAACAAGGCAAGTCCAAGAAACCATTACAGCCAAAATATGCCTAAGAAGATTTGGCATCTGAAGGTCACGTGCTGTCCTAGATGAGGTCCTGGAATGGAAAGGAGACATCAGAGAAAAATTAAGGAAATCTGAATAAAATATGAACTTTAGGTCATGATAGCCTGTCAGTATTGGTTTGTTAATTGTGACAGCTACACGAACACACGAATGTAAGGTGTTGATAGCAGCAGAAATTGGCTGTGGGCCATATGGGAACGCTTTGCACTGCCTTTACAATTTTACTGTAAGTCTAGATTGTTCTAAAATTTAAAAAGTTGTATTTTTTAAAAGGGGTTAATAATCTCACATTTGGCAAACACGCTCACATATTATCTATTTGCTTCTCATAAGTCTCAATACTGTCCTCTAATTAAACCCCTTACTTCCTTCGTTACTCCTTCCTTCCCTCTTGGGCATTGGAAAAATAATATAATGTCTATTTTTCCACCCAGAAAAATTCTTCCTTGGTAATGTGCATAAGTTCTATCTATTGTTTTTAGAACTGTCATTTAATAATACTGGATAACACTGTATATACAATGAAATGCCTAGAAATTTGACGTTCTGGCATAATGTTTTTAGTAATAATTCTAATTATTACCAAATTTTTTGTGTATCACAGAACTTATAAAATTTCCTTGCATTCCATTGATATTGTGAAGACTTTATCAAGGGACATCTGAAGGAGATATTCATTATTATTTAATCCTTAATCACTCTCTACTTAGTGCTCTTCTTAGACATACTAGAGCACACTCAGAGCACATTGGACACAGTCTTGGTGGAGCCCTGGGGACCAATGACAGTCATCACATTATGATAACATGGTTGGAAGAGGCCCAGTGGAGATACTTAAAGTTATTATAAAAGTGGTTGTCAATTCCTCATGAGTTCTCTCTCTCTTTCTGTCTCTCTCTACTGTTTAAAATATGTTCCTTCCTCAAAGAAATCCATCATGTGAATCATCCATGCATCACTTAACCAGAAACTCTTACAGAAGATGCTCACACTAAATACCAAATGGATAAATACGTGCATGTTCCTGAACTACGAGATGGCATTAGACTGACTCACTGGACTGCCCCAGAACTTGCTTGTTTCAGCACTGAAAGTCTTACGTCCTGGGGAACCCCTCAGTCCTGGGCCAAGTAGGGCAGTGGTTCACCCCTGTGTGGGTATGAGGGGAAAGGCTTCAGAAATCTAATGGAAGAAATAGGGGCCCCAGGGAAAGGAGGGGCCCCAGGAAAAGGAGAGCAGCAGTTAGCTGTCCAGTTTCTGAGAGTTCGATCTCACGTAGACGCAAGTCTCCTGGTAGGAAATGGAAACCAATATACTTGCACATGTGTCTTATTTCTTAATGCTATTCAGAATATCTTTTGTAAAAAATTCTAAACTTCCTAGAAAAATAATAGATACAACATAAGCTGACAATGTTATGTTTGCTACCCCAACACCAATAATTGAGTAAACAAATTGAAAATAGTATTGTGCAGGGTATTTTTTTCAATTAGACAGTTACTTATGCAGACTCTTTTCACTCATGAGAATTAATAAAGTCACCTGAAGCATTATATTCTAATATAAGCTTTTTGTAAATACCTTTTAACCTTAGCAAACTTCCAAGTATATGTTCTGGCTACATAATTACATATTTTATTTTAATCATTTGAAGCTCAATAGAATATCATTGAGTAGTATTAGAAAAAAGATATCGGGCACAACAAAATTCTTAAAATTTTATCATCTTAAGGAAAACATTATTTTATAAAAAGAATCCCAGAAAGTTTAATGTTTTAGTTTTCCTGATCAAATAACATCATGAATATGCACTTGTTTATGAAGCACATATACTATTACTACAATGTCTGGTTGAATTTAGGAAACCGATGAAAATTAAGCTCATAAAAATTTAATGCTGTAAAGCCAAAGTGTGAAATGCATAGGGTCTAGCTTCTCAGAAAAACCATGTTAAGTCTGAGAAACAAATTATATTTAGTTTTGCCCACTAATTTTCAATAGTCAGAGCTTCATCTGAGCAAATATATAATAGTTCTTCTGCTCTCAAAGTCATAGTGAAAATAATTCTGTGATTCAAGTATCAGGACAGGCTCGAGGTCACCAGGAAGGATGATGGGAAGTTCTGGAGAGAACTGTGGTTCCTAAGTAGTTTTCTCCATGGCATTGCCACTCTGTGACCTCATTTTGGACCTTCAGTGTGGAGTTGGGCAGAATGGACAGAAAATCGATAGGCTTTGGGGAATCGGATCTTTTGTGATGAAGTAGTCCTGGACAGTTTAGTTTTACAGAAGTATACCCCACTGCCAAACGCACAAATAGTAAAATACATGAGAAGTCAAACTCTTGCTGTGTTTACTATTTTTCTGTAAAATGAATAGATGACTTCAGGATTCTGCAGCCCAGTTGTGAGTGCAAAGAGCTATGCAAAGGATTTTTTAAAGTAACTATTAAGTAACGTGTGTCTCCATTCTGTTGGAGATTGGGTTAAAATGTTAAAATTCTGAATAAATAATCTTTATCACCACTATGATATTTTATAGAAAGAGATAGTATGCTTATAGAAGATGGGAAAAGGAAATGCCCTGTAAAGACATCACTTATAAGGGAGATTTTAATGATTAGAAATGCTCAAATATGTCCCTTTCCTGTGGAAGTGACACAACTATTATTTATTCACTTTACTTATCATGGGCCAGACACTGTGCTGAACATATGGTACACATGAAATAATCACTTAGATAAAAATATGAGTATTTCCATTCCTCAGATTGGGAAAGTAGAAAGATTTGTATTTCCCAAAAGTTGCACAGGGAGTCAATGTCAGATACAGTATTTAAAATAAGGTTCACTTTTTCTCATGCAGACTCTTGATGGTTATATTTGACTGCTTTACTGGATCAAGCAAGGCAATGAACATCAGGGATGAAGATAACACCATTCTTTCTTTGGATGAAAAATAAGTTATGTTGACCTCCCAAGTTCCTTCCATACTGATTCTGTTAAATCCTATGGCTAAGGCTTTGGACGGATGAAGTTTGAAGTGAAATTAGGCTTACAGTAGTGTTGTCCTAATTTGTTTCTTTGGCCAAGGGGTGTTCTCTGCAAACTCTGAACTTCCTGAGAGAACAATAAGCTCTTACGTTTAGTCCACATACCAAGTACACAGTAGATGCTCAAAACATACATTTTGGAAAATCTCAACAACAGAATATATCAGATAGGACTGGCTTGAGATGGCAGTTCAGGACATCTTGTTGCGTGCCCTCCTCTCTCTATTTCCGTTTCTCCTCTGGTCCACCCAAGCAATTTTTATTTACATTTCAAACTTTACCTTGTCATTCTTTCTTCGGTGAGGCTTTCCCAGAGCAAGCCTGGCTTTCTGTTCTGTCCTCGTAACCTGCACACAATACAGCTATTCCACGTGTGAGAAATGTCACCCACAAGTTGACAGCCTTGGTTCTATCAGACGTACTTGCGTTTGAATCTAGGATCTGTCGCTTGGTAGCCCTTGGGTAAATTATGTTAATACTCTGAGCCTTGGTCTCTTCAACATTCTTTTTTCACATGGTTATTTTGAGGATTAAACCCCTAAGAACAGGCTGATAGACAGTTAACTGGAAACATTGGGGACAGAGGTGGCAGTAAGTTTCTTATCTTCACCCAAATCTGAACTAGGGTCTTCAAATTCATGTTCCAGGAGAACGTTCTGTAATGATGGGCTCTACCTGCTCTGTTTAATATCGTCAACACCAATGGCCTGTGGCTCATGTGCACTATGACTACGGCTAAATAAGACTAAGAAAATGAATGTTTAATTTTATTCAGAAATGTAACTTTAAACAGCTACCCGTGGCTACGCACGACTATGCTAGAAAGCACATTTCTGGGAGACAAGGGAGTGTATCTATTAATATTACCATTTATTTCTGGTGCCCAGCACCGTGTTACCTGCTACAGAGCCAATTCTCTAGAACCCTCTGTGGACTGTGGAAAGAAACGATGCATGTGATGATAAAGAACACGTGACATTATCTATTATATAACAAATTGCGTTTTTATCTTTTCTGTGAGGAGTCCCCTCGATGTAAATTTATACTTTGCTCCCCATTGACACCACAGTCTGTGTTCTGTAAATGCCCTCTTCTAGGAAGCCTCCACAGGCTTGTGAACAAATTGCAGAAGTTCTACCGGGCACCTTCTTACAGCCTTAAAAGGTGGAGGACCTAACATGGTTAGCTTCCCAAGAGAAAGACGCGGGCTGCAGTGGTGGGGTATTTGCAGTTATTAATAGCTGGATTTGGGTTGTAATTCAGCTTGGGCACTTGCTAGCTGAGCAGCTTGGGACCAATTGCTTAATGCGTCCGAACTCAGTTTCCTCCAACATAAAGTGGACACGATACCTTACCTGCTGCAAGGAGCCTTTGTGAGCATTTCGCCAGCCAAGTGCTCCGGCTTTCTGAAGACAGCAGGGATGCTGATTCAGGTGCGACCTCTTCCCTCTGCATTTCATTACGTTCATCACTCAGCCCTCGTTTGACAGGTGTTTGGAATATTCCATGTTTTATCCTCCTTTTCTATAACTGGAGCCCCCATTCCAATTCTCCCCGCAGTCAGGGGTACCCGCTCCCTCTCCTCAGAGCATTGTGGGTGTCTTCCTTCCCTGGACAGGTGATGGGGAAGTTCATGCCCTCCTTGCCTCTTGACCCTGGACTATTGTGTTTACTCTCTCTCTCTGCAAAGGTAAATTACCTCTCCTGCTTTTTCCCCTCAGGACCAGTTCCCTTTCCCCTTATCTGTCTGGGTTCTTTGCTGAGGGGTGTTATCTCCTTCCAAGGAAGGAAGCATCAGGGAGGGAAAGGGCTGATATAATTAAAGAGCTTATCTGACCTTTGATTGGTGTGTGGAATCTGCACAACATTGTTAAACCTCTCAACAACCTAATCGTTGGCATTCTAGAAGTGGATGGGTAGCTTCCCCGAGTGGGAAGTGGAGGCAGGTCTTGAACTCCATCTTTCTGACTCTGGAGTCCGCGTTCTTTCCTCCTGGACTCACTGCCTCTTGCCTCCCAGACCTCCCTGTGTGGGAGCTGGCGGCCAAGTTCCCATTCAGCCGGAGGCGGCGGCCGCAGAGGAGGGAAAAGGACGGAGCTAAGCCGGGCAGCTCGGCGTGGGGACCCATAATAACCTGACTTCGATTTAAATAATGATAACCCCTCAGGGACAGGTTCCTAGCCTGGAGAGTAATTATGCAAATGAACTCTCTGTGTATGTCTGAAAGTAACATTTTGAATGGAAACCAAACTATTTACTGACTTCAGTGGTGATGACTGTTTTAAGCAGGCTTCATAAGAAAAGCATTCCACCAGGCTCGCCTTTTCTGCCTTTTTTTCCCCCAAAAAAACACACAGCCAAGTGGAAAAGGCAAGAGAGCTAGCATTTAAAGACTCCTCTCACGTGCCAGACACTGCCTTGGGCACTTGTACATGGGCCATTTTATTTCATCTTCACAAACACCAGGAGCAGCAGGTTTTGCTAGCTCCGGTTTTTTAAAACGTTAAGTAAGGAATAGGCACAGGGCAACATTCAGTGCCCGATCATGTACCAAACGCCAAAAGTTTCATGTCAGCAAGGCTCCCCATTTTTTTAATGCTAAGATACTATCGCCTTAAAGTAAACTAAGTAAAAGGCAATAGGAGAGAAGGAAACACGGATGACCTCCCTCAGAAATATAGACACAAAATTCCTTCAAAGGTATCAAACCCAATCTGTTGATGTATTAGAAAGTCTACTGTATTATGATTAATTAGTTTGTATTCCTCCCAAAATCCAAACATGACTTTATTCAAAGACAGCGTACTTATGTGGTTCACAATATTGATCTCTTCATGGGATAATAAATACAATCTTAATAGGTTTAGAAAGAATATTTGATACATTTCACATACACTTGTGATTTTAGAATTAGAAGAGCATATTTTTAACCTGATCAATCTATGCAAGAAATTATTTTTGTTGGGTTAAAGCATTTTCTTCATGACTTATAACTACTCAAGGGTACCCACTTCACTGCATTTATTCAATATTGCACTAAAAGCCATAAGCAACAAGGTAGGATGAAAAAAAAGGAGTGTAAAGACTGGGAAGGAAGAAACAAAACTTCATTACATGTTCACACACACACACACACACAAACTTTTCTAATGTCTGTCTGATTCCCTCTACCCTGAAAATTGTCTCTTTTTAATAGTCTGATAATTTGATCAGTTGGCTACCTACATATTATAGTATCTCCCCCAAATTCTAAATTATTGGAATTAATTATGGAATTTAGAGATTACTGGATACCTCAATGTAAAGTAATTATTTATGTGTCTTATTTAGTGGCAAAAATATAATTTTGAAAAGGTGTCATTTAAAATATTGGCAATAACAATAAGAATCTAGGAATAAATCTATAGGAGATGGCTAGGTCTTCATGGCAAAAAAACTGCAAACTTTTAATAAAAGGCATAAACATACAAAAGCAAATGGAAAGCTATGCTATTTTTATAGATGAGAAGATGAAAGATTTCCGCAAAATGATCTGTACATTTAATTGTAATACCTATTAATATCTCAAAAACAGATCTTTATGTGGATTTTAGTGATGGCCCCAGATCATCAAGACAAGAGGCATTTTAAAACAACAAATGTGAATAATTTCTTAACATGTCTAGAATGTTTCTGCGAGCTGTATTACTAAAATGTCATGTTTTTGGCACAGGACATGAAAGCAAGTATAG
This sequence comes from Lyroderma lyra, assembly GCA_004026885.1. Classification (NCBI taxonomy): domain Eukaryota; kingdom Metazoa; phylum Chordata; class Mammalia; order Chiroptera; family Megadermatidae; genus Lyroderma; species Lyroderma lyra. Next base: position 257,647 of record PVJL010000396.1, on the reverse strand, counting down.
GATCTGGATGCAGATCCACAGACATTTGGAGCCTCACTAGATGTCAGAGGGAAAGAGTAAGGCCTGGCTTATATCGGGCTTGAGGGTAGAATCTAAGAAAGAAAACTGAGTAATAAAGACAGGAGAAGAGAAAGGAGGAAAGCAGTGGGGGAGGGAGAGCGAGGCGAGGGGGAGAGAAAGAGGACAGTGACTGATGGATTTGGGGTCTCAGTCATCCGACACAAAATGCTTAGGAGTCCTCTCCTCAAATTCCCAGGATTTTAGTTAGCTGGTAGCCGGAGTAGTCATTCTCTTATTTAAGCCCCTTAGACATGGAAAGATGGAAAAAGGAATTCAACAGGACCTTTACCCTCCTAAACAACTTGAAAATAGGTATATATGGAAGTAGAGAAAAGATGGATCAGTGAAATATACTTCTTAAGAGAAATACACACACACACACATAGCAGCACACATGTAGGACACACACCCACCCGTGATGTGCATCCAGCTTTTATTAGCAGAGATAATGAAGTATAAGAGTGGACTTTTGGGTGACAAAATGTTTGCAAATGAATTAATAACATGGTTCTGATTATAGAGGCCGTAGAATTTCAACATTAATCATCATAACATCGTAGTTAATTAAGAACATATTATGTTTAAAATCCTTTGATATACATTATCACAAAGAACATAGAAGAAAATTTGAGATAGGTAAATTATTATTATTTCATAGGTATTCCTCTCAAAATTACTTACCCAACATAAATAAAATGGCTAATGGTATCTATTTTTGTAGGTAAAAAATTTAGGCTGTTGGAATCTAGGCAGCTCTAAACCACTTCTCTTAATGCTTATGGAATGTTTGGAGGTTCTTCGAGAAAACTCCAGTTAATTTAAAATATTCCGTCATTCTACGAGAAATTAAATTTGCACTTCAATTTGACCACACAGATTAGTAAGCACATCTAATATATTTGCTTTGGGCTAGAATAATATCAACTCTAGGTAAAACACTGATAAATGCAACTAAGTGTGAGCTAATTGTCAATCTTATCTTTCTTTTCTTAGTATCTTATCTTTCTTTTCTTAGTAAAAACTACGAAGCTCTTATTTTTAAGAGACGAAGTCAATAATCCCCAACTTTTCACTACCAGAGACTGTCATTAGTCCATGCATCCTCATCACCACATGTGTGACTTTGTCTTTTCCTTGCAAAGGGTATGTTACTTTCCTAGTTCAGGTACTACACATATTTCAGTATTGAAGAATAAGCCACAAAACTATGGCCTTTAAAGAAGAAATTAACACTGAATCCCAAGTTCATACAGATAATACAATCCAATACTTCCCTTTGATGTCAAGTTGCTTCTGGACATTTTTCTACCCTTGGACAGTACTCTCTCCAGCTTAACTGTATATCACATTTTAGTACTCTCAGGACTGTCTTAGCACCATTGTTTTCTAATTATTTTGTTTCCACTAACCTCCTAATTTCTGGTTTATATCGGTTCCGATGCTTTCAGATTGTTTCCTGTGTGGCACCATCTGCAAATTTGATTACTGTTTACTCAGATCTATCAGGCCATTAATAAAGGGAAAAAGAGAAAACAAACAGGCTTACCCTGGTCCTGCAGTGCTCCGCACCCCAGCACCCCTCACTCACATCTAGACACGGTCATTTATCACTGGCCCATATTTATGGACCTGACCTTGCTCTGTGGACAGGGCTGACATCCAAGTATCCCTCTCTTTGTCTTATCAGTTAAGGCCACAGGAAAAGCCATATGGAACACTCCAGTTTAGCCAGCACTAACAATCTCTTACAATTTTATGATGTTTAAAAACAGTTATTACTAGATTATTACTAGATTATGCACATTCTACATGTTCTAGAGCTTACCATAGGCATCAATCTGTAAGCTCCCCGAGACAAGGAGCTGTGGATATTTATCCGTCTCCAGTAAATTTTCAGTGACCCGTGTAGGGCTCGGCACATAGCTTTATTTAACATGTAGTTTGTTAAATTAACGCTACAAAAAAACCCCTATTTCCTTTAAGGAATAATAGTCTAGTGTTAAGGTTGAGCTGTACAAACTGACATGACAAGAAATACTTAATTAGCAGTTAATGCTACAACCATTCACGGTAATGCATGTCTTAGTTTTCCCAACTGTAAACGAGTTCAAGTGACTTGTGCACGGTCACGCGATAGGATGCACGCATGCGTACTAGAACATACCCGTATCTTTGAAGAATGCCCTGAAGAGTCATCTCTGCCCCGAAGCTTTAACAGATTTCTGATCTGACCTCATCGTATCTCATGTACATTTCTACTTCATCACAGAAGAAACACACACACACACACACACACACACTGTGAAGTAAGTTCAATGTTTTTTTCTGCTGGATTCTGAATGTAAGTGAGCCCGTATCTTCTTTCTTGGAGTCATCTTGGTGCCTAGCACACCACCTTGACTGGGGCCCGTGATTAGCGCTACACCCTGTCCCCAAGTCCAGGGCCCCTTCCACCACACCACAGTTGTCATCTCACGTCTATTTACCAGTCTCCAGCAAATGTTTAGTCATGTCCTTTTGCATTCTTGGATTCTTCCCTATTTTATCAGTATTTGGCTTAGGAAATAAAGTATTTGTGAGATGTATATTTTTAATAACCTTATGTACCAAGTTATTCTGAGGTTAATGAGCATGTGTTTGCTGTGCCTTGTGTACTTGTGATGTGTCGATGCCCCAGACAGAAGGAGCTCCTGTGCTGAGAACGTGTGAGTGAGTTCATGCCACGCATTCTGGCCAAGGCATACCCAGTGCTCCAGACGTGTGTCCTTCCATCTTGTAGTCCGTCCCCTGGTCACAGACCAGAAAAGAAATAGCTAACAGTCAGGGTTCCACGCTCATTTTTAAATTATTGACAGTAAACAAGACTGAACATGTGACAAATTATTAGTAACTCAGAGGACTTTCATAAAGTGATTTAGAATGGAATGCAGCCACCCAGAGATCATTTTGGTCTGTCACAAGGATATTCTACTTTAGAATGAATACATTACCCAGCACAGGCCATTTTTCAACAATCATGTGTTATCTGAAATGTGATTGTTTGCTTCATAGGTTATCTCCTTTGTCCTAAGGAATTCATGATTATTACATATTAAACTCAAATTTAGGCTACTGAAAATCTAGGCAGAGACCAGAACACACACACACACACACACACACACACACACACACGCTCTGATCCCAAATACTGGAGATTCTGCAGTTTTAATCCAAATGATTCTCATAGTCAGTCATTATCTGAGAGTTCATAATCCAGCTATCCTTCGAGTGGAAATTGGAAGTGTGGGACTAAGAGAGCAGGGTCATTTCTTCAAGTTCAGACTCTGAGCTGGAGGCAGAGCTGAACATAGATCTTTGGAACTCTAAAAAAAAAATGCCCAAGACAAGACCCAACGTGACCAATTGAATCAAAAGTTCCTATGGGAGGTGTGACCTGGACAGTTGTATTTTCCACAAATTTTCTAGGTGATTCTAATTATCAATGAGGATTGCAACCCAGTGAAGAAAACCTAGATCTACTGATTCTCATTCTAGTGCGCTCTATACAAGTAACATATCCCCTTCTCCTCAGCCATCTGCTTGTCGTTTTGGGTCACCAAAACCTGCAGATAAGGAGAGACACGGTGGGTCTGTGTAGTTTACAAACTACAAACATGGACATCCCTCCCCCGGTACTTGGTGAGATGATGATGATAAGAGGTAAAATGAAAATCAAATGACACTGATAAATGTGACCAAGGAAATCATTTTCCTTTTAATTGTTTTTCAGTTTTTCTGATGCTGTCAGAGATGAAACGTGTGATGGTAATACGACGTTAAGTGTCTTGCTTGCCGATCTTTCTTCGCATGGAGAAGGAAAAGGAGGAGGCAGTGGAGAAGGCATAGGCAGGTGGAGAGTAGGAGAAGGAAACCAGGAAGATAGGCGTAGAAAGGCAGACAGAGGAGGAGGACAAGAAAGGGACAAGCCTCTGGGTCAGAGACCTTGGCAGTCACAGGAGTTGAGCTAGGATTGTGTGTGTGTGTGTGCGTGTGCCGGGCATGGTGTTTATTTCCATAGCTACTTCCTGCTCATAGGAAGTGACATGGTAAGAATGCAAAAGTTACTTTAAAAATCACTATTAACAGTGTACTTGGAATATGTATTTTAAGGGCATCAAAATCAATTGTCTTACAGTGTGCCAGGCTATCAAAGAATCATCGCCAAGGAATCCTAGCAGGAATAATAACGAAGATAATTACTGAGGTACTTGTTCATACCATCAAAGCCCCTGACACGTCATTCAAGGACTGTCTGTCGTGTTTGTTACACCGAGGAGCACATGGATGACTCTTAAAGGGAAACTTTGGTTTCAGTGATTTTTTGTGATAATCCCACCATATGTTTCTATTTCGGAAACTCGGTAGAGGGAGGAAAATATCAAAGTAAGCATATGCTTTTATGGAAGATTCAGAAAAGTGTGTTTATTTTGAATTATATCTAAATTAGATTCCTAACAGCTGAATGAAATGTAAATTAGTTTTTTGTTGCAGAAGCTAGATAGTCTGTGAAACATTTATCAATCATGTTGGAAGTGCTTGGGTTTTTTGTTTTGTTTCCAAGCCTGTTGTGACTGACATGAGTACTCTTCCAGCAGAAAGGAAGGAACACCAATGAGTGTTCAGACAGAGCAGAAGGTCAAGGGCTGAGTCCCACCCTCTGCTCCTCAGGGGTCGTGTACCTACCACCTTCTCCGACTCTGACTCTCTCCACTTCGTGGCTCCTTGCCTCCTAATTTGCATTTCTGAGCAGCTCCTTGGGTGATTCTAATCATTAGGCAGATGGGAACTGCTGACCTAGACCAAACCCCCTCATCTGTATAAGAAATAAACAAGGGAGTTCCCTGGTGGTGTAGTGGCTTAAGGTGTCGGCACTGGCGCTGTCAATGCTGCGGTCTGGGTTCGATTCCCAGCCAGGGAACTGCCCACATACAAAAAAGAAAAAAAAAAAAAGAAATAAAGAAGCCCCCTCCTCATCACACTTCAGAATGAAAGCCTTCCTGAGACTGCCATGTCAGTCTTCAGTGCAGACCTGTAGAGAACCCTGTATTTTTCTACGTGCACAGGGCTGATAAAAATGATAATCCATCGCAAAGTAACAAATGCTCCAACGCCTCCGTAAGCACTCAAAGTCACTCTTCTCACTGAATTTGAAGTTCCGCGAGGACAGGCACCACGTTTGTCCAAGTGGCCCCGTAGCCGTTCCAGAACAGCATTCGATAACATCATAGACACACGGTGTTTTCCCAATGACTTCCACAGGGACCGTGAAACTAAAAGTACCTCATGCTGGCAGGTGCTCTGCACTCTGTAACACGGTAGAAGAATGCAAGGGAAAGGTCAAGGTTAACGGGCTGTTGGAAAAGGGGTGATCGCCACGGAGACTGTAGTCCTGTGTACGGGAGGGTCAAATAAATGGTAACAGACATTGAAGTTTCAAAGTATTAAGGAAACTCAGTTTCAAAGTATTAAGTATTAAGGGTGTGACCTCTCACAATTTTTAAATGTTAACAAAAACACAATGGTTCCTGTTCGTGGGTGTGGTATGGTGTGGTGTTGGGTTGTGTTGTGTTGTGTTGAATTGAATGCTACGAGGCCGGCAAGGAGAGATGGCCAAGCCAGAGCCAAAAGAGGTGGCTTTGGTCCAAAAGCCACAGTGTAAGACCTTAACACTCTGTTGTGCTGAGCAGACCTGACCTGCATGTGTGTGTGTGTGTGTGTGTGTGTGTGTGTGTGTGACATTGATCTCCAGCTCCTGATGTGACTAGTGGTAGAGATTTTGTTTGCATCTGTTCCAATAAAAATCAGTGTAGCCCAGTTGGACAAGCCTTTTGGCCAATGTTCTTTAAATGTACTGTGATGCAAAGGGATTAACAAGGTAATTAGGTCATGTAAAAGAGCCCATTTATTGTGGAGAGTAAGTAGTCAGTGGAAATAATTTCTAACAAAATGATGCAATTTCTCTTTGCAATTGTATTGTTTGGTTTTTCACTTCTCTTTATGAACACAAACTACAGACATTCCATGAATTTGAAAGTATTCTACAGACAATGAGATATGGGCTCGGTTTTGTTTAGTATGGACTAACACCAATTCTAATGTAGTTTACCTGGAGAATAATTGCCAATTAATATGTTTTTAGGGTGGGATTTTCAAAGGAAGCACATGTATCCTTTTGAGGGGAAATGACAGCAAAAGGAAGGTCACGTAACAATAATTTAAAAATATTATTCCCAATGTTGTTAGCACTTTTGATTCTTAACCAACACAGTGAAATAGGAGAAACAATCACCTGTTTCAGGTGTAAAAAATGAAAGCTCAGAGAGATTGCGTGACTTGCCTGAATTACACAGCAAACTAGAACTAAAGCTAATGTGCTTCTTGCCCTCTTCTCTCAATGTGCCCTCCCCTTCCTTTTGAACCATGTAGTTAAACCCGTGTATCTCAAAGAGGGTGGTTGACCACACATGGACAATTAGGTACAAAACTGATTTAGTATCAGAAAACTTGTCCCAAGAAAATATACATTAAAAGTAAAAAAAATAAAAAGATATAAACTACAAATATCACAAAAATCTATGGAAAAAAAAAACCCAAATATTTGTATCAAATAACTAGTATACCTCGATACAGTTTTTTCCCAATAATTTTTTACTACATACTCTTTGCCTTTTTTAATTTTTGTGGGATGATTTTTTTTAATAGAAAGAAAAGAGAAATCAATGTTTCCTCTAGAATGGTTAATGCATTTTCAAGTTATTAGAAATTATTTTATGTTTTACAACTATTATCAGTCACATCTTATAAATATTTAGGATTGTTGTCAAATTTGGGGAAACCTCTTATCAAGCCTTTTTATATAATCTGTAACTATTCATAGCATTTCTATTTTTTTGTGTGTGTGTAGTAACTAATCTTAAATACTTTTTAAACGAAAAATGCATGGTTCATGTAGAAATCTATAGGTCATGTTATTTTCTACTTCTGACGGAAATGAACTTCCTTTTTGACTAGATACTAATGAGAACTGAATCCTTTACTTTTCATTGGGCATAGCTGATGGTTGGGAAATGTCTTCACAGACTCACTTCTATATCAGAATCTTTAAACTTTCCTCCTCCTCCATTACCCTCATAACTCTCTCACCTGGCATGTTCTATGGTGTTAAGACCTCTAGATTTTCACTTTCTTGTCACAACCCTGGCTGAGTTAGCACAGCAGACAGAAAGAGAATTCCCTAGAGCTGTTCCAGTACCTGGACAGCAGGCAGTAATTAAACCAGGCAAAGAAGCAACTGAAAATCACATAAATATAGCCTACTAAACCCAAATTAAATGTATTCTCAACTCAACTGCCCTTTAACTAGATTCCAATGGTAAATGCTATCTTCATAAAAATACCATGAAAATAATCTGTTAATAAGGCTGAGGGATATATCTGTATATAAATAAGGTTTTGAGTATAGTTTAAGGTGAATTTTTCTTTTCTTTTTTTTTTTTAATTTGCGGTGGGGAGGGGGGAGGTATGTGGGGAGCTCCCTGACCGGGAATCGAACCCAGGCTGCAGCGTTGACAGCACCAGCGCCGAAGCCTTAAGCCACTACTAAGGTGAATCTTTCAATACATGGTTTGATTAAGTTTGAAAAAGGATCATGATATAATAGTTTAGGGTTGATAGAGCAAGATGAGATATTTGAAGCCTAATTCACAGAATCTTTGCAAGTGAACCATATACTCATACCCTAAATTGAATAGTTCAGTATTCACTTAAATTGTGTTTGGGAGATGATATTGAAACTAACAACAAGTAAGCTGCAACTTCTACCTTCCTGTAGAAGAGTTTTCTAGAATAGAAAAGTCATGTGATTGAAGAGGACAATCAGTTTGTGCAGATATCTGAATAGTAAAGGCCCAGTGGTGTAGACAGCAAGCTGTGTTGGGGTCGACAACGTGGGTTCTTACCCCAAATATCTTTCCATCGCCTCTCCAATAATACCTACAAGAAGGAAGCCAAACTGGAAAGTGGGAGTACTCTGAATTGCTTACTTTTAAATTTTTTACAACAATACATGATCGTGTCAGCACGGTGTCCAAGGCCAACAAAATGAAGAGCACGGAGGCTTAAACTTCTGTAGCTTCAGAGCAAGTCCTCCTCTGAGGAAGGAAATTCCTGAAGCACTGCGTCATCTCTCCCTTCATCCTGATTAAATATTAAGGGGTAACCCTCATCTAATGGAGGAACAAACTTGAGCAAGACGGCACTAAACCAAGGGGTGGTCCTAGGGGAGCCTCCATTCTGAACTCTGCAATGCTAACGCAGAACCATCACTCAGGACTCCTTATTCCTATTCATTCTCTGCCCCCTTAATGGGTATATTATTTTCCTGGTAACGCGAGCACTTCAGTAATCAATGCCATTTAGCATGCTGAATAGATGTGAGTAATTCCATTACTTATTAATGATGAAAAATTGCTAGGATGAAACATGTTTTCCAGCATATTTTATGATTGTATGTGGGGAGATTGCCTTTTATTTAGCTATGAAAACCTCTTATTTATTTTCTCTGCAGCAGCAGGAGGGGGAGTATATGTATATACATATATGTGTGTATATATATGATATGTACATATCCATGTCATATATATACACACATAAAATATATAGCTGTCATTTTAACTTTAATTTTTATTGAATAAATATCTACTTAGCACAAGTCAATTAACAAATATGAATAACTTTTTCTGCTGTGCAGTGTGCTAAATCATTTTTATATACATTTACTTTATTTCATTTAATATTCACAGATCCTTACAGCATTCTCATTTCTTTTACATTTTGTAACAATCACAAATGTTTTGAAGACATCACAGTTCCAAGACTTTAATTTGTCCAGGGTGGATACAGGACTGAGAAGTCCTGATTTCAAACCCTGAGTATAAATGCCTTGCATTTTCTAACACACTGTGACTCCTTCAAAGAAAAATGTTTTAACATATCTTGTAAAATCAAAAATGAAGGCTGAGTTGTTTTATGTTTTATTTAGTTAATTTACTTATTTGTTAGAAAGTATGATCATTTTTATTTCTAAGCAGGAATTGTAAGCAAATTTATGGTAAAAGCAGACTCTAAGCTGCCTGCAATGCTTTAAGTCATCCACTTGCTGGTCTCACTTTATCTGGTAAGATTTAAGTAAAAACAGATTAAATCTTCATCTGTCTCCTATACCTTGAATGTCTCCAGGATTTTTGGAGAGCTAGTATGTTACTTTGCCACCTCCTACTTTAGTTTCCATTTTTTTTCTAAATTCTTAATTCAGTCAAGCCTTAACCCTACTCCCCTTTTCTAGCCTTCTGATGACTTTTAAAATGAGCTAGTAAAGCATTCTCATGTTTTTGTAAGGAGTCACACACCATTTATTGAGAACAGTTTGGTGCACAATTCATTGTTTATTAGAATTTTAATAATGCTATTGACGGTGGTATGTGCGTGTGTTTGTGTGTCGATGTGGCTGCACGCACAGTGTCGGGAATGGGGAGTGGTGAGTGAGGGTTAGCGTTTGATGTTGCAGAGAATGTTAAACAATAAGGCAACTCTATCTAAACGTTTATGTTTCCTGGCTCTTCTGACTACCCTGTCACTCTAAACTAACTCTCCAGTCATGGTGTCAAGCTCTTCTCTTAGTCTTGCTCATTTCCTTCCCATGCTCATTACCTAATATCAACCCCTGACTCTTGGTGTACTACTGGGCAATTTTATGTCTTCTTCTTTCATGTTAAGACATGGGATAGGGTGCTGAGGGATATATTTAATGAGCAATGCTCTGTGTAAAGGAGTTTCACTAAACAGAATTCCATTTGCCTCAGAGAGACATTGTTCTTTAGGAAAGAAACACAAATTGGCTATTATTTAAAGGAGAACACACACACACACACACACACACACACACACACACACACACACACATTTTGTGCTATAGGAAGTAGAGAAGTAGAGGTCAATCTCGGCCCTTGGCCTCCCTGTCCATGGTACTGAATTACCCCCTGGACGCCCTAGAACTTCAAGGTAAGGCTTCCTTCATTTATATCACTTTAGACTACTTTTTAAAAATGCTACTTTAACGTAGTGTTAAAATGTATGTAATAGCACACCAACACATTATAAATAGTTGTCTCTGATCCTGCTAGCCATAGATTATAACTACAATACCTCCATATCAGTAAAGCTTGAAGTTTGATTGCAACTCTCTTGATTACACACGTACATTCGTTTTTCAGCTCAGTTACTTACTGGCTACATGGAAACAAATGATAATCCAGGTGTAAGCATTCCTGGAAAACTCCCCAAGCAGCTGAATGCCCATCTGACATTCTGCTTTCGGCCTGTAATCAAACTCTTCCCAAACTGGACCACTTTGGAAGTTGAGGAATACATAATTGTGTTAAGTATCTTAGTGTGTCTTAGAGCTGGATGACAGTAAGAATCACTTGAACTGTGAATGAGAGGAATTTTACAACAAAATGAAAAAGAAAAATGGATTCTTGGTTGCCACTCCTTTCCCAGCTCTACAATTGTTCTACTGACCCAGAATCACAATTCAAACCAAGTCTCCCAGTGATTTAACAATTTGACCTATCAGGCACTTACTAGGCACCTGGCATTGCATGGTTTCTACTCAGTGGGTACTTTCTGAGTATCAATTTCCTTTCTGTAATTTTAATCCAGGGAAACAATGAATTATTCAACTAATGTTTGATCCCATGTTTTCATCCAGAATTGTTCAATACCAATACCTTGCATTGTGTTCTACTCTTCAAATTACAGCAAAGATGATAAAGAGCATGATCTTTGGGGGCAAATTGAGGTCCAATCCCAGAAAGTCTCTCACTTATTTTTATCTGTATTGTTCTGAGCTATGGAATGAAGTAAATGTAATTGTCTCACAAGGGGTATATTGGAGGATTAAATGTAAATGCACAATCCCATATTTCTATATAACAGACATTTTGATAAATAGTAGTCTCCTTTCACTGTTGGCAAACAGAGTTTTTGGATAAGTCAGTTACCCGTTTCAGTGAATATAATTAAAGGGTCAGTTAATATAATACCTGAGCTTCCTTTGAACTAAAAATTATAGACTATTAAATATCCAGGGAGTTCCCTGATGGTGTAGTGGCTTAAGGCTTCGGCGCTGGCACTGTCAGTGCTGCAGCCTGGGTTCGATTCCCAGCCAGGGAGCTACCCACATACCAAAAAGCAAAAAAAAAAAAAATATCCAGTCTTCCTGAAATTCCACACTCCACCAGTAAATTTACTTTAATATTAAAAAATGTTGAGAGTGTTATTCCAGCTATCTAAATAAGGTTCTAAAAAGGAATAACAGCTGCATTTCATGAACAGTTACCATTTTTATGTTTATAATGTGGAATAGCCAAGTATGGAAGTTGTATAATCTCAGCTACAGAAAGACGCCAAAGGTTAAAAGTGCCAAAAATTCTCAGGAAAAACAAAAAAGTTCTCTGTCACCCTAGGCATTATGGAAACAAAATGAAACAACAATAAAATAATGTTTTAGAAGACATAAATGAAATCTTATAGAAAAGTTGCTCTCCCCTCAAGTAAGAGCATTAGGTCACCAAGTGGTGTTTTTATTGTTTTAACACATTTCAAATATGAAATACTGACTAACGTGCAGTTCATTCTCATCTATTATTCTTTGCTCACTAGCAAATTCTCAGAATCCTAACATTGAGACCATGGTTAAAGAAATTCTAAGTTATTATAATTTTGCTTTCTTGCAAAAGATAATGAAATTAAGAAAGTTTGTTGTTAAAGAGCTGATCAACTGGTTATTGGACTCGGAGCTTATTTTGTCATTCTCCTTAGCTCATGACTCTAACTAGATTTTTAAAAAATGTCTGTGATTTCTTAGTCTCATACATAGAAGACATAAACAAATCTAATCCCAGAAAAAAATTACTAAAAATTGTGAATACATACGGAGTGCAGAACATGTTATACCCATTGAGGTATAGCCCTGTCCAGGGGGTCCACTTTCTCTGCACACCTGAGAAATTGGCTATTCTTTGGTTTCCTTTCTCTTTTCCCCTTTCAACACCTAAGCCATTTCCACCACTCTGCCATCTTCATTTTAGCAGTAGAGCTCAGTCTCCTTAGAGGCTTGATTTCATATAATCCTGGGAATCAAGAAAACATCCTTATATTTTTCATCCCTAGAGTTTTATAGGTTTTTCTGCAGTATTTTTAGAGTGACTTACACACAAGATGAATGGACCTTTCCTTCACTAGTACTTCTCAGTAACACTTCTCAGATAACAACTTCAGTGCTGCAAAAAGAACTCCTATTTATTTTATCAATGACTTTCTTGGAAAATGGGGATGGAGGGGAGTAGGAGAGGGTTAAGAAAGAACAATTTCTTGCTGCCAAACGTACTTTGTTTGAAGTTCCTGTAACAAATTCCTCATAAAAATGCATTCATTCTTTGGAAAAGATTACACACACACACACACACACACACACACACACACACACTACACAGTATTTGAGAAGTGACTTGTTCTAAATAACTATTTGGCAGACGCTTAGACACTGCCCCAAGGTGGGGCAGCAAGGAGCGTGCAGACGAGCAGAAGGAAGGAAGGAAGCACTGTGGGGTCAGTTCTTGCTTACCACGTGTAATACAAATCCCGTACATATTTTATTTGACTCTTTGTTTCTGATAACCAAAACCCTCATTTGGGATGACATTTTATTTTTTGTCCTGGAGCATTTGCCTGGGTCCTGACTTTCTATCCCAAGTGAGTAACGAAACAGCCTCAAGTTCTGGGAACCAAACCAATGGACATGACACCAGAAAAAAAAAAAAAAAAAAAACCTTCCGGACTGATCTCTCTCAGAGGCTTTGACCAGAAGGAGGCAGGCGGCGAGGTCCATTCATGAACTCCAGAGCCAGGAGGGTGAGTGCAAAGTACATGTCAAGTACCCTGACAGGGAAGCTCCTAAAGCTCCCGAACGCTGTCCCTGGTGCCCACACAGCTACTGGGGAAGGCTGCCAGAGAGGCCCAGAAGGAGAGCCGATGAGCCTGCAATGGGAGTGGGGGGCCGGGGTTCACACAACTCGGCACATCTGCTACTCTCTTAATCTGTGTCCTGAAAGGAGGGGACTGAATATGCACCTTGCAGGGGCTCAGCCAGCCGAGTATTTTTGTCGGTATAATCATGAAAAACATGCTGGCACTGTTTTACTGGAAATATAATGAGAAGGAGAAAATAGAGAATCTATAAATTTTGTATCTACTAATTATTTAAAGCCATTCACATCCTCTTCCTAGCAGGCCCCCTGTTTTGGGAATAATCCCTTAATGATTTCCAAAGTTACCACAACATTGACACTGAACAACATCCCTCCACGTAGTTAAACTCTGTGATGTCATAACGCAGTTTACTTTGCTGAATTAGAGCTCACAGGACTTTAGGGAAAACAATAGGAGCTTTGCAACCAAAGCTAAAATGTCAGAGCCCTAAAAGATCTGTCATCCTGCTTGAGGAAAAGGAATGTTTTCTCTCTCTCTCTGATCCTTCTGTCCTTCCGTGAACATTTCCTGAACATACATAGTTTTCAGGTTGAGTACACAGCCTGCAATGCTGAAAAACTAAGAATTAGCCAAAGCTTCTATCCAGGAATTAACACCCCCAAAACTAAGTGGGAATTAATGGTGCCTCCCCATTGTATGTCTACCTTTGAGAGCATTCAGATGGGTGGGGGGGGGATGTGTGAAAGAGAGAGAGGCAGAGACAGACAGACAGACAGACAAAGAGAGCAAACTATTAGGCATATATAAGATGACAAACTTCAGAAAGTATGTATTCATTTGAGCCCCCCAAAATGGTTTCATTTAATTCTATAAAAACCTCCTCATGAAAACTAGTTACTAAGAAGCTTCCCTTACTCCCTCCTTCCTACTCTCCCCTTCCTCTCTTCCTTTCTTGCTCCCCTCATTCCCCCCTCCTTTCCTTTGTGCAAAGGAAATTGTCCAGTAACCATTTTAAAGAAGAATTTTACCAGTTTTATTAAAAAAACTTATACCATAAAGTCTCAGCAACTCTGATTTATGTGTAGTAGTGGTCCAAGTTGTCTTAGGAATTAAGCAGAAATAGGCAACTGAAATTCAACAGCAGCATGAGTCGAAGTAGTTTACAGTGAGCCTTCCTTGAACTCTCGAGGTACTCAGCCAATCTGCCTTGATTACTAAATAATTCTGAAGCAGTATCATTGGTATTTTTATAGAATATGGGATGAAATTATTTTTCCTCTTTGGCTATTAAATTTAATTGATATTTTCATAATATTTAAATGATTTATCAACCTTTTCATCCTGTCCTTTTTTTACAATTTGAAGGCATTTTAAAATTTAATGCTATGAAATCACAACTAACACTGACTCATTTTTAGCTTATTTATTTTGTAGTGTATTGTTGAAGTACACAGTATGGTTCAAATGACTAGACTGCAACTTGACCTTTTGTTTGATGCTAAAGTCATTTCTCCTAAAACAACAGATGTTGTTCTGGATAGTTAACTAGTTATGGCATCAACTGTCAAATTAGTACATATTTTGGAACTTTTATCTTGATTAAAATTTTCTAGTTTTTCTTTGTTTATTAAATGCCACAGTGATTTAATCTAGTACATGCAGAATCAAAATTCTGTGATTATTACTAAAAAATAATAACAGTTCAGCTGAAGAACTATACAAAAAATAACTCTTTTTAAATTATTGTTCATGTTAGGGACCTATACATGTTATTTGAAATGGAAAAAACTATGCCCATTATCAACAGCTTCATTTTTGCTTAATTTTGAGGGTCTATGTACAAAATATTAAAATCCAGAAAGTTTTATAAGTGGGATTAAATTGTTTTGTTTCCTTTTACATTGTGGGATAATCCTTTCTCCAAGTTTTTATGCCTATCACACCCTTGGTCAAAAGAGACCTACTGCCTCACACGGTGAGATTACTATGAGACACTTGGCTACTGGTGATAACGTGCATGTGTATCAGCCTGTTTGCATGCAGCATTCATAAGGTGATGTCTGTATTTCATGTACTATCTCACTTTCTTTTAGCCAAATGGAGCATCAAGAGACGTTTGCTTTTATTATTTTCAACTTGCAAATACTGAAACTGAGGCTTAAAAATATTCAGGAAATTGCCCAAAGTCCCACTGAAAATGAAATGGCTAAGACTCAAACCACAGCCAGTGTGGAACCAGAGTCAGTCCCCCACACAGGAGCCTGGGCATCCAGGCTCCCCACTCTGCTCGGGGCATAGGTGGATGCTTTTAAAGGTTACCCCCTCCCTCCTCTTCCCTGGAAATTTGCCAGCAGTTGATTTCCATTGTTGTCAGATGGGTACCAGCTGCGAAGAGACTGTTTCTATCTCCGATTCCTTATTTATGTCTAGTCCCCTAGAACCTGTGTGGTTAAGGTTATTCTAGACTCTATGAGACATTCCCCATCCCCCAAGCCATCACCCTGCAACCCCTGCCTTCTCCCCCGTCTCGTCAATCAGCACATTTTATTCTTCAGCAGTAGTTACTGCAGTGTGATTGAACGTGACACTCAGCCTCTCTTCACTTGGGTACACATTGACAAACTTCTTTGCTGAAGTACTTGGAGTTTCTCGTCTGCCAAGGGCCGGCCCTGTGCCACGTTTCAAGATCACCTTTGAATGAGTTTTTTAATGTAGGGAATAGGCATAGTTTTCTTGTTTGTTTGTTTTATTTTGATTCTTCTGTTTTCTTTGTTTGTTTGCCCCTCAGAAACTGTTCAGTCCTTAGATAAAGAAGAACATTAGGAAAATAAGTTGGCAATTATATTTTTCCTGTGTATAGAAATGGAGCTATATTTTGAGCTAGGGAGATGCAAAAAGAAAACATGTACAGAGTATTGCTGATGATCATAAAATCCTAAATACTTAAAATGCAAACTCGAGTAATAAAAACTTTAAAAATGCAGCACTGTCAGCAAATTAGATAAGACCACTCCAACCAAAATTCCTTAATCTTTTTTTAACAGCTTCATTGAGATATAATTCACATGACATACAATTTACCCATTGCATGTAAAATTCTGTGATTTTTACCTTATTCACAGAGTCGTACTAACATCAGGAAAGTCTATTTAAGAGCATTTTTATTGCCCCAAAGAGAATGTCCCAGACTTATAAGCAGTGAAGAATTAATTTTATCCAAGGAGAGGTCTGGCCTTTGCCCTCAGCTACTGGAAGGGGATCCTTGGGTCCCTGTAATGCTCTACTTGGCAGGAATGTCTTTGTTTGCCTGGGGACTTTAATTACTAGGCTAGACCATCTATCAGTGTGATTTATGGTGGCAGATTTGAGATAGGCCGATAGGCCGTATCAGTCACAACTTCCAGAGGAACCAGAGACTAAGATATTAGCCTGAACCTTCAGAAGGGTCTAGAGAATGAAGGTCAGTAATGCAGTCAGTATGAGATCAAGCCCTAATGAAAACTTGGGGCAACAAAAGCTGGGGTGATCTTCCCTGGTTGGCAAAACTCTTCGAATCTCAGCGCACACCATAGCCAGGAGGAGGTCACACCATCCAGGAATCCAAGAAGAGATGATGTCAGGAGCATCCCATTTGGACCATTCCCGGACTTGGTCATTTATTATCTCTTTATTTGGCTGATAGGAACGTATATCTCTTCATTATAATTCAACTATAACCCTCAGTGAAGTGTATCCAGATTCTGTGATTCATTTTACAAACCATCAAACCTGAAGATGGTAGTAGGAGTGTCCACGTTTATAGCCAGCTGCTCTGAAGTGAGGGTGGTTCTTAGACAACCCCCCCTCCCCAAAATTTGAAACTGGTGTCTGAATAAAGCACACTCTTGTGCTATTTTCTCAGACTACGAAGCGTGTCGAACTCCTTCCACTTTTTCTTTCTCCGAAAGCCCTCTCCACCGTGCAGGCCTTGAAAACCACTAACCCAGCTTTTGTCCGTATAGATTCATAAATGAAATCATACAGTTGGTGACCTTTTGTGATTGGAGTCTCTGAATTAGCAAAATGTTTTTGGTGTTTATACGTGTTGTAGCATACATCTATTTTCATCTCTTTCATGTCTGAATAATATTCCACTGTATGGATGTACCAGTTTTGTTTTTGTAGTCATCAGTTTAATGGGCATTTAGGCTGTTTACAAATTTTGACTATTATGAATAGTGCTATTATAAACATTTGTACACAAGTTTTTATTTGACTCCCTGTTTGGGGATATACCTAGATGTGGGATTGCTAGGTCATAGAATTCTACATTGAGGAACTGCCGAACACTTTACCACAGTAGCCATGCCATTTTGCATTCGCACCAGGAATATATTATTTTAATTCCTCCACACCCTTGACAGCACTTTTGAATTTCCTTCATTCTAGTTACAGCCATCCTAAGGGTGTGAAGTGATATCTTATGGTTTTCATTTACATTTTTCTAATGACTAATAGTGTTCAGCATCTTTTCATATACTTGCTAGCATTTGTATATCTTCTTTGAAGAAATGTTTATTTATATCCTTTGCTCATTTTTGAATTAGGTGTTTTTCCTTTTGCTGTAAAAGTTCTTTATGTATAATTTAAACACTAGATACTTAGCAGATCTTTGGCTTGCAAATATCTCACCTTTGTGAATTTTTTTATGTTTTTCATGGTGTCTTTTGAAGCACAATAATTTTTAATTGTGATGAAGTCCATTCTTGGTCACTTGTAGATTTGTTGTCATAGATAAGAAGGCTTTGCCTAACCAAGATCACAAAAATTCACTCTTAAGTTTTCTTTTAATAATTTTATAGTTTTAGCTTTTACCTTTGTGTATATGATTCATTTTCAATTAATTTTTGTGTATGATACAGGACTTGGTTCATTTGTGGATAGCTGTTGTGCCAGCAGTATTTGTTGAAAAGATTATTCTCTCCCCATTAGATTGTCTTGGCACCATTGTTGCAAGTCAATTGACCATAAATATAAAGGTTCATTTCTGGACTCTCAGTTCTATTTCATTGATTTATATGTCTCTCTTTATTCCAGCACCATGCTGTCTTGATTACTCTAGCTTTGCAACCATTTTGAAATAGGGGAAATAGGTGAGTCTAACTTTGTTCTTTTTTAAAAATAGTGTGTTGCTAATCTGAGTAAAATTACTAAATCTTTACAATTATGGAGCA
This sequence comes from Lyroderma lyra, assembly GCA_004026885.1. Taxonomy (NCBI): domain Eukaryota; kingdom Metazoa; phylum Chordata; class Mammalia; order Chiroptera; family Megadermatidae; genus Lyroderma; species Lyroderma lyra. Next base: position 239,285 of record PVJL010000396.1, on the reverse strand, counting down.
CTCTGTAAAGGTGTGGGTGGGTGATAGATGCAAAAGATGGATTAATTTACCACATACATACATATGTAGCTTACGTACTCCCCACACATATACAGTTCCAGCTAGACTGTAAGTTACAAAAAGAAAGAGATGACAGGGTTGGATTTATTTTCAGATCTACAAATTTTACCTAAACTTTTCTATTATATTGACTCATTTCTCCGGTTCAAAGAGAGAAAACCTTATTGCCAAGTGGGAAATGATGGAAGGTTTTATGTAAGAAGTGATAGGCCATCTACTTTCTCAAAAGACTACCAAGATTTTGGTGGGATGAAGAAACAGCATGGGCCCGAACATAGAAGAAAAGAAGACTGTCCAGACGGAAAAATAAAGCTGTTCTTCTACACTCACACTTTGCTTTTGATACCACATGTGTGTGCTTTCCCACACTAAGCAATTTTCCAGTTCTTTGAGGACACCAATAGAATGCTTTATAACTGAATTCATTCTGATGCTAACTACCCAGGGTTAATGCCCACCTGCAGCTTAAGTCTTGGTCCCACAAGACTGCCCCCAACTTCACATGTCAAACCCAAGTCCCAGCTTGTCCATTGGCACCTGTACATCTCTGATCAATTGGTTATTAATGGAAGGTTCCCACGATCCCCTTCCTGGATTCATAATTTAATAGAATGTCTCACGGAACTCAGAGAAACACTATTACTAGTGTACTATACATGATGTTATAAAAGATACAAATGAACCACCTGATGAGAAGGAATACAGAGTGAGCTCCAGAAGGGACTGAGTGCAAGAGCTTTTGTCCCCATGGAGTTTGGGGTGAGCTATCCTCCTGACACATGGAGCTGTTGGCCAACCTGGAAGCTCTCCAAACTCAGTCATTTAGGGCTCTTACAGAGGCTCCATCGCAGAGGCACAGTTCACTAAATCCTTTGGCTTTGGTGGTGGACCTCAATCTCTAGCTCCTCTTCACTCTGCAGATGTCAGGAGTGGGGGTGTTGAAAGTCCAACCCTCTAATCACAGGAATGTTTCCTCTGTTAACCAGCCCCTATTGGCCAAGAAACAGTCACTTCATTATCACAAACTCAGATGTAGTTGAAGGGTGATTATTATGAATAACAAAAGACACTCTCTTTGCACCTATCACTCAAGAAATTCTAAGGGCTTTTGGAGCTCTGTGCCAGAAACTAGGGATGAAGACCAAATATATATTCCCTATTGTATTTTAATATCACACTATGCAAAGATGATGAAGTAGCTGAAAACTAAGACATTCAACAAGACAGATAAGACATAGAAGAAATATGAATAGTCCTGAAGGTCAACATGTTTACTATTTCACCAAGGAAGCACTATGTAACAGAAGATCTATTTAATATTTGAAAATAGTAGATGGGGAAGGTAACTGATACTTCTTGAGGTCCGACTATGACCCAAATTCTTTACATATGTCCTTTTTAACCAATACCTTAACAAATAACTTGTGAGATAAACATTAACAACTCTGTATACATGAGGAAGATAAAACTCAAAGGTGATAAATGGCACAATGTCAGGTAGCATAAGAATGCCCGAACTGGGATTCTAACCCAAGTCTTCCTGTCCCCAAAGCCCAACTTCTTTCAAAGGAACTGTGATGTTTGAGAAGATAATTAATGAATGCCAAAAGGCCATAGAATCTCCGTGGAGAATTTAATATGAAAGGCATGGGTTGGAAATGTATTGACCTAGAAGTGGATTTCTTTAATGTAATATCTTGTGGTAGAACATGTAATGGGTACTTAATAGATATTTTTTAAATAAATAAAGGATGAATAAACCGCATTTCAGATTAAGCAATTACACGTGATGGATTTCAGTACTTCATCATGAACAGCCTGTAGTATTTGTTTTGCTTCATGTGTTAAATCACATTCCCCTGGTTTTCTACACCACCTCTCCTTTCAGTAGAATGCATTCATTGGAAATAACATAGACTCTAAAAGAAAATTGAAATTTTCATATTAAAATGATTTTCATTCTATGTGCTCAGAGGAAAAAAATAGTTGGGAATGACATGAAAATATGCTGAAACCACTAAAAATATACTCAGTTAATTACTGCATTGTTGATTGCAATGTAAAGGAGAATCTATTTTATTTTTAAAAAATTAAATGTAGCTCATGACACACATTCCATAGATTTTGTCACTTAGGGGTACGTAGTAATTGTCAAGAAACTAAAAGAAAATTGGATAGTGTGTTTTGACATTTTTCTTCCGAGAAGGGGAACATCATTAATCACCCCTGTGGGTATTTTGATGCTTTGGGGACTGAGAAAGTCTTCAGCAATTGCATATAATTTGTGGCATACCCTAAATTAACAGTAGTCTATTTGTGGATACATCCTTTGTGCTAAGGTAATTTCTCACTTCCTCGGTTATTTAATTGTACTTTGAGCAGTTTTGGCAGGCAACTCATTATGTATTCTCCTCACTATATTTTATTTTTATTATACAAAGTCACATTGAAATGAAATGGATACATGCACCATCGACTTTAATAGGATTTTGCATTGTAAGGATAATATACAGGTACAGTGTAGTGCACAGAAATATCTTGTGGGGTAAGAATAGTGGAATTATTGTGGAATTCCACAGCCATATAACTCAACAGGCAGTCATTGCTACAGGTTACGATTTTCTTTACAGGGAAGTAGAAAACTGAAGGACAAGTGGTTTTAACAAGCCCATATATGTAATATTCATTTTAGAGAGTTCTATCTGGAATACTCTGAAAATGCAAAATTGAATTTATATAACGCAAAGGAGTTAAGGAAGCCATAAAAACTGTGTACGTATCCAAAATCATTTCTTGACAAGTGAGAAACCCATTTAACCAAGATTTATTTGGAAGTACAAGTTTCTAAATAATTTTGTAGTAATGCTCAGACCTTGATAAAGTACCAGTTAGAAGTCTGAGCCAATTGACTTGCTTTATAAAGCTAAACATGAGCAAAAAATGACCACGATGGAGCAAACCAGTTATTCTGGGAATTAGCATTTATTGAGCAACTTCTTGGCATCTGTCAGGATGAACACACAAAAGAGGAAGTCACCAGAAATTAGCAAACCGTATTGCTAGACTTTATTCTTTGGCTTTATCTTATCCTCTTTTAAATGTGTTTCCTCAATATTCTTGCAGTGTTACTCTTCTCAAATTGATACACTAAGACTTTAATTAACATCTAGGCTGTTCTATCTCAAATGTATACCTCTAGGTCTGACATTCCCTAAATAGATTAGACCTCTGGATCCATATTGCATCACCAAGAAAAATTAAGCTTAACATGTCCTTAGATAGGCTCATCTTCTTCACTTTTTTTTTTAAAATCAGTAAGCCTGGTTTTTTATCTTCTCTTGCTCATGCATCCAATCAGTGACAAAACCTTGTCTTTCTGTCTCTTCACTGCCTCCCAGTCTGCTGTCCCCACTGTGCTAATTGGACACGTTGTTTAACCATAGGCTGAACCATTTCCCTTATCCTACTTTTATCAGTGTTGAAACTCTACACTCCATGGTAGACGTTTCTGCCAAATGTCCCTTTCTAGAACACACATCGAATTACACCACTCTCATTAATATCAGTCAGTGACTCCTCACGGTCTGCAAGTGATCTGAATATTCTGCCAAAAAACAATGTCTTCGCTGTGTTTCATTCTACCTTCTAGATGAGCCTCGCCACCTGCAAGGTCTCATTTTCTTCAGCTCACACCTGCTGCTCCAGTCACTGTGCACAGCCCACACTCTGTCCCACCTCTCCCACTGTACCACATACTGCTTCTATTCCTGGAAAAGTTGTTCACTACGTGTTCACTTGGCAATCTTTCTTGTTTCTCATCTCAACACAAATGCTGTCTCCACTCTGTGACTCAGAAAATCATAGCAGCAGACTGTGGGACTCTTCTTCTGCTCCCACTGCATCTTCTGTTTGTACTCATGAAGATCTTGTTTACCTTTTTCCCTCCCAGGACATTAATTCTTTGAGGGCATTGATTACTTTTTCATAGTTTTTTATTCTTAGAATCTAGCATGACCCTAGCAGATATCTTTTAAAATAATACATGCTCAAATAGAACAATCAGAAAAAACAAAACAAAACAAAACAACCTCTCATTGAAAGAGGATGTTTAGATAGGAAACGACTTGGGAGAGAGCTACTATGACTTCTAATTTTTTTGTGTAAATCACACTCTATATTGAGTGGAATATTTTAGTTGAAGAATAATTTTCCTTGGATATAATGAGTTCCATGTCTGTGGAGGTAATGATCAAGTAGACACTTGTTGAGAATGCTATAGAACTGATTGAAGTCTTTTTCAGCATATTAAAAATTCACTAGTTCTACAAAAGATTATGTTTGATGGTACATAGATGGGAGAATTTGTGCATTTCTTTTTGCATTTATTTTATCTTATGACAAGTAATACTGGGTTTTTCATTTACTCTAGTAATGTAAAATTTTCTTGCCATATCAATCTATTTTCACATAAAAGCAAATAAATAAATAAGTTATGAATCCATAAGACTACAGGTAGTTTGAGGATATGGAAAAGATATAAAGATCATTCAAGATGTGCATGTTTAGATCACAGCATGTTAGAAATCATATGAAAACTGCAAAGAAGATGACTTTTAAAGTCCCTAATATTGTTGTATAATTCTAAATTTATTTTTTTAACGTAAGGTTCAATACCCTGTTTTGCTGGTGGCTCCCCAATGTTAATATGAATATTAAGCTCATTATCTAATAGAACCCTTATTTTCTAAACCTTTACAATTTAATAGCTAATACCTACTTTAAGAGAATTCATCTTGGGGTCCTGTTGATTCAATCTATTTTTAGAAATAAGGAAAAACAAAATTATTTTTCCATGATTTTCCTGTTGTCTATTATTTATGTGAATATCCTGTGCCTACGGGTACACACACTCTTTGAACAGGTTACATGTATATGACAATGCAAGTGACTGGGTGTGTATGTATGTGTACACATGTATATTTGAAAAGAGTTATGTAGCAGTTGTCATAGCAACATAGCATTGTTTCCCAAAGAGCAAAGTAAATAAGCACTTTTCACATGACACCCACACTTGTCTTGACACTGTGACATTTCCCCCTAAAGCAAACCCTTAAATCAGTGAAAGGCTTCAGTACCAAGGAAAAAAGTGTCATGATTTGTGCGCTTTGAGGTATAAATCCCACAAAAGAAGAGAATTCTGTAGTCAGACATGCCTCTGCTACCTAAGTTCTACACTTGAACTTGGCCAAAAAGCAGAGAAGCGATCTGCTACGTAAATTCTAAAGAAAAGCCTTCCGTAAAAGGTCAGAGAGTCACTTTCATGCATTTATCCCTTCTTTGGTGGTTTCAGGAATCTTTATATAAACATTTTGGCCAACACTACAAAGTGGCACATACATCTACATATGAAATGGGTTTTGCAGAGGGTTATCCGATATAAAAACCAAAGAAGATCTCAGGATTAAAGATGCGTGCATGTTGACCCTGGAAGTGATCGCAAACATCATCTATTCTAGGCCAGTGCTTTCTATACTTGCTATCGTAAGACCTTGAAATTTTGATATGAACTTTTTATGGTATAAACTATAGTTGCATAATTTTTAAGAAATTATTTGAAGATATTTTTATACAGATTAACAGCCCAATGTGTAGTTCATAGGAGGTTTCAATCGAATGGTAGCCACTGTTATTTATACCTTCTCTTGGAATCACAAGCCACTTAAACTATCAAAACATTGATATGGGACAATAAAAATATGGACATAAATGATACCATCAAATCTATAAAAAAAAAAATCAGAAGGCATCCTTTGCCCTAAATGCCACGTAAAGCTGTCCAGGGGATCATTTTCCTCTTTAGTTTTCTTGTTAATATAATGCACATTTAACCGAATTCTTACATTTTTTCCTAAGTGTTAGGAGACACCATCATTTCTTTATCTTAAGCACTTTACTAATGAGTTAATATGTGTGATGTGTGATGTATGTGCTAATCTGATAGTTATTTGAACTTTACTGCCTTTTTTTCCCCAATGACTAATTGCTATTTAGGCGCTCTGAAGCATTTTCTAGGGAGTTTGACTGGCTGTTGTAAATTAAACTATGAGGCCATGTCCTCTTAATTGAAGTGGAAATGCAAATAATTGACCTTAAACTTAAATACCTCACATTCAAATAAGGTCATCTTATCCTAGCAAATAGCCCCTCATCGGTGTACAGGTTGCTAAAAGCTTAACAAAGACTTATGGGAAGGAAATCTATAAACACATGACATACTGAAGGTAATTCTATTTCTCCCGCTATAATAGCACAACCTCTGTGTCTATAATATATTGTTGAATGACAGTAGGACATTTACCAACTTACTGATTTCCCTTTTCTGAGCAAATTATTACCATTGGTGAGTACTTTGCAAAACATAATTCTTTGTAATATGTGTTTCATTGTTGCCCTATTAAAACCTCAAAATTTTGCTGAAAGCCTATTGTAAGTCTATGGGCAGAAAACTGTCCATTTCAATTACAAGTTATATTAAAATGTATAATTGCTATAGTGGTTCATATATTTTGACTACTAAAAATGATTCTGTTGGTAACTCTGAAAATATATGTATTTAAATAGCAATCCTGGGCTCCTACATTGTCATTAATATATTAATATTTCAGTTTCTCTTAAAGATGCACTTTTTGCAAACTCACCACATTCTAGACCATTTTTTTCTTCTCTGTTTCCTCCCTCCCTTTCTTCCTCTTTGCTTTCTTCCTTCCCTACCTATCTTTTGAGCTTTTGGTATGTGTGTATTGAATACGTTTTCCTATGCATTTGTGAAATAAGCCCCACTAATCAAGTGTATATTTTTTATGTATTGCTGGTTTGGGTTTGCTGGTGTTTTGCTGGTGAATTTTGTACCATATCTGTAAGAGATATTGCTCTGGAGTTTATTTTTCTTGAAATGCCTTTGTATGGTTTTGGAATCAGCTTAATATTGGTCTCAAATTTAAATATACGAGCTCTGTCTGGAAAGTATCCAGCCATGTAATTTGAAAAATAGAGGCATTTATGGCTGGATTTTTTTCTGGACAGTCTTCATTATTGTTTCCTCTTTTACGTTTTGGAAAAATTTGTGAAGGATTGGTGTTAATTTATTTTTAAATGTTCAATAGAATTCACAAGTCAAGTCATTTGATTCTGGGTTTTTCTTTATGGGAAAATTTTAAATTACTAATGCATTCTTATTTGTTTTAAGTTTATGAAAACTCTGGTTTTTTATTGAGTCAGTATCGTTGGTTTATGTCCGTAGGAATTTTCCATTTCACTTAGGTTTCCTAATTTGTTGGCATGTAATTGTTCACAGTAGTTCCTTATGATCCCTTCTTATAGTCCTCTAATGGTAATGCCCTCTCTTTAATTCTTGATTTTAGTAATTTTAGTCTCCTCCTGCTCCCTCCCTTTCTCCTTATCCTCTCTTGTCAGTCTAGCTAAAAGTTTATTAATTTAGTTATTCTCTTCAAAAAACCAACTTTTAGTTTCTTTGATTTTCTTAATTGTTTGTCTGTTCTTTATTTATATCCACTAATATTTACGATCTTCCTTTTGCAAGTTTGAAGATTAGACTGCTGATTTGAGATTTTTTTCTTTTTTTAATATAGGTAGTTAGAACTATAAATGTCCCTCTAAGCACTTCTTTGGCTGTATCCCATAAGTTTTGATATATTTTGTTTTTGTTCTTATTCATCTCACAGTATTTTCAAATTTTCCTTGTGATATTTTTTCTTCTTTTTTTACTACTTAGGAGTATGTTCCTTGATTTCCATATATTGTGAATTTTCTAAATTTTTATATATGTTGGTTTCTTGTTTCACTTTCGTAGAAGAACATACTTAGTATAATTTTAATCACTTTAAATTTATTGAGATGTTTTATGGCCTAATAGATGATCTGTCTATCTGGAGAGTATTCCATATAAATTTGAGAAAAATGTGTCTTCTGCTGTTGTTATAAGAATTGTTCTATAGAGGTCTGTTAGGTTTAGTGGTACATTGTTTGTTTGTTTTGTTTTTTTAAATTTATTGAGGTAACTGGTTAATATTATATAAATTTTAGGTACTCAAACATGATAATTTGATAATTGTATACTGCATCGTTTGCTCACCACTAAAATCTAATTTCCTTTCATCACCATGTATCTAACCCCCTTTACCCAATTCTCCATCCCCTCATCTCCCTTCCCTGTGGTAACCACCATTTTGTTGTCTCTATCTATGAGTCCCTTTTTGTCATGCTTTGTTAGTTTCTTTGTTGCCTTTTTGTTATATTTTACATATGAGTTAAATAATAGGGTTTTACAATAGCCAATATATGGAAACAACCTAAATGTCCATCAACAAATAAATGGTTAAAGAAGATCACACACACACACACACACACATACACACACACAGTGGAATACTTACTTCTCAGCCATAAAAAGGTGAAATATCACCTATATGACCACCTGGATGGCTCTTGAGGGTATTATGTTAATTGAAATAAATCAGGTAGAAAGATCTAGTTGGTTTTTTAGTATTCTTCAAGTCTTCTATTTCTTCGTTGATCTTCTAAGTGTTCTACTTATTATTGAAAGTGAGGTATTGGGGGGTTCCCTGATGGTGTAGTGGCTTAAGGCTTCGGCGCTGGCGCTGTCAGTGCTGCGGCCTGGGTTCGATTCCCAGTCAGGGGGCTACCCACATACCAAAAAGCAAAAAAAAAAAAAAAAAAAGAAAGTGAGGTATTGAAATCTTCTCTATTATCATTGAATCATTTCTCCCTTCAGGTATGTCAATTTTGGAACTTCATTTTTAGGTTCAATTATTATTAGAATGTAATCAGAGGGAAATGTAATTTATCATGGAAGCTACCACCACAAATTCTAATGATAGTAAATGATTACTCAGGATCTAAGTTAAATTTCTCTCATGCAAAACTTAAAAAAGAGGAGCTGGGGTCTCATCATGGAGGCCTGAATAGATTAGTATTCTTTCTAATGAGGTGCAAATAATTTCAAAGAATGCCGCCCTGTTTTCCTTGTTTTTTCTCATTCTAATCTCAAATTTATATTGCTGTAATCTTATTACATTGGTAATTTGAGGTTAAACCCTCTATCATAAATATATATTCCCTTCCTCTAAATTCTAAATCCTTGGTGTAATGGATGTTTATTTTATCCTAGCTTTATAATTCAGCAGTATCTATTCACAGCTTCCTGATTGAAACTAAATTATGGCTTATGCCATTATAAGATCTTTAATTGACTCAGCTTTGCTTATAATCATACTTCCACTTCCTTAATTTCATTCTAATCTCCACCTATTTCGAATGGATTCTACCATGGTATTTGCTACTTCTGTCCACCTTTGTGTTGGAATGTTGTGCACTGTTCCTTGAAGATTTTTATTCACCATTTTTGAGGATGGTGAAATAATTCAAATCTCATCTTCTGGAAACCCAGCTTCACAGCTTACTAGCTGGATGATCTTGATCAGCTTACTGGATCTTTTTAAAACCTACCATCCTTATTGGTGTGTAGGTAACTTCTACTTAATAAGATTGTTATGATGATAAGTATAAATTCATTTAAAGTTTTTAGTAAAAATCATGAAAATGGCAATGACTCATAAATACTAGTTATAAGATAACACTATTTATTATTTTACTTATTATTTTAAGGTTCTTTAGGAAATATTCCACAACCAAACTTCTACACTGAGTACTAAGTTTGTACTTCTTTATTAACTGATATTCTTTCACTCACCACTCTTACACATAAAATATATACCAGGATGCCAAAAAAATGTATACACATTTTAAAAGATGTTACCTGTGTATTACTTTTTGAAGTTTAATTGAATTACAGTAACAATATGTAGTATGACATTTGCTCAAAAGATGGCTTTAATCAAATGAATTCTAGCATCACCATGCCACAGACAGGACAGTCAAAGAAAATGGCAGAAGCAGGATTGTCATTTGAGGAGCACAAGACCATTTTGACTTAACACCTCTTGAATTCTACCTATAGGGGACTTTAAAGGATGTGGTGTGCCATAGAAAACTAGCTACACTGGTGGTACGTTGGGAAAAAATTGAGACAGCATACGCAGGGACACAAGTGGACACTTTCGTCAGTGTTGCTCAAGCAATAGTTCAGAATTGTCTGGACACAGATAGTAACCACTTTGAGTATCTCTTGTAATTTCAGAAGTCAAATGTGGCTTGTATTCATCTTTTGTTATTGGTGTATGTTGAGTATTACAATTTTAATACAGTTTTCTTTTTTTCTTAAAATGTGTGTACATTTTTTGGCACCCTCTGTTTATAATTATAAAATCATGTGAACCACTTTTTATTTTTCCTGTGGGCTGCGAACTTCAAAAGAGCATAGGGTATATCAAAATCCACCTTGAACATTCAGAGCCAAGTATAGACACCAATGCAGGTTGTGATTTTCATTTTTCTCAACAAGTAAGTAGGTCATTCTTTACTAAAAAGAGTGAAAGTAGAAATCAAGCTATTCTCATCCTATACACCATTCCTATAAACACATTTAAGTTCTGTCATGGGAGACATTTTTTACACCAATTTTACCATGTTGATCTTAGACGTAAAAGACTTTAAAACCCTAAACCTTAAGGATGCTTTAAATCTGTTCTTGAGTTCAACTGAGCACAAGGTAGGTGGCTCTACTATATTGAGAATAGATATTTATGTCATTTCTGCTTTCTGGAGGCAGAATGGAGACTCAAGGTCAGAACATCTGTATGGGTTCAGTTAGAAAGACTAAATATAAGTTCTCTGTACTTGTTAGATTGGAAATGTTTTCTGAAAATACTAAACTAGAAGGTCAAATTGGTTGGTAATTAGCAAACCAAAATTTGAATTATTTTATAAAAGAGTCATTTCTTATATTGGCTGAGAAGATTTATTGTATTTTGAGATATACATGTATGATTAGAAAAATGAGGCTCTCAGGTCAGGCACTGCTTTATTAAGACATGTTTGATGTGTTTGCTGAGATAATGGGAAAATATAATAATGAATTCTAATGAGTGGTGTGTATTATTCTACTATTTATTTGTAAAATACTGATGTGGGAAGTGTTTACTGTATTCAACAAATATTTGTTTTTGATGATGCGTCTCTGACGGGGGATATTTACTGATGCACTTATTCTGGGGGAGTTTTAATCACAGATTTAGCAAAGAAGTGAGGTTGTCAGAAAACTTCTGCTTTATCACTAGGAATTTCTTTTCCTCTCATACGTATGTGGCAGGGATGTACTTTTTCATCCATTTGATACCATGCATGGTCACATGATTTAGTCTGATAACAAAACATGACCTAAAGTGATATGTGTTGCTTCTGAATGGACGTATCAACATTTAGTGGCATGAAATACTATGTACTTCTCTTTTGTGGGATAGACAACACATGTACTAGGATAAAGTTTTTGATGCTGATAACGAATTGGCCACAACCTTGTTGGCTTTAAATGACACACATTTATTGTCTCAGTTTCTGTGGGTCAAGGGTCTGAATGTGTCCGAACTGATTTCTCTGCTTAGAATCTCTGTGGCCCACAATCAAGGTTTGAGCCACACTGCATCTCACATGGAGGCTTGAGAGGGGAAGCATCCATTTCCCAGCTCATTCAGGTTGTTGGCAGAATTGATTTCCTCAGCAGCTGTTCTTATAAAACTGCAAGTTCATACTTATTGCTGGCTGTGGACTCAAGGTCATCTTCAGTTCCTAGAGGCCACCTGCAGTTTCTAGAGGTTGCCCATAGTTCCTTGTCAAGTGTGCATTCCCAATATGGCCACTTATATCATCAAACCGGCAAGGAAGATCGCTAGAAAATAATCTGTTGGCCAAGTGGAGTCTTTTATAATAGTGGACATGACATATTATCGCCTTTGCCACATTCTATTGATTAGGTGAAAATCACAGTTCTCACTTGCTCAAGAGAGGAGGATTACAAAGGTGTGAACAGTAGGAGGCAAGAATCCATTTGAGAATCTAGAGTCCATCCACCGCACATAAGAACTAATGCCTTCTATTAAACTCTGTTGGACATAGAACATGAGTGAGAAATCAAGTTTTATTTCATTAAACTGGAAATTGAGGTGGAGGTGTGTTTGTTACAGAACCAGAACCTAGTGTATCCTGACTGAGAATATGGTATTAATGTATTATCTATGTTTCCTTTAAACCAGTTTTCACATGTAATTTTCATGTTACCATTGTATCTTAAATACATCTCATTATTTCACCTTTCAGTTTTTGTCTATTTCTTTCATTATAAGTCTTCTTCTTCCCTTTGGTTGTGAATATGTAAGGTAATGTCCAGACCAATTTTCTCAGTACTATGCACGCTGCCAGACACATGACAGAAATGTTCTCCTGTGTGTCCTAGCGTTTATCTGCAAATGAAATCTCTCAAGTGTCATGTGGAGGGTCAGCCCTGATTTCTATCACCACATAATTACACTGAGTAAATCAAATTCTGGGATGATGCCATTAACTATGTTGAAACCCTTAATAGGAAAGAACCCCAAGAAATCCTAATGGCCCAGCATGATGCTAATCACAAAAAAGAATTTTCAGTTGTCATCATTGGAAAGAATGATACTTAACCCAAATGTAGTTTTTGCCCCGTTTTACCAGTTGTAAACATTATGGTGGGGTCATGTTACCTCCAGGGTGTGACAATTAGAAATGAATTAGAGATTAATTCTTGGCTAACCTTGGGTAAGTTTATCAGACTCTATAATAACCTTATTCTAGGTCTATCTTTGATAGTCACACTTAATCTTCTTCTACTTCATTTTTCTCATTTATTTTAAAATTAATTTTATCTTACTATATTTAATAAATCTTTGCTCTGAAATGGAGGTAAGACAGCTTAAAAGGGGGAGCAAAATAAATAAATGGACAGGTAGCTCGATATGCAGTCAGGCAGGGATATGTAATTGCACTTGAGAATGTTTATTGAATTATCCAGAAATCATTGCTTTACTCACATCTACAGTGACAAACAAGAATAAGACCAAGTATTTGGGCGCTGAGAAAAATATAGGCACTGGAAATAAACAGGCCTAGATTCAAACTTCAGTTATGCTCTTAATGAACCATATTACATTGTCATTTTTCCCCCCTCTAAACCTTCATTTCTCTATCTGTGAAGTGAAGTTATTATCTAATTGAAAGGTTTATTTGAGACAGGAATATATTGATGTGCATATGGTAGCTAGTATATTGTCTAACACGTAGTACTTAATCAGTAAACGGTAGGTATTTTTTTCTACTTATTGCCAGCCAACATCTTTTCTATAGTATAAACAAAGAACAAAATTTTGTACCTAAAGTTACTTTGTTTTTTTTTTTGAAGAATACCATAACTGTAATTTGCTGAAACAAATAATTATTTGTTTAATAATTTAAACCTTCTCATTGCAAAGATAATGAAAAAATTATATCTGATTAATAGAAGCTTACAGTTTCAATAAGGGGAAATGAGTATAAATAAGAGAGATTTCACAGACTGTTTAGATTATTAATGGCAGTTGATAAATTCTATTAATAGTACATGATCATCTTCAATTCTTTTATACTGGAGACAAACAGTCAAAACAACATTTCTAGTTCATTGTCAAACTAAATACATCATACAAAACACTTTCCACTGAAAAAATAAAGTTTCCCTGCTCTATTTTTCCCTTCCTTTCTTCCTCCTTTTCATCCTTTTCCCTCCCTCCCTCCCTCCCCTCCGTCCTTCCTTCCTTCCTTCCTTCCTTCCTTCCTTCCTCCCTCCCTCCCTCCCTCCCTTCCTCTCATTTCTTTCCTTTTTCTTTCCTACCCTCTTCCATTCCTCTTTCCTTTCTTCTTACATTCTGCAAAGATTAAAACAAACAAACAAACAAACAAACAAACCCAAAAGCAATTCTCTGGTCTCACTCAGTTTATGTTTCCTGGGAAGGAAGGGACTGTTGGTGAGAAAGACATAAAATAAATGGGCAAATTCACATACGAGATCTGATCATTAAGTTTGTGAACTTGCTACCATGTGCTTACATTGGCAGCTCTCTATACAAACAACTCAGTAAGTTGTCATAACCTCGGTGTATCTGTGTGTCACAGCTGTGTTCCTGTCGATGTGTGCCATTGTCTTGCTGAGTGGTATTCATTTTGTTTTGTGTTTTTGTGTGCCATCGCTAGAATGTCAGAGCTCAAATTATAATAGAGCCATGGACAACCATTAAATTTCTTGTTAAAAACTTGTCAAGAGTGTAAGTAAATTATGGACATCTTAGTCCTAGTTAATGGGGATAATGCCATGAAGAAAATAGCAGTGTACAAATGGATTCAACGTTTTTCTGAGGGAAAAGAAAGTGTCACTGATGAAGAGACGTCAGGGTGGCCAGTAACAAGCAGAACATTGCAAAAGTTTGTCAAATTTTTGTCAAAATCATTGGCTGACTGTGAGAAGCATAGCAGACCAAGTAAACATCAATAGAGAAAGAATTAGGAAAATCTTAGTTGAAAATGTTAGCATAAGAAACGTGTGTACACATATGGTCCCAAAGGAGCTCACTGATGAACAAAAGCAGAGGAAAGTGGAAGTTTGCCAAGACCTTTTTGAGAAGCAAGACGATTTTTCAGGCCATGTTATCGGTGGTGATGAAACATGGGTGTACCAATATGACCCTGAAGCAAAGCATCAACGTGCACAACGGAAGTCAGCCAGTTCTCCACAACCAAAAAAGTTTGAGTCCACATCGACAGTCAAAATGATTTTTGCTAACCTTTTTTGACATCAGAGGGATTGCTCATTATGAATTTGTACCCACTGGACAAACAGTCAACCAAGTGTATTATTTGGAAGTGCTGAAAAGGCTGTGTGAAAGACATAAACAACGTGAATTTGCACCAACAACTCATGACTCTTGCATCACGACAATGCACCAGCTCACACAGCACTGTCTGTGAGGGAGTTTGTAGCCAGTACGCAAATAACTGCATTAGAACACCCTCCCTACTCACCTGATCTTGTTCCCAATGACATTTTTATTTGCCAAAAGATAAAGGAAATATTGAAAGGAAGACACTTCGATGACACTCAGGATATCAAGGCTAATAAATACAATGACAGCTCTGATGACCATTACAGAAAAAGATTTCCAAAATTGCTTTGAAGTTGGGACTAGGCGCTGGTGTCAGTGCACAGCTTCCCATAGGGAATACTTCAAAGGTGACCTTAATGATATTCAGCAGTGAGGTATGTAGCATTTTTTTCTAGGTTGAGTTTGCCAACTTAATGTCAGACCTTGTATACTGTATTAAGTGGTAAGAAATGCTGTTAATGAAAATAAAACAGGATAAGGGAGAAAAAGTGGAGGCAGAAACCAGAATTAAATGGTAATTGCTAAGTGTACAAACTTGTTCCAGGAACAGCAAGATGATGTGAGAGAGTGGGAGATGGGCAGGCCACAGAATTAGACAGGTAGGAAATGATGGCTTAAATTACAAGATTCCAGCATAGTCCTGAGACCACCACCACCACCAGTGATTCTGCACAGAGCCTCACAGTTTCCTGTGCTTCTACCAGGATTCTCCATACATGAGGCACTGTGGTTAAGAAACTTCCTTGGTGTTTCTTGGCATTGTCAAGAAAGAGTGGTGTCACTAAGGTCGCACTAAGAGAGATAGATATCTCCTGTCAGCTCTGTTGGGTATGGCATTGGATAACATCATGCCACATATTCTTATCCATACCCTAAATTAGAACATCAGCCTAAACTTTGCACATGGAGAAAAATATCACTAAAGTTTATCCATCAGCTTCACATCCCTTCTCCAGTTCCCTATTCTTACCCCCACTCCTTATTTGAAGTTGCTGTGTTCACTCACTGGGAACACTGTCATAGCCACTGAAATGACGTTGTAGTCAGTCATGGTCGTCTCCAACAAGCTAAGTGATCTTATTTGTGTTTGCAAACTTTTGAATTACTTAAAATCCCCTAATGACTTCCATTTCCCGTCTGTGGATGGGCCTGGAAATGGGGGATTGGATCATGGAAGAGCTTGCTGTGGAGATGTTCTTCTCCAGGTCCACCTCAGCCCCGCCATCTTTAACTCACACGTTGAATGTACTGGACTGCCTTCACTTCTCGGTCCTCATGTTTCTTCTGGATGGAGAGCTCAGCGTATTCACTCATCATTTGTCTTTAGATCGTCCTAGAGATGTCCTAATTTTTCTCCAGATTCCCAGAATACCTTCCTTACCTTTCCCACACTTGAATTTCATGTCCATCCTTGCTTTTGTCATAACGCCTTTTACGTATGAAGCATTGTAATTGCCTGCCCTTTTTTTTTGCTTTATTTCCTTTCCCACTAAACTGGAATCTCATTGAACACAAGGTCCTTACAATGTCCGGAGGCTAAGCTAAGTCCTGGCCTGTACATCACTCAGTAAATTATGGAAATAATGGAAATCATTAATGGTGGTATAAAAATTCAGTTAGATGGCTGAATTGACCGGCCTTTGGGATGTATTGACTCTTTTCCAAGTTGATGTCTGTTATCAAGTGGCAGGAGTTTCTGCCTGACAGTGTATGCCGTTGAACGTTGATCTCCTCTGTGGGTTTGTGCCAAGGAGCTCAGGAGAGAGTGATGCTTTCATACAACACAAATGAATAGCTGGAAATGAACTTCACCCCATGATAATAAGCTAACACCTTGTTATACTATCAGGACTATTACTTGAATCTGTTCTTGTTTGTTTTTTCCTGTGTATCACCACAGTATTTTCTACTGAGGAAAAAGTTTAGGGCATTTAGCTCATTGTGCCAATAGCCCTATGACAGCATTTCTTGGTTGCTACTAAATTCTAAATTTAGAGTGAAGGAAGACTATCATGTGGAAGACTTTTTCCATTTAGGAAAAAGAAAGACCTTGTTACTTTGTATACTAGAGGATAAACATAGGGTTTGGGCAAATAATTTTGAGAAGTATGATTTTGGAGATTTTCCAGAGAGAACTTAATTATGCTTAAACTATATTTCCAAAGAAAATGTCCTTTTTAAAGAAATAACCGGTGAGGCATAGCCATGTCATATTTTAACAGGCCAGTATAACATTATCCTGTAGAGATGATCGTGTAGTGTACATAGTTTTTCAGGTTTAATCTGTTTGATAGATTACTTACCTGTATGGCTTCCCAGATGAGTTCTTCAACTCAGAATATCAATACTAACATAATTTGTTAACATATACCCAAATGATACCCAGGTGTCCCCCACTATCTGAAAATAGAGCAGTCCTATAAAACCCGTCAGTAAGCCAAAATGGCATAAAGCAAAGAAACAATGGCCATTCATTTATATGAAAAAATCTTGGAGTGTCTCCAGACCCAAAAAATAACCTAGCAAATCATACCAAACAGCACATGAAGTCTAAAATAACACTTACGTATAGTAAAAGCAGGAACGATATGATAAATACACTCCACACTTGGTACACCCATTAATCCACTCCAATAGTGGACGGTTCGCTTTATCCATTTCTGGATCCTGTCTTAAAGAGACCACTTCGCTACCAGCAGCCACAACAGGAACTTCGGTGGCTTCCAAGGTCCCTTCTCACTGCGTGTGGACAGAAGGCATGGCAGACGTGGGCAAGTTCATTGCACGCCCCATGTCTTTATTTCACGTGCCACAATCAACATGCTTAATTCTGTCCTGGTTTAGGTTAAGCATTAACACCCTCATGAACTCTCTGAGGCTTTCCTGATCCCCTAGGACACATCTCACTGATGAGTCCACAGAATCAGTCACGATGACAGCACTGAGGCTCACTGACACCATCCAAAGCCGCAGGGCTCGTCTGGGGAAGG
This sequence comes from Lyroderma lyra, assembly GCA_004026885.1. Lineage (NCBI taxonomy): Eukaryota > Metazoa > Chordata > Mammalia > Chiroptera > Megadermatidae > Lyroderma > Lyroderma lyra. Next base: position 221,299 of record PVJL010000396.1, on the reverse strand, counting down.
AGCTCGGCGGGGCCAGTCTCGGCATGCGGACGCTGTTTTCACTCACTCTTTCCTCGCAAAAGTGAAAATTCTCTTATTTCTCTCGGTAGTGAGAAAACGGGTCGTACTAAGGTGGGTCTTCCATAACAACCAAGTAAGTGGCTGTAATGTGAGCTCTTGAAAAGCAGGAGACACCTGTCCAGAGATAACCTTGTATACAGTTATCTTACACGTGGAATCGTCTTACACATGTCAAATGATAGCACTTGATTCTGATCATGTTTTCTCATTCCCTTGTCGTTAAAAAATTGGTGAAAAGCTTCAGGTGATTTTGGTTTACAGAGTGGACCGTCTTTCCTCAGGCCCCTTCTTTTGGAGTCCGGGATTCCATTCACTCCTGCTGCCCTTGATTGTTTACAGTGGGATTTTGCATTCTTGTCAGGACGTCTGTGAAGGAAAGGTCAGCCTCACTAACACGGCTCCCGGTTCGTGTTATCTTTAATCTTTTAACCAAGCCATTGCGGAGGAGGCTTTGCCTCCCTTTACACTGTAGTTCGAAATGGCACTGGTTGTTACACGTAACAGGCAAAGGTTTTTGTTCTTGTTTGCACAATTTTTGAATTTCCACCTGACCGTATTTTGAATATTCTTTGATTTTTCACTTTCTACTCTGATGAAAGAGACAGTTTAAGTCTGCTCTTTGGGTCACGAACAGTACCTTTCTGGACAACTTTTAGGCTCTGAAACTTTTGGGCAGAGATATGGCAGTAATGCCACTTCCTGTGTACCACCAGGCCATTTCCTGTGTAATCATACCATTCTCAGGGTAATAGCATTAAGCATTTCCTACTCACTGGACTGTGCCAGCTCACAAGAATTTCATGTAATCGTGTAATGCCCAGTACTCCGTGACCTGCCCTTTCCCTAGCTTTTCTTAAGAAAACATGCTAGGAATAACCCCCACACATCCCATTAAATTTTTTTTAACTGTCCAAGTTCTCTGTGCATAAACTGAACTACCTACTTTAAAATTATGAGATGTAACTTATTTATGATGCTTCAGACCTCCAAAGTAAATGCCAACTTGACATAAAAATTTTTTTCTTTTTTAAAGAATGGTCATTCTTTCAGTCTTAGATGTACTTTAAAATATGGTGCAGAAGGTTATTGCCATGACAAGTCATGTTTGGCTTCTGCAATTATAAGAGGTGCTCAAAGTGGTTACTATCAGCGTCCAGACACTTCTGACTACGGCAAACTAGTGCTTGAGCAATGCTGACCGAAGTGTCCACTTATATTGCTGCGCATGCCATTTCAGTTTCTTCCCAAAGTCCTGCCAGTGTAGCCAGTTTTCTATGGTACACCACACTCTTTATGGTCCCCCCAGAGGTAGAAGTCAAGGGGTGTTAAGTCAGGAGACTGTGGGGGAAACTCAAACAACGTTCTCAAATTTCAAATACCCTTCAGAATGGTCTTGTACCCCTCGAACAACAACTGTGCTTCTGCCATTTTCTTTGACTGTCCTGCCTGTCACATGGTGACACTAGCGTTCATTTAATTAATGCCATCTTTTGAGCAAATGTCATACTACACATTGCTACTGTAATTCAATTTAACTTAGAAAAGTAAGAGATAACATCTCTGAAAGTGTGTATGCTTCTTTTTGGCACCTGCAGTATAATGCCATTTATTTGGGGTCTTCTTTGTATTAAACATTGTGCCTGGCATTTAAAGTACATTGACTTATGTGATCATCACAGTACTTTATACAGTAGACATTATCTTTATTTTTATAGAGAAAAAAGCTGATACTCAAAAAAATTAAATGACTTTCCTCTAGAGTATTCAAATACCAATTGACAAAATTGATTTAAACTCTGATTACTGACCTTAAACCTTAATTGTTCCCAGTGTGCCTTTCAAAGTAATATTGCAAAAATGTGTATTGTTTGTTTTTGTGGTTATAGAGTAGAGAAAGCTATCATGGAACTCAAACCAAAATACTCCAATACCTAGATACAAGGGCTGTCTGGAAAGTATCTATCTAGCCATGCAATATGAAAAATAGAGGCATTTATGACTGGACAGCCCTCGTATACTAACAATCTATTCTGTGTCCAATGTTGTGTTATATAATGTAATATTTTCTGAGACTCACTTGTCATATGTATGAAAGGGGGAATGACACATCATAGCATGCTAGGAAAATACAAATGAGTTACCATGCACTAGATAATGTTTAATGTATCGCTTTCTATATGTTAAATACTTAGTCAAAGAGAACTATTAGTACACAATATAGTTTTAGTCATTCAGCTGTCATTACTGAGTACCTTCAAAGTGCTAAATATCCTGTTGGGTATTAGGGATATAAGGATGAATAATACACAGATCCTATCCTCAAGGAAGTTAAAGTACAGTAAAGAGACAATGCTTCCTTAATTCATGTCTGTAGCATAAATGGTCAGAGTGATTTTTTTTCACTGCAGCTTTAACTATGCCAACCAAGTTTTATAATGGAGGTCTCTCAAACAAGAAATTTGGGACAGTTTCTAGACTCAAAGGAAGAATCTTCTAGGGAAAGGACACTTGAAGACTTAATGCCTGACATCTACTGACCTCTGCTAGGATTTAGGGTGGCCGAATCAGTGTGTTTGCTCTGTCCAATATCCAGGAAGCTTCTCAGTGGATGGCTGTTAGCCATTAGAGGGGACCTCGCTAATATTTTTTACTTGACACCTTGTAGTGGGTCCTCACTCCACATTTCTACAGACTCTCTGCATTTCAGCACCTAATGTCCACTCATCACCACATTCAATAAGCAAGAATGCACAAGAATATGTATATCTTCTCACCTACTCATATGTGTTATGCTGAAAAGAATTTTCAGGGTATCATTGTATCAAGTGCTTAAAATCCTTTCCCACCTTTGGGAGGGTTGTTTGTTATTTTATTGATTTTGGAATACATAAAGAAAGAAAAAATGAAGCTAATATGAAATAATATTAAGTGGTAACTGTGAAAAATAGTCACAGTGATCTAAACTACAGTATGGGGAATATAGTCAATAATGTTGTGATAATATGTACAGAGTCAGATGGCTAATGGGCTTATTGGAGTTATCACTTTGTGTGAGGCATATAAATGTCTAATCATTATGTTGTTTTGTACACCTGAAATTAATAAAAAAGGAGAAGAAAGAAAAAATTGTGTAAAAGCCACAGAACCCAAAGTATGGGATTTGCATATTCATCTACTTAAATGTGATACCATAATAGACTATATAATTCTAAAGTTAAAAAAAAAAGTTTTGTGCGTGACACAATGCCTAGAAATTTTTAGGAACTTAATAATTACTTAATTTCAATTAAATTGAATTCATTAGAAAAAGTCCTTTAATGAAACATAAAGTCATTATGTAAATTTACAGTACGAAAGCTGAGTGAGGCAGTTACACTATCGGCCTTAGAAAAACACTTGTGATTGAAAATAACTTCGACTCCTTGGTCCTTCATTGAACATCCATCCATTACTTACTTGTTGGCTCCATTAGGCATTGCACAAGGCACATGAAAGCTATGAAGAGCCTATGTATTGTTTCAACCCAGATTTCCAAGATTTTCTTCACTGATTTTTGCAATTAAGCTCCATCCTCAAAACTTTCTGAAGGAGAGGATGTGTTACAGATAGGACATGTGCTTTCTATAGTCTGGGAATTGTGAAAATAAAAACTTACAATGGGGATATCCACTCCATGCTTACATTCAGTGTCAAAGCGTCTATCTCAAGCATGACCACATTTTAATAATATCCAATCTGGATAGAAAATCAAAGAAGAAAACACTTCTATTATGCAAATAACAGCAATTCATTGTGCATTTAGAAAATAACAACCTCTAAAAATAAATGTTTGTAGCAAACTATCTCATACATATAAGTAGATTAACAATTCATTCTGTATTCCTTTGAAGCTTGCTGGCGAACCTAACACAGAGATAAGATTTCTTCTCTAAGACTTAATCTCTGTTTGTTTTATTATGTGTTTGTGCTTAGGTTATTGCTGAAATAACGTGGAACTGAGGTTCCTGTAATATATATTTTCTTCTTTTATAAAGCAGATTCTGAACACTGACTATTCCACAATGTTCTGGGCGGGGAACAGAATAGTTTCCTAGAATTAAAGGAACAGTGAGCTCATGTATTTTAGACTCAGAAATCCCTTCCATATTGCCATTCATTTTCTAGCCTCCTTCACTCACTCATTACATATTTATTGGGGGCATTTTTTATTTACCAGGGCTTATACTGAGCACTATAAATATAATACTGAGTAAAAACAGATATAATCTCATGAAAGTATAGTCTGATGGGGAAAGCAGACTTTAGTCAAATAGTTATGCACATGGAAATAAATTCTAAATGGTGGCACAGGCTGCGAGAGGGAGCAAGTGATATGAAGATACAGTGGTTGGCTTTGCCGTGAGAGAGGCAGTCATCACTTCCTTGAGGAAGAGAGAGTCCGAGTAGGAAACCGTCCAGTAGAGGGCATTGCCTGCCCCAAATGATTAATCGAAGAATTTTCAAGAAGAGTGGCATCAATTTCTACCCCTGAAGAACATCCAGATTCATGAATGAACTGTGACAATGGCAGTGTGTGAGCATCATGTCCATACCCCCAAGAATGCCATACCTTCAGGAGGATTTTCTCACTCTCATGAAGCATGGCCTACATTTTTGTCTACCTTGCACAGATTTTTTTAATCAATATCTCAAGTTAAATAAGGCTGAAGTTTGAAGATCATGGTGATTGAACCAGATAATGGAAGCCTAGTGGATAGTTAAACTAGAATTTAGAGGCAAAGAGACTATTAAAGGCTAAACTGAAAGCACTTCTTGAGAGTATAAAATGGAAGATGAATAATTATTCTCACCCTTCACTGCAGCTAAAATAAAAAAAAAGTGAGTCAAAATTACCTCACTTTTATTTAAATAATATAGCAGCCTACATTACCACGGCACAGATGGAGAGCCTAGAAGTCATTAAGAATGTTTCCAGAATGGAAAGAATCTTGTCTCCCCGGAAGTAGTTTTTCCTTCCTAACTCCTCTTTTTTCTTTCTTTCTTTCTTTCTTTTTTTTTTTTTTTTTTTTTTTTTTTTTTTTTTTTTTTTTTTTTTTTTTTTTTTTTTTTTTTTTTTGTCACCTACTACCCTAAGGATCACTCAAGCTCAAAAACATAGTCACACGCTATGGCATTACTCTATCTAATTAGTGGCCGAGTACTGCCTGTTCTACCTCAATAACATTACTCATATTTCACCACCACGGTCCTAATTCAGGTCTGCAATACATCTCATATGGAGTATTTTAATAGACTCTTAAGTGGTCTGCTGGAGCTCAGACATTCACTCCTGCCATCTCCTTTGCATGGTGTGACCAGTGTTCCTTCTTTAAATCACATGTCCGTGCATGAGATGTCCTTTCTCTGACTTGACTTGGCAGGCATAGGGACTCGTCGCAAGTTTTAAAACCCATCAGCGTATAATTTATAGTTTCTCTCAAGAACTATTAGTAACAACTTGTATTGTTTTGTCTCAACTTAAATCGATTCCTATAATGCCTTTTAATAAATATTTAACAAGTATTTATTGAGCATTTACTGCATGGTAGAAATTAAAGATACAAATATAGAAAAAGAGGCACAGGTCTTTCTCAATAGCAGGTGAACTAATACAAGCATACTTTATATATTAGCATTTAACAAGCTATAAAAGCATATAAAACTAGCCAAGTGTCATGGGGATGCACGGGAGAGAAGAGAGATTCTATTCCAATCTATTCTGTGATATTTCTTTCTTTTGAATTTCCTGTGATGTGTAGTATATCAGAAACTGCTTAACTTCTTTAAGGTGTGTTTGGATGTGAGGGTAATGACCGTAGTAGTTTAGAATTGTAATTATGTCCTTGTGTTGTATCTGACTTTGCACATGATTTAATTATGTTACTGACAAATTACTCTGTTGTTGTTATTCTCATACCAACAGTCCTGATGATGCTTACTTTGAGGACCTCAAGGCATTTTTACATGTCTTTATTTAATACAACTTATATTTAGCCTATTTTATAGATGTGTGCACCCACATTTTAGAAATAAAGGGGTGATGCTGTTCTCTTTTGGTCTCATTTGAGAGAGTCAGTATTTGCTTTGTTAGTTAATATAAGTAGTATTCAAAGTGTAATTAGAAAACTAGGCTCAGTTTTTTGTTCATGAGTGGTCAGGTTTAAGTATGAAGACACATGCATGCATATACTCACAAACACACAATTGTTTTATGAAAGTACTAAGTTTCAAAGTAAATGATTAAATTTGATCGTTCTTTGGATGTGACTATTTAGACGAGAGATATGAAAGAGTGATTTGTGGAACTTCCCACCCAGGTTAGAATTCAAATTCAAATCCCCTGCTTTTAAGACTTTCCGTATTACTGGGAAGAATCTCAAAGTCAAGACATGACACAATCTCTTTAACCCCATACCTGCTGAGAATAAACTTTTTGAAAAAGAGATTACTTACTAGCAATGCCAACAACCTGGTTTAATGCAGAGAGTATGAGTGTCACTCCAGTCAAAACTGAATTTGAACCCATTGTCCCAGTTCCTTAGAATTGTGGTTTACTCTCTTGAAGTCTGAATGTGTATTTGAATAACAGTCACAGTATCCCCTTCAAAGTTCTGATGCAATAAGGTGAAAGTCCATACAGCACTTAGCCTGATGAATATGTCTTCCTATGCTCTGGGTGGTGTATCTGTGTAAACCAGAGATCGTTTTGAAATACTCATCTAACATTTTGTCCAAATAACATACTCTCCTCTCCCTCCCAGCCTGCAACAGCTCTAAATTGAAGCTGTGATGAGCGAGTGGATGTACTGTAGGCAGTCTCATGAGAGGCTTGGTGTGGGGAAACCACCCCCACGCATCGGGTGACCCCAACTGCCAGAAGTGAAATGTGGTGAGTGTCGTGTTCTGTGTGAGTAGTAAAGCCAACACATGGGAAAGAAAAAGACTCCCAAGTGGAGAAACTGACTTTTTCCAACCCAGCCCGGCTTGGAATGAGTGTTTAATCAACACTGAGTGAACGTGATGAGAGGAAGTAAGGAAGTAAGGTGGTTCATGCGGGCTCGGGAACGAAGACTCATGACTTCCTAGCTCCCAAATTTGGATTTCAGTTTTCCAAATAAGGTTCCCAAAATTCTTCCCTGATTTTTCTTTGCTAATAGGACAGGGACGCTTGCGATTTCTTTGTTATTTTGAAGGTCACTGCTAGTGATAAAATGTAAATATTTAATTGAGTGTTCCATTTTAATTTTACTTCACGCAGAAAGGAAATGTGGGCTTTTGAGAAATGGAGGATAAAATGGCTCGTTTCCACCCCCACCCCCACATCCATAAATAGGACACTATTTATAACATTTCTCAAAGTTTTGTGTTATTGTGTCTGAAGGGAAAGATTCTTACTTCCTTAACAAATATTGGAGTGAGATTTTTATCTTATCCAAACTGAAATCCAGCAGCATGAAATAATTAAAACACATTTTAAGGGTATGCTGCTAGCAATCATTCTTTAGTACATGGACCTAGAAGTTTCCAACAGGCATGTCTTGAGAATATAATTAAAATACTATCCATGGGGAAAAGTGTCTTCTCCAATGAAGTGAGTCTGGCTTTCATTGGCCATATGCTCCCACAGCGAGCGGACTTCAGGAAATTGAGGATGGCACGAGTTGCGTGTGCATCAATAACAGAGATAAAAGGAGTCAGGGAGGACATTTTCCCTTTCCAGGATATCACTGCACACAGTTCTGCCACCTCGCTTTGCAGAAGCACGGTGTCCCTCCTGCTCCAGTCTGTGGATGCCGAGGGGAGAATGCAGTTTGGAGGAGAGAGGTGCTGGGTTTGGCACAGCTCGGTGCCATCTGCTCACTCTTGGAATCCACAGATGTTCTCTACCAAAAAACTGTGTAAGTTAAGGATTAACATGCTCAGTGGGCCCTCGGAGCCCCACCCAGTGGAATGCCTCCGCAGGTAGGCTGTGGCACAGTGACAAGGAAGGCAGCCCCCCTCCTGGACCCGATACAGGAGAGACTTCGAGAGGAAAGAAGTCTCGGCTTCCTTGAATAGCCCACTTTGCCAAAGAGCACATCTGAGTGACTTGAGCTAAGAAGCAAATTGCACACCATGGAGAGAGTAAAGTATGGTGGATTGAGCATTGGACAATGAGTCCAAAAGATTTGGCCACTGTTCCTGGCTCTGTCACTAACTCCCTTTGTGACCTTGAGGAGGTCACGTAACTTCTTTGTGCCTTCACTCTTTTCTCTTTCTAAATCCCACCAGCCTTTCTTATCCTTCTGTACTGTCCAGAAAAAAAATATTTTTTTCTGTATCAATTTGTTTCTGTCTATTTGACTTTTAGATGTATAAACTCTTTCAGAATGTTTTGGAGGTCTGATAAGCCCCATATGTCATTATATGAAATAGATAGAAATAGTAATATTAAATTATATTAATTTAATTATAATAAAACTGGTTTTAGCGTGACCTCTCTCCAAAGGACTTTCTTTAAAAGAAATATGGCAAACCATCTGTAATGTTTTGATAGTACCAAATGCTTGATTTTGGGGTGTTCTAAAATATATAAGTACCATGTAGATATAATGAAAAATAATTTTGTGTGTATTATTTGCTTTTATTATAAATAGATAATTTTTACTAGTTGTTCATTTCTTAATTCTTACTGTTTACGACAGTGACATGAAATGTAAAGGAAACAAGCAAGCTGGCCTGTCCCTTCAACTGGTTACATTTGCATCCTGAATTGAAACATTCACTGGGTGGGAAAACACCGCAGCCATTCCTATCTCTTCAGTGTCACGTTCCTTACATGTTCCTTCCAGCCTCTGGTTATGGATTCTGCCATGCTGCAGTATTTAAAGGGGGGCCCAAGGCTTGTGGAGCAGGATTATGACTTACCAAGAGTTGTGGAGGATGAGAATGGCGTCCTTACTGCATCATCGCGGCGAATCTTATATGTGGAATGGATTAACATTGCCAGTAGAGAGGTGAGCAGTACAGGAAAGGATGATGTTGATTCTTATTTCTGCGGAGACCAGTTATCTGATTTATAGCATAGCAGAAGGAGCCGTCATGGGAAAAAGTGTAGGATGAGCATAAGGACGTGGATTCTGGAATGAACTGAGTTTAAATCCTGACTGTCCTATGGTAGCTGTGTGGCAATTTTACTAACATCTTGTGCTTTGCCCTTGTTTATAAAGTGGAAATAAAACTATACCAGCCCCATAAAGCTTTTTGTGGTGATTAAATGAGATGATGCACGAAAGTGCTTAGCACAGTGATATCTAAAGATTAGCATCGTGGTGTTTGTTGTCGGCTAGATTGCTGGAGGATTTCTTTACTAACTCCCTACCAGGCATTTTCTGAGAGTGACTCATTGTTTGATTAAGCTCTCATTACATTATCTTGGGATATTTCCCACAGAAGTAGACGCTGAGATACGGATTGTGTGTAAGCCATTGATTTGGTAAATGATCCCTGAAACGCCAGAAGGGAAGTGAGGGAATGGAGGAGGAGAAGGAAACCAGGGCTCAGCGTGTTAATGACTGGGTTACACTCATGGGCGAGGGGGGCTCCTTCCCATTGCTGGCTGCTAGTACATCTGCCTTACGGACTGCTCCTCAGAGGTAGCCCTCCCAACAAGTGAGGATATTGAGGCATTTACCTTCTCATTGGCTGATGCCTGATGCCTGATGTCTGGTGCCTGAGGCGTAGTAACTTCTGGGTGCTTCCATGCTGCTCGGTATCCTCAGGAGGAAATTGCAGGAGGATCCCTTGGCAAGATGAGAAGGCATGGACTGAGGAGGACCGTAGTGCCATGCAGAGGCTGGCAGATAACTGCTGGACGGGTTCATTAACTCAACGGGAGGGGATCCTTTCAGGATGGATATGTACATTAAATCATTACTTTGTGCACTTTAAATATAGTTTTATATGTCAACTATACCTCAAAAAATTAAAATATTATTTTTAAAGTCTCATTTAATGTTGTTAATAGACTTATTTTTTTTAGAGCAGTTATATGTTTACTGCAATATTGAATGGGAAGTACCAAGATTTTTCATAGGCTCTCTGCTCGCACCCATGCGTGGCCTCCCCCATTATCAACATCTGCCAGAGCGATAACATTTGCTACAGTTGGTGAACCTGTGCTGACATATCCACGTCACCCGAAGTCCATAGTTTGCATTATAGTTCACTCCTGGTATTACATATTCTATGGATTTTGGCAAATGTATAATGACATGTATCCATCATCACGGTATCATAAGGACAGTTTCACTGGCCTAAGAATCCTCTGTGTCCTCCTTTTTTATCCTTCCTCCCCGACTAACCCCTGACAAGCACGGATTTACCTGCTGTCTTCACTGTTTCGTCTTTTCCACAATGTCATATACTTGGAATCATACGGTACTCATAGTTAGCCTTTTTCAGATTGGCTTTTTCACTTAGTGATATGGATTTCAGTTTCATCATGTCTTTTCTATAGCTCATTTCTTTTTAGTGCTGAGTAATATTCATTGTCTGGATACCATAGTTCATTTATTATACAATATCATTCCCCTATTGGAGGACACTGTGGTTGCTTCCAAGTTTTGGCAATTATGAAGAAAACTGCTACAAACATTTGTATGCAGGTTTTTATGTGGACATATATTTTCACCTCTTTTGAGTAAATATCAAGGAGCACAATTGCTGAATCAAACGTTAAGAGTATGTTTAGTTTAGTGAGAAATGAGTAGACTGATTTCCTAACTGTACCATTTTGCATTCCCACCAGCAATAAACGAGAGTTCTTGTTGCTTCACATCCTTGTCAGCATTTGGTGATGTCAGTGGTCTGGATTCTGGTCATTCTAACAGATGTGTAGTGGTATTGACCTGTTCTTGTAATTTGCATTTCCCTGATGACATATGATGTCGAATACTTTTTCATATGCATCTTTTCTATATCTGTATCATCTTCAGTGAGGTATCTATGTTGTCTTGGACTTTTTTTCAATTGGGTTGTTTGTTTTTTATACTGTTGCATTTTAAGAATTGTTTGTATATTTTGAGTAACAACCCTTTCATAGATATGTCTTTTGTAAGTATTTCCTCTAGTCATTTAATTTTTACAGCAATCCTATCAACTTGATGCAGGTGAGAAAAAGGCAGCCCAGTTAGTTTTAAAATACTTTCTCAAGGTCCTCCAACTAAGAAAGAACAGGGTTGGGATTTGAACCCATGTCAATACCCTGTTCAGAAAATGGAGTAAAACATAAATCTGTGGTTTTCTATTCCAGGGCTATTTTTATCATCTCTCCAAAAGTAACTTTAATAAATACAATTAAATGTAATTGCTTTTTAAAATTGTATTTATTCATACATTTCAATATGTGAAAATCTGCCACTTAATAGAGCGATACTTTTAAAATATGTAATAAAATATAAATTTTAAAATAAGCTTTTTTAAAAAGTCTTAGAAGAAGGAATAAAAAATAAGTTGACTCTATGAACTAAAAATTCTGAGAATGAAGGAACACAATTTTCTGTGCTTATAGCAATTAGAAGAGGCTAACAGAATGGCATTTAAATGCCAAATCACATTTTAACATGACTGGAGGGGAATCTTTGTATAGTCTAGAACGGGAGTCCATGGTGATTAACAGATGGCGCCATGATCCTTGAACGTCTGTTCCCACTTCAATATAGCAGACGTCAAGGTTCAACACCAGCTTTATTTGCTTGGGTTTGGTTTGTTTTGTTTAGTTTTTTTTAACTAATTAGATTCCCAACATAAAGCAGCTTAGGGTTAGAACCTGAGATGGTTAAGAAGATATAGTGGTGGAGGTGAGACATGGCTATTGCGTGCCTTTCAGCTCTGCTCATTCAATCTGGGAAACAAACAGAGAGAGACAGTATGTGACAGAATCCATGCAGAGAGAGAGAAATATAGGATGAACTCCTTCTACAGAACCTTGTTGATAGGGGTGGTCAGGTAGCAGAATCATAAGTTGTGGTTCTAGGGTCAGACAGACTGGAGTGACAGCCTTCTGGGATGTTATGCAAGTTATGTAGACCTTCTAGATATAGTTCTTATATCACGGTGGTGTGAGGACTCTGTCTGCAAAGTATGTAGCTAGGCAATTATATATATCCCACTTTGCACGAGACAGTCCGGGAGTTAACTATGAATTGTATGCCTTTCACTTTTAAGAATGTGCTATTTAGACTCATAATTAAAGTGATATCCTACATAGGAAGAAGATCAAGAACTGCTTGGAGCAAGTGAGTTCTTAATGAATGTTAGCTTATTTTATTAAAGTTATTGCTATTATTGCCATCATTATACTTTATTAGTATTATAACATTTCTGTGCTGTATATTTTCAGCATAAATTTTAGACGTTAAGTAAAATATTTTTGTACCTTTCATACTCAATTAATGATCTACTGGGCCTTAAAAGTGGGGCTGAAATACGCTCTTACTAAGGTGTGCTGCATAGAGCTTACGTGTTCCAATGACTGATATGGTAAGTTACATTCACGGAGTTCAGTTCCGAGTTGATGCTTTGTGATTTGGACCCCAGTCCAAACATGCCTGGGGAATCAGTAAACCTTGCAACTAAAGTCCTTGTCATCATCTTTTTTTTTTTTTCTTGTTTTACATTATTGTAGGCTACATACAATCTTAACTCCACTCAAAACATTTATTTCTGGCATTTTAGTATCAAAATCAGATTTGAAACATGATTAGAGATTTCCAATTTCTATGAATACTTCAGTTAAACCCCTTAATGCATTCTCCTAAAATGCTATGTTGAAATGATAGGTAACCCTCAAGAAACCATAAGCCCTTCAATAGTTAGATTTGGTCCTATTCATGTCTACCACCTCAGAACTTAGCACATTACAAGGCAGGTTGGCATATTACACACACACACACACACACACACACACACACACACGAAATCATTCCACATACAAATGGTTGCCGGATGAAACTGAATGTATGTTTAAAAAGCCAGTAAGATTTGAGATGAAAGCAAGTGACTGAAACCAAAATAGGAATGAGTCTCTCACATATGAATTTAGAAAAATAAATTAAATAAAGATCCTGAAACTGTGGTCCAGAGAACTTTTTCTGGGAGCATTTTGATATAAATAATAAAATAAGAATGACAACAATAACAATTACAGAGAATTTAAGAAAATGGCACTCAAGAGAAAGAGGGAGCTGTCAGAAAACCAAAGTCTAAGGCCTGTATAGGACGACTGTTCAGAAAGTATCCAGCCATGTAATATGAAAACTAGAGGCATTTACAGCTGAATAGTTTCCAGACAGCCCTTGTCTATAGTTTGTCTGTGTGTGTGTTTATGTTTATAGAGACTTAGTATAATATTGTAGTAGATTAATGGTGGGTGCAAGTTATTTGGTACTTTGTTCACTGAGAGTCAAGCTTCATTTCCTTCCCCTTGAGTCTGGGCTAATGGAGATGCATGCGATTCCGCACTAACTTGAGACCGGTGTCAGTGGCTTTAGGACCACACAGCAGCAGGTAGAAGCCGGAAGGGCCTCAAAGAGACTATCGATGAGGAATGGAAGGTCAGGAGGAGAACTGTTGTTACTCCAGGACTCGTGTGGTCCTTCCGCATTACCTTTTGGGAACAGGAGTGTCTCCTACAATCTGGCCGTGTATTGTCCTGTGCCTGCCTCACCAGTCAGTGCTGGGTATGTGAAGGACAAACCATGTGTCTCTTTATTCCACAGGTCTACAGGTCAACTGACATCATTGTCAAGGAGTTGCACTTGAAGAGTTTCATCCAAAACTGGACCTTGTTCAGGTAATCATACTCTAAACCTTGAGCCTAAAGCTGGTATTGTCATGGGGTGAGAATGTGGGAAGCCTTACAAGGAGTGAATATATTTTGCATGTGGTGTGAATTTGTGACAACAGGGAAGACTCTAGTGGATTAACGATAGATGCTTTTTTTTTGCCCTAATTCTTCCATTGACATGTAACCACTAGCCTACAGATGGTCGTTGTGCTCATCTTGTTAACAAGCTGGTAGTCTATTGTGTGGGCAGAGACAGAAGTCTCTAAGTTCCCACGTTCCTGATGAAGTCACATTCTTGAGACTACTTTTCTGCTTTCATGTAACTATCTAACAGCATTTCTTTGTTCTATAGTTGTCTTTTTTTTTTTTTTTAATTTCCACAACCCTTTGCTGTCTTTTTTCTACTTTTGGAGTGTCTGTTGTTTAAAGGGTACATTTCAGAGACGTAAACACATTGGAGCAGAGGTGAAAAGTGTTTGGTGTATTTCCCAACAGATTTTGTCATGATCGCCAGCTGTGGCATATTAATCATCTTAATTCCTTTGCAGACTGTCATTAGTTATCCAAAAAAATGAGAATGTCCTAAAAAGTAAAAGTAAAGATGTGTGAAATGGATGTAATTATTATCGAGTTTCTTAGTTACATCAATGCCAATCTAATTCACCTAACCAAAAAAAAAAAAAAAAAGCTGACATGAATGCATGCATATACATTGCTGTTATTGTAGGATTTACATGATTTATTTTGAAAAATAACTTCTTTGCACATTAAAAATAATTTGATGCATGTTGATAAAATGTAAAACAAAGTTTAAATTAATCAGATTTCTAAATTCATCTAATCTTCAATGTGAGCAGTAATTCATAGATATTTTATTTTAAAAAATAAACATAATTAGGCATCTAATTAACTTATTTGGTAATTTTTTTCTTTATGTAGATTACAGGAAAATAACACATTGCAGAATTTTTAAAAACAGCCTGGTATAAACAATTGCTCATTTTGAAAAATTAGCAGTAATGATTCTGTTGCAAATTATGGACATAAGCCTTTCTTCAGAGAAGTTCAGAAAAGTTTTGAACATTTTGGAAAAAAAAATTGAGTGAACATTATTTTCAAAGAAACAAAACTTCAGCTTACATCCATACTCTGAGGTGTGGAATATCTATCTCATCTTAAAAACTCTGTCTATGAATGACTCACTGCATGGGAAAGAATGGATACGAAAACAGATAGCAAACTTTATTTGATGTGGCCTTTTTCACACTGTGATTTCTTTGTAATTGTAAAGGATGGTTACTTTGGACACAGTTTTACCAAATGGACTTAACATGAATAATACATGCATTCTGATCCTGGGTAGTATAGTGTGTGTGTGTGTGTGTGTGTGTGTGTGTGTGTGTGTGTGTGTTAGTAATTCAATCTCCTGAGCTCTGGACTTTTCATTGGAAATGATTTGCTACCGTTTTTACAAGCTGGTCATTGTGAATAAGTCAAGGCCCATAACATCTGTTTTCAAACAAGGGTAGCTCTTCTGGGTTTAGGTCAGTGTCACAGGAGAGGAACTATGCTTTAAGTCCTCCGGACCCATGGACTATAACATTTTTCCACCTGAGTTTTTCAAAACTAAAAATAAAAACCTACCCACTTTTCTTTATGTAACTATTCTAAAATGTATTACTTTAAAATAATGTTAAATTTACATTTAGATAAAGGGAGATCTTCATATAATGAAACTCCCTATGCCTCTTACTCAATTTTGATAATTATGCAGCATTTCTTTGTTTTCTTAAACCACTATTTTTTGTTTTTCTTTTTTAAAAATTCCTTTAGACATTAGAAAATGTAGCTCAGGCATCATGGCATTTGACTGCTACTTAACTCCTTTTTAACTGCAATGCATATCTAGCTAGCTAGCTAGCTATTCATTATCTATATCACAACTGATAGACTTAATAATAATCAATTAGCTCTACCCTTGGGTATCTCTGAGATACTCAGATTTGTAAGACCTAAGTAGACAGATACAAGGAGTGGTGTGGAGAGGTACAAGGAGAGAAAACAGAACACGCTGGTTGGGCAGCATGAAACACGTTTCTCCAACAGAAGTCCTCACAGCAGTCCATACAAGGGCCCAGGCACCATCCTCTGTGTCCCTGCCTACATGTCATCTAAGGTATGAGGGTACACGATCACACAGGTCGGCGGGGTAGGGGGCCTCCCTGGTTTAGACACTCCATATTCCAAGGGAACCCGAGTCACAAAAGACACTTTGTTCAGGGAAGACCAAAGCTCTGTCTCCCTCACACGATGCTTACAGTCTGTGTCTAGACCTTTTAGATGAGACGCAATCTACCCACCTCAGGGCAGCTTTGCCATTAAACAGTATTACCAGGGACATGGCTGACATTTCATCCTTACTGGGCTTCTAGGAGAGGAGAGCTTAAAGCCTCTTGGGCCAAAAGAGATACAGAAGTAAATAAGACTACTCTTTATCCTATTCCTTCATTTTCCTTCCTAAAAGGAAAACTATATATGTACTCATGCCTCTAATTTGGATCTACAAGTATATCTTTCTATGATTCCTTCTTTCTTTTCTTGCACACTTATACTAAAACCCTCCAGTTCAGAAATGGAAGAGTTTCCTATTTTGCCTCTTTAGTATATTATGTTTAATGACTTATGACAAAGTAGTCATTGTAACTTAATAATTATAGGCATGAAGAGACTATTATCACTTAATGTGTTCCTCAGTTCATACAATTAAAATGAAGACAAGATATACCATATCCATTGGGGCCTAAAGTAAGATTTAAATTAATACTAAATTATGCCAAATGACGCCCAGGAGCCAAAAGAGTTGCAGTCCTACCACAAGTAAAGTGTTTATGCAAGCATTTGACATTTGATTCTGCTGACCAATCCTTGTCTTCTTAGAATAAACACAAAAATAATTGAGAGAAGAAACTTTCATGCATTATTATACACTGGACTCTCCACTAACCAGAACTCAAGCAACTGGCACTCTCAAGCAACTGGCAAAAAAAAAAAAGATCAAAGAAATATTAATAGTACATTTATCCAGCATGGGTGCCAGTTAATGGAGGGTCTAACTTACATTTAACTGGCATCCACCAATCCCCAAGAGTACCGGTTAATGGACAGTCTATTGTACTTTGTAGCCAAGTTTAGTCTTTTCCTGGTTTGGTTACTTCACAAAGAAAATAAGCTTCAAAATGATCAGATGAGCCAGATCAAAAAGAGTGTTAACATCACAAGTCGTAACAACGAGAGGATTAATCTTAGGAGCAAATTTAGATGTGCAATTATAAGAGGACTGTAGAATTTGAACAATACATTAAAAATAGCATTTTTTAGGTATTTCATGATTTTTCTGAGTCTATTGCATGTTGTCAGAAAATTTAGCTAAATCCCATTCTTTAAACGCTCGAAGGTCCCAGCAAACTGCACTTGTGAGCTATGCTAGCTGTATTTCTTCAGGATATTTAGATAATCATATTGTATCTGACTATGTTGTCATGAGAGACAAAAAGGAAATGATAACCATATAAAAGTGTCAGTTTTGGTTTTTCTCAATGGCTTGCCATTCACCTAAATGATGAAAAGGAATAATAATATTGAATTACAAAATACAAATCTATTAGGATTTTTCTCGAATGTCACCCCCCCCCCCGATTTTTTCCCCCCATTTTCTCCATTCCACTTATAAGCACTCTTACATTTCTTGGAATTTAATTGCACTCAGTACAAATTAAAACAAATGTAAATGCAAACAATGATCAGCACAATTACATTTTCTCCACTTTGAATGCTGACCTATATAAGAACAAATCACTTATTTAAATTTCCATTGCTATACCATCTAACACATAGCTAATTGCATTTGTAGGTTTTCAAAGTTCTGTCTAATTTAAATTAGAAAAAAATGAAATTATTTTCTTTGTTCATTTTAGTCTGTAACATGTCTATCCTTTCACTCATTTCTGTATTGTCTTTTAAATATGAACTAGTTGGTAGCTATCAAAATATGTTTTATCTCTGTCCTCTGCCGTGTGATACAACTCAAATTTAAACAGTTATTTTATTCTCACCTGCATCCTCATATTTTGGGTGCTTTAGGGAATTAATCTCATTTTACTTATTAAGAATGTGAGACCCAGAGAGGCATTATAACTTTCTAAGGCCAGACAATTTGTTAACAAACACAGTTTATAATCTTTCAGTGTTTCTTACATCTCTGCAGTAATTAATGTCATGTTTTAATTATACTTCTTGCTGCATAAATATATCAACTGATTACTAAAATAATTCCTGTTTTAAATTATTAAGATTATTTTTGTGGGTTTGTTAGGTTGTCCTGGTTATTTGTGTTATAACGTAATAAAGTTAATTAGTGGTCTGTTTCTAGAGAAAAAAAAAGTCACTAAGGATGAATTTAGTTGAAAAAGAACATCGCAGTGTAAGCTTAAATCCCAGCTAGTTATTAGATTGTTAATCTTATACTTCATTTTTAGTTTATTTTCCTTCCAAGTAAATTCTGAAATTGATTGCTAATGATTAAAATAATGAGGGCTCAATGTATTACTACTTTTGTATAAGCAATCATTAATATAAATTACATTCCATTTGTTTTTTTAAGCTTATAACAAATGGCAGACTCCCTAATATATCCCACCACATAACTCTCATGGTGCTACTCTGACCACCTGCCACCTCTTATGCGAAACCAAAAGGTATCTTGTAGACAATTACCTTTCACAGCAAGTCAGGCCAACAACTTATTAGTGTGATGGATTCTTGAATGCCAAAGTCAGGTGCTGATGACATGAAGGAAGGGAAAGAAAGAATATTCAGTAGAGTTGTTTGTTGGTTTTTTTGGAGACTGAAAGTACAGGATTTGTTTGAATCTTTTTCTCTAAGTAAGGATTTTTTTCCTGTATAGAATTGTTGTACATTCTCTTCTATATTATTTTTAAATATTCCTGTATTTTTTAAAAGCTGAGAGTAAATTAATTGAATAGCTTGTATATATTATAAAATGTATTTTATATATACAATATATAATGTGAATGCATATGCAATTTTTATTTGCTAAATAGTTAAACACTTTTCGTTTGGGTGGTGAACACAAGGCAACATATACATGATGTGTATAGACTTGTACACCTGGAACCTATGTAATTTTTACTAACCAATATCACCCCAATACATTTAACGATTAAAAAAAATTTAGTTTAATTAATAGTCACCATATAAATAATGGAAGCTACTTATTAAACACACATGTATTTTATTTTCTCTTATGATAATAAGATGTGCCAGGATCAGGGAATACTTAATTTGAAATATATTTTAAAAATCACAATTTGGGGAAATATAACAAAGATATATAGTTCATTATGACCTCATATCTAACCTGAAGTTTCCTGGCAGCAAAAGAGAAAAGAGAAATACTTTTAGATGAATATATTGTTATTAATAAGTAGGAAATATACCATTACTTTGGTTTAAGCAATGATTTTTCTTGACTGCATTTCTCATATAAGTTCAGTTAGAAATAGATTATTTGTAGACTGTCTTGTTTAACACAGTCGCATCAGTCTACCATGGATTTGGAACTGGTGTCGATGCCACTACCTTACTGTGGACTCAGAGCTCCATGGACATCTCTATAATTACCTGCAGTTACAGTGGACTGTTCAAACTGCTTGTTTTTGGTTAACATTCTCCCCTAAGTTGTGAGCTATTTTGACTTATGTATCTTTCACAAAACAATGTATTTCCTGGCATATGTAAGAGTATAATCAGTGTTTAGTAAATATTATAAATGATAAATAAAAAGAATGGAGGAAGAGAGAGGGAAGGAGAGATGTGGAGAAGAAGGGAAGAAGAATATAGTATATACATATAACACGTATGTCATATATGCATATAGTATAAATTGTTATATGTAGTATATGCACATATATACAGTACATATAGTATCTATACTGTGCATTCTACATTATACTATAGAGAGCATATGAGTAGGTATTATATATGTTTATGCATAGATATACTGTGTATGTGTGTGTGTGTGTATATCCTTATCTGTTTCCTTCCCCAACTCTAGATATGTCCAGTCAGATTCCCTGTCCATCCTTCCCCTGGCCTCAGCATCTGAGAAGTGGGCCTGTGCCCCAAGGCAAGTTGATTATTACCTTACCTAAAGGGATGGAAGATCACTGGAACTTATTTTGAGGATAAGGCATCCTCCTAAAGACGCCAGCCTCGGCTACTTAATTGCCTTGTTTCTATCCTTTCTGAGACTCAGTTGTTCATTTCTCCTCTTTAGTCTTTAAATATTCAGAGTTCTTCAGGTTGTTTTTTCTTAGTTTTCACTAATGCTACAGAGTTGATTCCTGTTGCTTGTTGATCAAATGCCATGGTTGAGACACACATCAACCAGCACAGTGCCTGAACTGTGGGGGCTGGAGTCACTAAATATTATTATTCGATGGACAAGTGAATGAAAAGATGGATGGATGAACAAATGGCTTTTCTCTTATCATTCAGTATGCTGTCCTGAGAAAGAGCAAGACCTCTGACAAAGCTAATCCTGAAAAGTCTGACTCACAAGCATGTCCAAGGGCAAGAGAACTTCTGATAGAGAAACCAAGAATCAATTTCTGTCTGCACAAACCACTGGGAAAAATAATATAAAATTACTACTTGATAAGATGTTATGCTTACAGTCAGGAAACCCCTTATGTAAAGAATTTGCCCTGGAAGCATTGTGTAGAACTCCAGCATTTTCTCTATCAAGCTCATGGAAAACATGGCCGGCGCATGCCAAGCCACTTCAGCTGCTGTTATGAGCTGAGTTAGAAGGAAGTCCTTGCCATGTGAAGACAGGACGCTGTCTCAGCACCACCATTTTTTTCAATGTACCATTTCATAATTTTCAGGGAAGTTACAACACTTTGCACCTGGGAATATGACTGCAGTATACGACTACAAGTCATATATTTTTTACATTTTTAAAGAGGCTTACTCTCACCCAAAGTACTCTTCACTTGATTATTTTCAATATCACTGAGATGAAATGGATATGACTTCCTTTATAAATGAATGTTCCTCCAACGAAAGCATATTTTAATATCTTTAATACTCCAGTAAAATATCTACTCTATTTTTATTCCATAGCCCTTTTGCGGAAATATACTTGAAGTTGGTGGTGCATTTCTTCATGTAACGATCTCATTTTGATATTACAGCAGTATATCTGGAAAGAATATAAGTATTCACTGTTCAGTGACTAGTGTTACATAAAATATAAATACAAACTTTTCTAAATGCAGCAATTAGCATAAATATGGTTCACTGTAGTGCGCATTGGGGGAAAAGTAAATATATAAAGACATTAATTTACATTGATTGACTCAGAGGTACCTCTTGTAATGTGAAAACAATTCAAAAACATTTCTCCTATAATTCAAGTGCTCAGAATGTGGCGGGGTGCAATCCTATTAATATAATGTACGTGGCATTTTAAATTCCTTTCCAAGTAGCAGTACTTATTACTGAACTGCTGCTAAAACAATCAGCCACAAATTTTTATAATAATTTCTTTGTCGTAGTTTCTGAAAAGATTTAGTATTATTGAATCCTTAGCCATTAAATTTTTATCCCCAAATTATGGAATGGAAAATGGGGGTGTAGGTAAAAATATAAAAGCTAGCATAAACTCATGTATTAGTGAAATTTTTGTGCTCCAATGCAAGTCAAGAAACCCAGGAGGTTATAAGCAAATATTTACCTCTGCTGAGTAAATGGTGAGCCAAAGATTAGTCTCTGCCAAAAACTAGAGATAAAGAAACCTGTTATGCATAATTTGCATACAGTCATTCATTCTGCAAATTTACATGTGGAAAAGAGACTGGTGGACATCAACAAGGCTTGATTCTGGGTATTATCTGGCGTGGGCCAAGCCCTAGCAATGTGTCTTACCTTTGATAGAAAACATTAGATCTCCCCTCCCTCCCTCCCTCTCTCCCTTCCTTCTTTCCTTCCTTCCTTCCTTGTTTTCTTCCTAGCTTCCTATTCTCTCTCTCCCTCTCTCCCCCTCTCCCCCCGCCCCCATCTCTCTCTGTCTCTCCACCCCCACCCTCTTGACAATTTGTATTAGAGAATAAGGTAGGTTACACTGAAGTTTCAGTGCCCATTGTGTGGGTCTTTGTTCAGACTAACAGGTGCTGCCATCTTGGATTTTGCTATTAATAACTGCCATAGAAAGGGAAGAAATGCCAGAAATTTAAGAAATAACCCGTGCCACTTCCACGTGAATGAAGTTGGCCACTATTACCATTATATTAAGCATGTTTTATGTCTTGTTTTGTGGAATTCTAACACTAATCATCCAAGTGTTATTTATTTTGTATTATCATTAAATTCCAATTCCATTGTATCATGGTGTGAGAGTGTGATGTATACTGTCTGAATTTTAGTATCTGTCAACATTGTGGCCTTGTACATGCAGACTCATCTATCATCTATTTAAAATCGATGTGCATTATTTAATTATTCATAAATAGTTCTATTGAATTCTTTTAAGATCAAACCTGATGATTGTTTTGTTTCATTTTCTTATTGGAAACATGAGTTACCATCTCTTAACCTGACTGAAAGTTTTCCACCCTTGTCTCTGACTCAAGATTGATGATCAGCTCCCACTTTGACTCTAAATACTCAGTATTTTTTAGCACACTAAGACTTGTAAGTAATTAAATATTAAAATGTGCTTCTCCTAATATTACTTGATAATAGGTTTTTTAAATTTACAAATGAGGAGACTGAGTCTCAGAGAAGGTAAACATGCTGCTTAATATCAAAGTAGATTTGTTTGACTCCAAACCTCAGTACTAATAATACATAAAAATTAATAAAACTGACAAAGTATTTATTAAATTTCCCTAAAATTTCAAACTCAGAAGGAAATTAATATTGATTTTCTTTAATAACCTTTTAATGCATGTCTGAATTTGAGTATGCATGTTTTTCTTAGCCAATTTCACGTCAACATTCATTTCTTTTTAATTCTGTAATAAATATGATTAAATTTACTATACTATATGGATTGTCATGAAACATGCAATCCAGTCAAATTAATGTGACAAGGATGCAAAAGAGACTACCAAATAAAATCAAAATATGCCATTATATTTCATGATGTTCTAAATATTACATGTTGCAAATATATTAGTGCTAAGATTAAATGTCTCAGTATCACTGTCATATATCACATTTCTTTGTATTTCTTTATTAAATCCAGGACAGTGCTAAAATTACATAATCAAAAACAAAGTTATGGAAAAGTAGAGGAGGTTAGTATTAAATTCAAATGATTTATGTATTTTCAGGCAACTTTTAAATAGTTAATAGATGAATTTTTCAGAAAAATGTGATGACCTGATTTATGACCATTCAGTATTATTTGGGAACTACATCTTTCCTTGTCTAAACAGATGATACAGACAGGCACATCTAATTGCTAATGTTTTAACTTGAAGTCAGGATCTGTGCTTTAGAGGATTTATATCTCTGATTTCATCCAAATAATTTGATTCTGACTTCATTTATCTTTAAAGTTTCATTCATTGAAACAACAAAGTCTGCACTCTATAGAAATACCTTTGTGAAAATAAGTAATAAAAATAGTAGATGACATACTGTGTTTTATAAAACTTACTTTCAAAGTAATGACTATAAAACGAGGAAGAGAATATACATGCATATAAAATAATTATAAATATAAACAAAATAGGTTTTAAATTTAAATTATTCTTTCTACATGGAGTATTGTTCAGCTCTAGTTTCAGAATGAGACAGCCAGCCCCCGTCAATTGAGTATAGTTAAGTTAGAAGAGTGAGGATTAACTTGCAATTTTTCAACTGTTCTTGGGAGTAACATGCACCTTGACAAAATGTGAGCTTTCAGTTCCTTTTTTGTTGCTAATCTTTTATTTCTGTGCTGTCCCTATACCTCCAGTATGCTGTATGGAAACTCAATACTGTAATATTTTTCTCTCATCTTCTTTAATAAACCCTGCCCTTACAAGTGTGATAAAAATAGAGGTATATGTGGATATTAGGAAAAGTAGCTATGAGAGTCCTTTGTAACCCTTCTGTAAATATAAATTTTAAAATAAAAAAAGGATAAAAATACCTATAGGATAGTGATGTCAGGAAAGTGGTGGATAAGGTAGGCTCAAGATCCCACTGTCTATAGAAACATCAAAAAAAAATTTTTTTTAAACTGTCAAACTTTGGTAAACAGTCAGAACTTTACAGCAACCAAGTGGACACTGAATCAAGAAAGCTGCAGCTTAAAAAGGGCAGAAATGATCTGTGAAATTTCTACTTGTCTTGGTCTCAATGTCTCCCATGGGAATGGTGTCAGTCTTGAAAATGGCAGCACACACTCCCAGCGTGGAGTCCTGATTCTTGGTTCTGGAGGGAGCAGAACAAACCTTCTTCACAGGTTATTGTTGCTCACCCAACTTCTCAGGGGGCTACCTGATTCAGCGATCTTGGAATTCATGCAGAAAACTCAGTGGGTACCTCTTGAAAAGAACTGTAAGGTGAACTCACCACGCACAGATGCCTGGGGCAACAGATTATGAATGAGACTTGTAACAGACTGCACAAGGTGCAAGAGGGAAGGCTGAGGAAGTCTTTGGGATATTAGGACATTCAAAAGCATCCATGCATATGAAAGAATCCTTGAGAAATCCCTTAGTTTTTACTTTAGGCCAATCTCCAGGCTTCTGACAAGCCCAGCTAAGCGTTGAAGAAGTATTCCAGCACGGAGCCAAAATGCAAACACTGCTGAGATGTTGTTGTTTGTTATTTAACTCTTCACATTCAACAAAATCCCAATTGAAATACTAGCACAGCACTAGCTAAAGAAGGGAATTTAGTAACGACACATGGCAAAGTGTAGTCTTTTGCAAAAATAGTTTAAAAAATTTACTAAACACAGGCTACTCTAGCCTTCTACAATTAAATTACTGAATTGAAGTTTTTGAAAAGATAACTGGGAAATCCTTAGCTAGACTAGAGAGAGAGAGAGAGAGAGAGAGAGAGAGAGAGAGAAGACTCAAATAAATAAAATCGTAAATGGAAGAGGAGACATTCAAACCATTACCTCAGAATTAGAAAAGATCATAGTGACTGTTATGACCAATTATATGTTAGGAAACTGGATAACCTAAAAAAAATAGAAAATTTTCTGGAAACATACAACCTACCAAAATTGAATTAGGAAGAAATACAATGCCTGAATAGACCAATAACAAATAAAGAGATTAAATCAGTAATAAAAATTTTTTGGACATGGAAAATCCCTGGATCAGATGGTGTCATGGGTGAATTGTAAAAAAACATTGAAAGAAAAATTCACATCAATTCTTGCAGATCCAGCTCTGCCATCAAAAAAATATAAGAGGAGGAACACTTCCAAACTAAAACAGATACTTCAATATCCTTTGCAGCATATTTACATAACCCCAAAGTGAAAACGATCCAAGTGTCCATCAACAAGTAGAAAAACAAAATGTTGTGTATCTACCACCTTAGGCCATTCAGACTGCTACAGCAGAACTACCATAGACTAGATGACTTAGACACAGGTGTCCCCTCTTACCCCTAGGGGAGCTGTTCCAAGACCACCAGGGGACACCTGAAACCTAACCCTATGTGTACAGACATACCTATCTATGATAAAGTTTAATTTATAAGTTATAGAGTTCAACTTATTATTTTATAAATTATCATACATTCCTATGATGAAGTTTAATTTATAAAAGAGATTAACAAGAATATAATAGAACAATTACAGCAAGATACTATAACAAAATTATGTGCATGTAGCATCATTAAATAAAAAGAGAGTGACTTGAACCCAAGCACAGTGACACTGCGATAGTCAGTCTGATAGCCCAGAGGACTGATGACTCAGTGACTAAGGGACAAGGAGCATCTATAACACGGAGATGCTGGACAAAGGGATGATTCCTGTCCCAGGAAAAGTGGAGTAGGACAGCGCACAATTTCACGCTATTCAGAAGTTCACAAGAAATGAAGCAAGGTGTCAAATAATATGTAAATTCATTGCAGCACTGAGAAGAGACTCATAAGCCAAATTGCCAAGTTCAAGTGAGAGGTTTCAAAATCTGTGTGATCAGGACTGCAGTTCACTGAGCTCATTGTCACTGAGCATTTTCTTCTGTGTGTGGGTGTGTGTGGGTGGAGCAGACAGGGCCAAAATTTTAGGATCTTAGCACAGTACTGTCATTGTTACAAATGGAAAACCAGAGGGAAAGAGAGAGGAGTTAAATCATCTCCTAATTTCGCAGTGATTCACTTTATTCATTTTGTATACTTTGTAAAAAATTAATATAGCTATAGCTATTCTTGTAATATGCAACACATTTAGAAAACGTTCAGTACCATCTTATCACGAGTTACCACCAAAAACACACACTCACATACATTAACACACACACACACACGCTTTCATTGTTCTAATTCTTTTTCTTGAGATGTGACTGGAAGTAGCAACATGTAACCTTGCTTGATTTATGTCTATTGGGAGCACTGCTGACCAAGAAAAAGGGGTGGGGATCATTAAAAACATGAATAAAAATATGAAATAAGGCATGGGTTTTGCCTTATTTCCTAGAACAAAAGAAGCAAGAGCTGTTGCCCAAACCTTTCTGAATGTACACAAAGGCACTCTGACAATCCCAGCATTTTCTCCTGGTTACCAAAAGACATACTGGTAGTTTTCAGCTCTCTCCATGTGGTCCAGGGTATACCCCTTCACAGGAGGAGCCCCTGTAACCTGTTGTTCATAAGGGAAGGGAGCGGTGATAGAGGCTCTTAAAAATAAAACCAAACAAAACAAGAAGTAAAAAAAGCTACAACTTTCCAGGACTCAGCTTTCCTAGTGCTCAAGGAATCTACACGGAATTCCCACGTGAAATACTGTAGTGTTGGGGGGCTCGGACGTCTGGTACCCCATGCTAGTTACCTGGGAACTCGTAGCCATTCAGAGTCCCCTCCTGTCAGCTGGCAGGGAAACCTCTTTGGTTTCTCTGGTTATTCGTTTTAGTTTGGTTTTGCCATGTCTTCTATTATGTAATCTCTCAACACTTTTGAAAATTTGCTCCAGCACAGTGATTTTTCTTTGTGCTTAAGACTCTGAAAATGGCATTTCAGCCATTCAGTTCATGAAATGTCTCTATATAGAATCTCAGGAATAGGTGACTCGAAAGCATATAAATTAGTCATGATGGTGAAGAAGCATTTCCTTGTCCCCTCGTCCTCTTTGCACAATGTAGTTATTGATTCAGGAAATAAACAAGCCATCAGAAATTTTAGATCAGTATTTTGTAGGAGTATATTTACAAAGCTGGGTGAAAGAAAGGGGAAAAAACAGTCGATGTGGGACTTTATACCAAGAATAACTGTAATAACTTAAGAAGGAAAAATGAGACTTCGGTTTCTACATCAACAGGTAAAGAACTTGAATGTCTTTGCTTTTCATTCATCCTATAACAAGAAAACTGGGATAAACTGAAATCTAATGACTCTTGCTGGGTCCATAAGGCACCTGAGGGCAAGACCTACCACCGAAACTGGGAGGGGTAGACTGTCCAGACAGATGCAGCAACTGGTATCTGCCTAACTGGACCGAAGTTGTGGAGCTGTGGGATGGTAGGGACACTTAAACGGTCATCTCGACCCATGGCTGGAGCCGAAATGTGGACCAGGCTGACAGTGAGAACCTCTCGGCGGCCACAGTGTAAGAGGGACCTTCACACTTGGGTGGATTTTTATCTCCGGGAACCACTCCAAGGTCCTCACGATGGAGAACCAAGGAAGAGTCGGCCATGGCCCTGGCGCCGTGGCGGGAAGAGTGCTATTTGTGAAGCACAGGCAGAGACTTCTCCCCGGCCAAGGGCCACGCCGGTGGGAGGCGTTGCCTGAGCTGTACCTCCGTCGGGGAGGAGGTTTCCTCCCGTTCGCACGCCCTGGCTTCCCGGTCTCCTTTCACAGGGAAACTAGTCACCAGGCCTCTGGAACACTGCAGCCAGGGCAGGGGGACGGACAGGGGAGACGATCAGCAGCTATAACCCCGGAGAACCCTCTGTGAAGGTCATGCCCCACGGCGTAGGCACGCTGAGGTTTACCTAGGGGTTTGGAGAGTGCTACAGACCCGCACCCTTCGTCACCGGACCCACCCAGGGGTTGTGGTTGGTGGGCCTGTGAGCACAGGATCTCTCGGAGGCTTGGGCAGAACGGGTCACTTACCCATGAGGGTCTAACCTAGGAAAGAACGTGTGAAAGACTCAGCTAAAGTGAAACCCCCATTGTCCTTGCTGTGCCTTGAGGTTTTTCTGTCAGGGCTGAAATTTGGGGCACAGGCAGTTTGATAGATGAAGCAGCAGGAGGCAGAGAGATGAATTCCTTCCCCAGATGATTTTAACACAAATACCCAGTAAGACCTAACTGGTTCCATTTGAATCAGGAGGGGGAAAAGCAAAAACAGACACAAGGCAACCGTAAACAACTGTGCCCCAGTAGCTGTCTCCCCCAGCTCTGTGAGAAGGATCTTGTTCTCCAGTCGGCCAAGCCTGTCTGCTACCTCGTGGGTCTCGCTGATTCACAGTGAGGGAGACACACACCTTTTACGGGGTTTTCGAAACTCCTCAGGAGACCGTGGGCGGTAACCCTTTTCTCCTTGCCCTTCTTTTGCCCTTGCGATGTTACAAAGTAATTTGCTCGCGATCCCCGAATAGTTAGTTGGCGCAGGAGCTGAACTCAGCCCAAGTTTCAGCTTCCAGCCTTGTCTTTGACAGTTCCTGACAGCTCGTAAACTCATAAACGGGTTTGGCGTTATGACTCCTTAGAGGCTTTTATTTTTAAGGGAACAATTGTGGGTGTTTGATGATTCTCATTACTGGGGCTTCTTTTCTTCTCTGACGCGCTGTACCGTCACGCAGTCAATGGTAAAATATGTAAGTGCACATAAATGATCCTTGTGTTGTGAAAATCGCAGCAAAAGACAGGCAGTTATGCAGGGGAGTACATTAGGTAATACTGCTTTGCTTCGTCTCAGAGCCTCAGCTTTATTCCGAGCATTGAACTCGATTTCCATATTACTCAGAAGACATTGATCATCACTAGCCTCAATAAATATTTGTTTTGATTGTCTCAGCAGGCAGTCTCAGAGGCCATATTTTAACTCCTCACGCAGGCAAAAGGAAACCTCTGATAGATATTTTGGCTGGTCTCTGCCGCTGCAACATCTACCCTAGCAGGTATAGAATAATGCATGCGAGAACAGGCCTTGTGAACACTAAATTGCATCGCCTAAGTACTGTGCTGGGTTTATGTCATGTGGCCGTCGGAGTACAGAGGAGCACCGTTGTTATGTCCTCATTTGGGGCTGGTAAACTAAAGCATAGAGGATGGGAGACTTGTCTGTATTCCCATGGCTAACGAGAAGCTCACCAGCAACTTGAGCTCACAAACCCAATGTAGTTAGTACAGTGATGATCCAGATATAAATTAGGTATTATTCATTCATTCAATCTCAGTCTCTCTTTCTCCTTCTCTCTCTCTCTCTGTCTCCCCCCTCTTCCTCTGTCTTTGTTATCTCTATCTCTCTCATTCTCTTCTTGCTGTCACTCAATAGATGAAGACAAAGCCACAGAGGACATAACATAAAAATCTCCTATTGACACCTTTTATTTTTAACTTTTTAAGGAACCTCCGTACTGATTTCCATGATACCGCCACCATTTTACATTCTCTTCACAATGGTCAGGATTTGGAAGCATCCTAAATGTCCCCTAACCAGTGAATGGGTAAAGAAACAAGGGTGTATACATACAATTAAATATAATTCAATCTTAAGGAAAAGGTCATCTGCCATATGCAACAGTATGGGTGAATCTTAAGGATTCCTGTGCAATGAAATAAGTCCCAGGAGGATAAATACTGTCTGATTCCTCTTATATGAGATACCTGAACCAGTCAGACTTCCAAAAGCAGAGACCAGAATGGTGGTTACTAGGGTTCAGGGGTGAGGCCAGAGTGGGGAGTTGTTTTTCAGTGGGTATAGAGTTTTGTTCACACAGATGAATAAAGAGATCTTCTATACATCGGTGTGCTGATAGTTAAGAAGACTGAACTGTACTTAACAAATTTAAGGGGCTAGATCTCATGTTAAGTGTTTTTGCCACACTTAAATAAAATACCCTTTAAAACCTGATCCAGTATAATAAACCTGATCTCAGCCTCAGAAATGCTCACAATATGTCTCTCTAGTCAAATCCACTTTTTCAAGCTCCCCAGAATACCAGACTATTTCCCAAACTGGTCGCATCATGATGCTGTCTCCTTATGCTCATTTTTACTTCTGAACTCTACCCAGTGCCTTGAAAATACTTAACCTTTCATTGTATCCACCTCAAAAGACCGATGTCTGTGGTGTGCTCTCGTAGCACTCTGGTCATGGATAGTTTTTCTAATTTCTGTACTGTTACCTACTGGAACTTCCAGTAAAAACCGAACTTCTCCAAGGCAGCCACAAATCATTTAACCTTTTTATCTAACATCTGATCTACTTATTACGTATCTCTGGAATTCAAGAAGGGGATTTTCTACCCATGAACTCCCTGGCAGGTAAGTTTAAAATCCTTCTTGAATTCAGGGTTACTATAGCGTCTCCAAAAACTAGAAATATTTAGAATGAAAATGGCATATACATGAATCACTCCATACAAACATGTAAAATTAGATAGAAAAGCCTGATTTTCTCCATCTGTAAAATGGAGAAACAATCTAAGTTGCTGTACTCACACACTTTGTACATAGTGAAGAATGGAGACTAGGCAGGCTGACTCTAGACACTATGTGTATTCATCAATATGAACTTTCAGCATGAAGCACAATTATTTTTCACGTACTATTTTTATTTATATAGAACTTATTAAAACGGACATGATACCACCCCTTTCTTCTTTAGTATTACCAAAAACTGTGAGAGTTTTACAGATTTTGACCCATGTTAACTAGACTTACTGTGGTGATCATTTCACAATACATACACATATCGGATCATTATGGTATGTCCTGAAGCTAATATAATGTTATATGTCAGTTATAGCTCAATTGGAAAAATTACCCAGGGAAGTGTCTTGCCTGAAGCCACGTTCCTATAACTACTGGTGAAACCACAATTTTAATTTTACCCTCTCTGATTCTAAAGCCTGGACTTTTTGCACATGTTGCGTTCTCGACAGTAAGCCTGTTACTGTCGAGCATCATCATTAATAGATATGTGAATATAATACAGTACTTACTCTTCCAGAACTCACAGTGTAGCATGCCTGCATGCAATCACCTTCTATGTAAATATGATGAGCGTGTGTGTGTGTGTGTGCGTGTGCACGCGTGTTTGCACCACACGTGATTATTTAGAATGGTAATTCTTTTCTTTCATATGGGAAATTGATGCCTTCAATTTGCTCACACTGAAGCAAATTGTTGTATTTATACAACAATCTGTATTTATAAGTGATTTCTTCTTTTTCCCCTTGGCCTGTTTCCACACGGTTTCCTGGTTCCTATCAGCATCAGTGTTGTTTGATGCAACAGTGTTCTATGTGTTCCTGCTCTGTGAGTTATTATTTCTAGTGGCCATCCAAATGACCCTACCAAGTGTCACACTTTGCCCAAATTGATACTGAAGCCATTTAGCACAGGCTAATTAAAATTTGGATGTCCTTCATGAGCACACCACATGACTGGTGGTGATGAGCGCCATCATTACAGAATACATTAATTTTGTAGGTGTACTTATAAAGCATTCGGAGCTATTTATTATGTATTCATGACCATGCAGGCTGATACATGTATTTAAGACGAATAGTGATTTTAACAGTATCAGCATAACCTGATTTTGCACTCCCCCTTATCCTTTAGTTTTTCTGCCTTCTCGTTCTCACAGCTAGAGCGTGGAAAACATGAGCCATTTCCTGGCAATGAGACAATAACGTAGGTCGATCCAAATTCACTGTGTCTGCAAGACTAAATGAAACTTTGAGGTCAATTTCAAATGATTAGGTTCTCATTTTCAAGAAAGATTGCACTCATTATATTAATCTCTGGTAAAAGATACAACAAATTAATCAAACAAGATGTTGTTTGCTAGTGATTGTATCCGGAAAAATCGACTAGGAAAAAGGCTGTAAAGTTTAAAGTAGTAGATTCTTTTTCAGACAATAATAGTCTTCCAAATATCTGACTGGTCAACTAATCATAAAAGTGAGTTGAAGAGAAACTTGGTTTTTGGTTTTGTGTCATAAGTACTCTCAGAATTATAAGTTGATCCTTCCTAGGACACTTGAGTAATTTGTTGCCTTAGATGAAGATGTAATAGAATATTTTTTAAAAATCGGCTTTAGAGTCAAACTTGTCTTCGGTTGCATAGAGTGGAGAAAATAATAATATCAATTTCTGGGAATATTTTGAGGATTCTACAAGAGCTTAGCACAATTCCTGGAACTTGGTATGTGTCAACTAAGTGAAAAGGATGAAATATCACAGGAGGTCAGCAAAAATGTTCTAAAATAGTCCTTTTATTTACTGGCTTATGCTAATGAGCTACCTGGTAGGGCCAAGAAGAGGTTGTCCAGTCCTGTCAAATCTGTGAGGAGTCATTGGATTAATTCTGAGTGGTAGTGGGTGGAGATGAAGCAAGGTACTCAACTGTGCAGGCCAGGCCAAGGTCCAGAGTTGCTCTCCTGTGATCTGGCACTTGAAGCTCTCAGTGGTCACAATGTGATGTGCGTGGTTGACTCTCCATCTCGTCACTTATTTAGGCTCCCTCTAGCACACTGCAGCAGAAAGGTTGCAGTTCACAGGTAACAGTCTCCAAGAACCTTTCCCCACATGGTGGCCCTCTGCTCTCCGGTGAGAACTTCTAGCTTGCCGGTGGTGTATTTGCTTATATCCACAGAGTGCATGGCATTTCCTGGAGAACCAAGTACCACTCTTACTACCTGAAACGGACGTAGGTAGCTAGGCCCTGTGTTGAGTAAGAACACAGTGACGATAGGCACAGTGTGGCATGCGAGGATGTCTTTCGTGCATGTTCCTATTTAATGTAGAGGAACAAGGAAGCACAAAATTAATGAAACAACCTGTAGTTTTCAGAATGATATGAGCGTTAAGTGCCATGCATGTAATGCACGTATATAGCCATGCCATCTGGTATATTCTACTTTAAACCTGTGCCTCAAATATGTCCTTTACTCTGTCTTCACTCTGAACGGGCTCTCATTCATTCCTGGCTCACGGGTACAGGGAACCAAAATCTGTGTAAACCTCATTAAGAATGGAAGGAATTTGGACAAATGGTGTCTGTTGCTTAAAAAGAAATGGTAAGAGGCTGAAAGCCTGGACTGGGAAAGTTGGAAGGCAAAGCAGTGATCTTCCAAGGGCAAGAAATCTTCTAAGAACTCTGCCCGTAGAGTTGCAGGCACCACGGTCATGGGAGGGTCCCACCAGCACTGCCTCGATGACTCTGCAATAGTTGAGAGGGATCCCAACTGTCCCTTTGATTTTATGACTCATTTGAGATTCAAAGACCAGGTTGGAGCATAAAAAGGACTAACCTTACATTAAGGGTTGAACTCTGACTGACACGGGATGAAGAGGAGGAAGAGTTCTCTCCCTTATCCCTAGATAAGAATGGCACGTACTACATCTTTAGAATATTCACAGAATAGGAATTCCTCTCCAATGGGGAGGAGGGTGGTAGGAAATATTGGATACTGGAGAGCTTAGTAACTAAAAATATCTACTCCCACTGCCTGTGGCATCATTGTGACTCCTCTGTCCTCCATGAATTCTTCATGCTGTAATCAGAGTGAACTGTCAGCTCTTTCATTCTCTCTGATCATACCCATTAGGGGTAGAGTCTTCAGGTTGGCTGGCCACGTCTTTTCCCAGATGACCCTGGCGAATGCCTCCTCCTGCATCTCCCACCACACCAGGCTCTAAAGGACACCACCCAAGCTTTCCTTAAAATGTTCATTCTTTCTCAAACACGCTGATCCTTTCCTCATTTCTGCACTTGGCTCACACTGCTGTTTCCCCGATGCATAGGATTTAAAACTTCTGCTCACTTAAAACCTAGCTCAGAGATCTCTTCCTCTCAGTGCATTTCTCGACTTACAGACTTAGAAACCGGCCTTCTGTCCTTAGAAGTGTGAAAGAAATATGAACAGGGGCTTATACTAACCCTTGGACAAGAAAAAATACATTAATGTGTCAAGTCTGACTAGTAGATCTCGGGAACTGAAGGACAGACACTGCATCTTAACCATCTTTTGCCCCCATTGCAAATATAAAATAGTTGGAATAGTTCAGATCGTGTGGGCAATAAGGTGTTATGTGACATTGTTATAAGAAGGAATGACATGTCAACTTTTTAAATTGTAGCCAAGAAAAAGTAGTAAATGGATTGGTTAATATTAGAGGCAGAAAAGTAATTTTGGAAGCTTCATAATGGAGTAATGGGAATGAAAAAAAAGACATGGTTTACAGAGAGGTTGGGTTGAGCAGACTGCAGAGACTCGCAGTTGAATCCAGTGGTTAGCATGCTTATGTTAAAAATTCCTTTAAATTCTGTACACCTGAAACCAATATAATATTGTACGTCAGATGTAATTGAAAAATAAAAATAAATGAGAAAAAAATTTCTGTACTACCCACCCCCCAAAAATAATTTTATTTTAAATCAACTGCTGAAAGTTTGGCTTGTGCAGGACCTCTTAACTGAAATTCCCCACTTCTTTCCCAGATTGGACATTCAGGCAAGTTATGTCAGAAAAAAGGCAGAATGTGGTAGAAATACCAACATCTGTTTCTGACAAATGACAGCTAACCCTCAGCTACACAAAGAATAGGTTTAGAGACCTTCGCGTGATCCCCGTCACTGGGTATTGGCATGGAAGTATCTATTTTGGAATCTCATTTCAAAATAAATCTAAGTTGGAGGTCTTTGAGCATGAAGATCCATGTGGAGATAATTGCAGTGAATGGGAGGTATAGTTTGGAAGATAAGATCCTATCATCACTGTAGTGATTGACAGTAAATTATAGTAGCGTTGATGACAGATCTATAATTACATTACAAATATTTATCACCAGCAAATCCTCTCTGAATTGCTTCTTGTAAGGTTTGATTTCTCTTCCCCTCCTCCTTTGCTAAGATCTGTTGTGACTGACATCAAATTTCCAGTCTAAAAAAAAACTAATTTGATTAACATTTAGTTAATAAATGATCACCTGATCTGAAGGCAGATCTTCTTCCTGGGTTTATAAAGTCCCTTTCCAAGAGATGTACCAAATGCAGGTAGAAATGGCATCTTGCTGAAATCACATATACTGAAGAAACTGCTCAGAAAGTCCTCCAGCTGAAATGCTCACCCGACCAGACATCCGTTAAGCACCTCCACAAATTAGCATGTACTGGCATCGGAGGGGTGACTGAGGACATAAGGATACATGGAAATTCATTTTCCCACTCCCTTGATTCTAAGAAGTAGATACCAAATTCTATCAAAGCATCTCTTAAGTCTTCTCTTCCTTCGATATCTAATTGTATCACTCTAAAACCACATCCCTGACACAGTCCACCTGCATTATTACAACAGTTCCTCCACTGTCCTTTATGCCTCCAGTTCACAGGTTTTGCTGGTATAGTTAGATCCAGCCATGGACGTTTTGACATAAATATCTATGGTTAGGAGGTAAGCTGGCATTTCATTGCCAAGCAAATGAAATCTAAGCTTCCCACTCTGGCCTCTGTAATGGGACTCTACTGTGTGCCCATTCTGTGGTTAATTATAGAAAGTCTGACTACTGTACAGGCTAACAATTTGCAACCCCAGTATGCAGGGAAAATGGTCATCGTTTACACACTCGGCACCTCATATTGCAAACTCAACAGTGTCACGGTCTGGGCACAGTTATGACACCACTGTCACACAGGAGAAAACTGAGGCATGCACACACACAAATCATCCCATGTTATGAGGTCGTGGTCACAGTCACGTCAGCAGATTTCCTAAATCCAACTGCCATTTGCCTGAGATATCAGTACGTACCGCAGAGAAAGTCAGGGAACAAAGAGAAGTCTTTTGTTGTCATTTGTTTGTTTTTAGGCACCATTTAAGATTCCAACTTTTTTGCTTGTTTGAAAGTGATCTGAACAAATATGAAATCCAGATACATGTTACCCTGCGGCCTTTATGGCCTTGGGTACACCCATGGAGAGTGACAAGAAGGAAGTTACTAATAACAACTAATTGAGGCTGTGTTTGCAGCTGGCTACATTATGTTTCAGCAAAATATCTTCTCAACCATTTTGCTTGGTTATTGTCATTTCTTCCGAGAAATCAATGGTATTGGAGATGGATGACAGCGGTGACCTGGCAGGCATGATTGCGCTGTGAGCATCGAGCTCTTGCTGTAGATGTGCTTTTAAAAACTGCAATTTTCTCTCTCAGAACAAAGGTCATGCAATTCTCTGAATTGCCAGGGGAGAGCCAAGGCACGTTGGCCGATGCTACCCCTCCAACGCAATTGGACAAGTTAGGGAGTTGTTGGACACCGGTGTCCTGGGAGGCTGAGTGATTACTTTGCTAGAACAAGTCCCTTTTAATTAGAAGCTAATGTGGTGCCTTCACGTGTTGTTTAGAGCTATCTGCAGGTAGAGGAAAATGGGCCACCAAAGGAATTTGATTTCATTTGTCATTACTTTTTAATTTGCTTTAGAGCTATCCCTAAGATCACTTTGTAGTTTTCATAATGTATCTTTGTGTGGGAGGTAACATTCCTTCTCGATGACCGGTTCAGCAATACAGACGATGGTTTACTTTGGCTGTACCGCTCCCACCATGCTTTATGCAGACTTACTGTAAATCTGTAAGGGGAGAGAAATCTGTGTTCTGTGCCTACTAACCTGAAAATGCAGTTTTTAAAGCTTGACTGTAAAAATTCCACTTAAGAGAAATGACTTTTCCCTGAATGGTTCCCTTAAGACACGACATTGGAAATATATGGATCAGACTCAGAAAGATTTGCACAGCTGCTCTGTGTGACCTGCCGATGTGCCGTCCTTTCTCCAGGTGCTCCCTCTGTATTTCTCCTGGTACTTTATTCTGGCCTTCATCATCTCTCGCACCAGCTATTAGTAACAGCAGCCAAACGGGACTGTTGCTTTCGGTTTTGCCACATACCAACAATTTCCCCGCACCTCCCCTGGGGTGGTGCTTCCGAAAATGCAAATTCATCATGTCAGTCCTTGGCTGAAAGTCTATCAGAATTTCTGTGTTGTTTACGGGCTACATTTTTCACTTTTAGGAATGGCAATCAAGATTTATGGACATTGGGCTCTGGGCCATCTACGTAGCTTCATCTCGTAACATCATCTCTTGCTCTACAGCCAATATATATATTCGGCCCTTCCCAGGATGCAATGTAATCTTTCTTTGTGGTGTGAGCACCCACCTCTTTCGCTGTATTGTAAAGAAAACCAAGTCAAGTCAGTTGAAGGAGGCAGAGGTTCTCACCAAAAGGGTTCTAGAGTTTCTGGCTGAAATGGAAGTGCCCTAACCAAATATCACAAAGGGCCAAAGTACTATGTCTTTACAGAAGGAGAATCCTGCCCGATCTCTCTCTGGCTTGAGTCTCTGCCTCCCACTGTCGGCTGGCCTTGTTCTCTTTCACCGAACACTGGCTTGTCCCCTGTGGTGTGTTTGAGGAGCAGAGCGGTCAACACATATAGAAGGTCTTGATCTTAAACTTCTGTCACTAGACATGGTGACTTACTTCTCTTTTAGAAGTTCTCTTTTTAAGGACCCAGAAAGGACTCAAGTTGGCCCATTTGCATAGGTGATCTCTTAACTACAGGATTGTCAGTGGGGGGAGGGGGAAAGAGTCTTACAAAAATTTGAGCAATCCTGCAGAAAATTTTTGGTTGAAATGAGAAGGGAACAGTTTACTAAAGTCAAGAGGGAGTGAGCAGGGAGGAAGAGAGAGAAAGGTTTATACCCCGAAGTGATACCTTCCTCTTCCTCATTTAAACTCTCTGTATGGGGGTGGGTGTCACCCCATACAGATGCCTTTTTCTTATGCCAACCCTTGAGGTCAGCTTAAACCTTTTCCTCTTTTGTCTCTTCTATTCATGGATAATTCTCTGTTCTGTCACTACTTGGTGACTTCCATTTTCTAATAATAGATTGAATTTTTGGACTGGAGAGAAGA
The DNA here is from genome assembly GCA_004026885.1 of Lyroderma lyra. NCBI lineage: Eukaryota > Metazoa > Chordata > Mammalia > Chiroptera > Megadermatidae > Lyroderma > Lyroderma lyra. The sequence goes on along the minus strand of PVJL010000396.1, from coordinate 182,961 downwards.
AAATAAATTGGGTTGCAATATTTTATTTATTTACTTACACACACACAGACACACACACATATACACACACACACACACACACACACACGTGTGTGTGTGTGTGTGTGTGTGTGTCTGTGTGTGTGTGTGTATTTTGAGAGCTCCAGTATTAGTTTCCTAAGTCCACAGTAACAAAGTAGCACAAACTAGGTGGATGAAAACAATAGACATTATTCTCTTCTGGTTATGGAGGTGCCATAGCTAAAGTCAAGGTGTTAGTAGGGTTATGTGCCTTCTGAGACTCTGAGTCAAATCCTTTCTCACTTCTTCCTGCTTCTGGTTACGGCCATTGATCTCTGTCATGCCTCATCTTGCAGCTGCCTCACCTGGTGTCCACCCTGTGTCTCTGTTTTCATGTGGCCTTTTCCTTTTCTTATGAGAACCCTAGTCATAGTGGACCAAGGCTCACCTTAATGACTTCATTTTGCTTCATCTCCAAAGACCTTATTTCCAAATTAAAGTGACATTCATAGTTACCAGTGATTAAAACTTCAATATACAGCAGACCAGCCAAACTTTTGGCTTCCCTGGGCCACATTGTAAGAAGAAGAATTGTCTTGGGCCAATTCTTCAGATTTTTTCTTGCAAAAAATCTCATAATGTTTTAAGAAAGTTTATGAATTTGTGTTGGGCCACATTCAAAGCAGTGCTGGACCACGTGCGGCCAGTGGGCTGTGGCTTAGACAAGCTTGCAGCAGTCTCTCAGTTAACTGGCACCATGGGGATTGGTAGGTGCTGGATAAATGTAAGTAGACCCACTGTTAACTGGAACTTGAGCAACCAGCACTCTCAAGCAACCACCAAAATTTCTTTTTGAGTTCCAGTTAGTGGACAGTCTACTGTATCTTCAGTATATGGGCACAACTCAACCAACAACACACCCATCTATATTTTTAGTGAATTAATGACTCTCCATTGTCTCAGTTGCAGAGGGAAGAGGTGGGACTGGCCTGACAGACTCTGCACAGAGACTCCCATGTGGCACTGTGAACCATCCAGTGCACAAGTGGCCATTCTTGGTCGGTGGACGGTACACAGAGGAGAACCTCGTAAGGGAGGGAGGGAGGGATGAGAATGATGATGGAACCTAAAATATATGTCTAAAGGGAAATGGACAGATTAGGGATTGCCTTCAAATTCTACGCCTGGCATTGTCACTGAGGACAATTAACTCCTTTCTGAAAATAAATGAGAATTAATTGGTCAATGTCTTATAGCTTATAAAAGGAAGAGAAGGCTTTAAATTCACTCAGTTACATGACATTAAGTCCACATTCTTAATTGCTGCACTCTACATGTGTTAATATCTCTGAGCCTTGAGTGCCTTATCTGTAAAATGGAACAGTAATCTCCTGCTTCCCAGGATCAACTGGGGAAAAAAAAACGGGACGCCTGATACGTGATGAAGAACTCCTTAAGTATAACTTCTACTATAGAATTTTCATGCTATTTCCTAAATGTGAATTCTTTTATCTTTTCCATCAGACTGGTGGCTTCTTGAGGGTAAGGACATTAAAGACTCTGTCCTTGACACACAGCTCAGTTCCTGAAATACAATCAGCACTAAGTCAGAATGAAGTGAATGACCGAACAATTCAACCTACTGTCCACAGTGATCAGAGACAGAATTACAGCCATAGCCATAGACATTCCAAAATGTCTGTTCTCATTGTCCCCGGAATGGACTGAATAGGAAGGCAAAGACAAGAAGAAGGAAAATGACTTAAAATGTTGCATGGATCCCAGAAGATAGGAGTAGTATGTGAACCACAAAGAGGGAGACTCATACATCAAAATCATACTGTGGAAGCACACATAGGTGTAATAGCAGCTTAATTAGACATGATGCTAAGACTCTCCACTCTATTTGATACTCTGAAGTATTTCTGATGCCACTGTTCTTTCATTAATGTCTGTGCACAAGAACTCAATCTACAGAGAGGCCCCACAAGGTTATTAAGCAGGAAGAGTTGGGGAGTGTTTTATTCTCCATCATCAAAGCTCATACTTGGAGCAAAATGTGAGGTTTTGACAGTTATTAAACTGCAGAAGAGGCTGCTGTAGCAGGGCACTGGAGGTCAGCTGCCCATTGGGCACAGGGGCATCAAGGTTGGGGGAAATCCATCCACATAAGAATGACTAGAAGTTAAATGCTTTTCTGTGACCCAGTCTAATGACTCCAGCTGGCTTTGCTCAAAAGATCATTCTTCCCTTTCACCTGTCTTATCTACTTATTTTTTAAGTCAGTATCTGATATCAGCTTTCTAGGATGTTCTTAGAAGAGATATTTCTGTTGCTGGAAAAGGGTCAGAAGGCATCAGTGGCATCCCAGGAGTGTCTGTGAGAGGGAGAGAGAGAGAGTGTGTGCACGCAAGCAACAAGCGGTAGCAGAAGAACACCGTACAGTGATGGTGGGGTGGGGGTGGGGGTTTGCCCCTGGGAGCCTGGAGGGCAATGAATATTTGTTGAATTGCATTACAATGATTACATCAGTAAATCTTCACATGCTCTCTACAAAATAAATTTGATGATCTCCACTTTAAAAATCAGTAATATGAGCTCAAAAATGTTAAGAGTCATGGTCTCAGCCACAAAATGTGATCTGCCAGAGCCTGGTTTGCCCCAGGTCTGTTGACTCTGTGTTATGCCTCCCTGTCCAGGGGGAAGTAGGAAAATGAGTGCAAAATTGATTATCTAGTACCCCTTATGTGCATATAAATGTGGTTTGTGGGCAATCTGGGTAGTGTAAGCATACATGCTCTTCAGTGACTATTTTATCATGATACCTTCTATACTTAGCACACTATCTGACATAGTAGACACCTCATACAATTTTGTTGAATCGATTCGTGAAGGCCCCAAACCAGCCCTTATGATCTGTTTTTCCAAGTAGACAGTACTGGCATGACTAAATTACAATATTAATAAGGGTTTGTCTTTTTAAAGAAGAAATCGGTGTGAATCAGGAGTTCCCAGGAAGAGGTCCGTTCTGGATAAATCTGTAGGGAATGCTTCATGCAATGGATGGGAAGTCAGCTGACTTTGAAAGGGAAGCATTCAACAAGGAGAGAGAAAGATTTGATGGTGGAGGTCTTCCAGGTGATTGACAGAGAGGAGCCCATTTCTTGAGTACCCTCATGTGACTGGAGTTACAGCTGTATAATATAGGCTAGCTTTATTCTCAGAGAGCTGTGTACCCCTGTATTAGCTTCCACTCTCTGTGGTTACAAAGTACTACAAACCAGTATCTTGAAACAATAGAAATTTATTCTCTCACAGTTCTGGAAGCTGGAAGTCTAAAATGGAGATGTTGGCACAGCCTAGCTCTCTCTGAAAGCTCTAGGAGAGGACCCTTCCTTGCCTCTCTCCAGCTTCTGGTAGCTTCTGGTGGTCCTTGTAGATGCATCGCTCCAATTCTTCCATCGTCCCATGGCCTTCTCTTCTCTGCATTCCTGTCCACATATCCCTCTTTGTTCAAGAGAGTCATTGGATTAGGGCCCACCCTAATCCAGTATTACTTCATTTTAACTTGATTATATCTATAATGATCCTATTTCCAAATTAGGTCACTTTCACAGACTCCAGGTGAACAGAAATTTGGGTGAGGGAGGGAGCTATTCAACCCCATACAACCTCTCTGGTTATTGGGGTAGAGCTCAGGCAAGGATTTGAATGAGGTTAGTGGCCTACCTTCCACGGACCTGTGTGTATTGGGATGTCAGTGTCCTCACTAATTGGCACTTAAAAACCTTGTGATCTTTGCATTTAATCCCTACTGCTGTCAGACAGTCACCTCAGCAGACGTCTCGCTGGTTCTGTCCCTAGCCACCCTCTTCCTCCCGCGCCGGTGCCCATGGCTGCTTGAATCGACATGAGATCCTCCCTACCCTACAGTCACTAAATTGGGCTCTTGATAGTATCCTATTAGTTGTATAAAATAAGGATCTGAAGTAAAGCAGGTAGGATTTTTTTTTTTTTGCATTTAATTAAATTCACATTGATTTGGGAAAAACAGATTTATCAAGGCCTTAACCACCACACAACACACACAGCAGATTTGTTAAGACTCAGTAAACCTTTTGTGAGAAATCCATTGACATTTGATTAATGATAAATATCTGTTTTAATAAATCTCAGTGAAATAAATACTTGAGAGTAGGTAAACATTTTAATTAAGCGGGGCTTCCTTTTTCTTATACATGGCTACCTTGACCCAGATTTGCTTATTCCAGCTTTATCTTTGGGAAAAGAAAAGTAAAACAAAACAAACTGGGCCTGTCCATTTACCTATTTTAACAGAATGGCTGAGGAAGAGCAATGTCTTCTGTGAACTTGCATGACGATTAACTTAAATGCCTGTGTGGCCTTAGCCTCTTGTGATCTCCATTTTCTTGAAGAAAGCTCCCATGACCACCCTACAGGGTGTATCTAATCCTTCCAACCCACGTGTTTTCTTTAGATAGTATGAAAGATTCAAAGCCATGTCATTTAATTGTGTACTGACTTGTTGGATACCAGGCCTCACTTCCAACGGGAATCTCTGTGACGGTAGCATGTACAGCTGAGGCACCTGACGTGTCCACCGTCGTCCTTCCAGTGCTAGAACAGGGCCTCGCAGGCATCTCTCCCTCTTTGTTTTCATCTGCTTTACACCATACACCTCAATAGCAGTGCCCAGTCAATGGTCCGCTTAGAGCTCTCTCTGCTTTGCTACAATAGGAATTCCTTGGGTCGTGTTATCCCCTCTGTAGTCCTAGCCTCCCACACTAGGCCTTATGCTCAGACCCAAGTAAACACCCATAAATGCTTGTCAAATAAAAGAACATGTTGTATCTGAAATATTGGAGCCCAGTGTGTAGTCACAGAGCTTCTCTAGGCTCTGCCATTCAACCAGGAAGAGGGTTCCTCAGCACCCCTTAAACTCTTCATACTACCTGAGCCCACCTTGAGAATGCACAGCTATATTTCCTAACAGCTTGATCTGTATCCTTTTGTTTGATATTGACAAACTGTTGACACCTTGTTTCATTGGACATCTAAAACTAAATTGTGCCCAGCGCACCATAAATTACTACTTTGGAATCGCTCGTACAGTGTCAAAACTCTGCAGTAGGTTGCAGCAATATCCACTCGAGAAAGAAAAAATATATAGTTGAAAAGAATTGAAGCTACTGGTTCTGCAGATCTCTTCTAGGAGAGTGACCAGGCAGGCAAGAGGACGGGGTCTGTTTCCACCTGCGTTAATAAAACCAAAATGTTTTTGCTTCTATAGAGGAAGTAGCTCTGGACTGCTTGCTATTGTAAAAGAGTAAAATTGCCAGAAAGATACTCAGGTGACCATCAGAGCATATATTATATTTCACACAGTATCCTTGGCACCAGTTTTATGGTATGTCATTATTTATTGCACAAAAACCCTGGTAATTAGATAATATTGGCTCACTTATACATTTAGAAAAGTAACACTCAGACAGTGTATGCAATTTACCGAAAGTCAGAAAAATGGATGAAAATCAAGTTTTAAACTTGGATCTTCTGGCTCAAAGTACAATATCTTTTGCTTTGAACTCTTTCGATGGCTGTGTCTGTATAGACTAGACATGCAAGCAGATCCTGGACTCGGTGTCAACACAGTCTAAGTCATGATATATATTTACACAGGTAGGTTAGGTGGAGGTCCGCTCACAAAGGCCAATGGTCCAGGCCAACCATTTGACATCTTCTAGGTAGTAGATCAACACATTGTCCAAAGAGAAAAGGAAAAAAGTCCAGTGAACGGAATTTGTACACAGCACGGAGATAAACTGGGTCTTGTCCCCATTAAGCCACCGGGGTTCTAAGGGCTGAGTGAGTTTCCCAAGCCCATACAACTCGTACATGGTAGGCCTGAGTTCTAGCTTGGACCAACAGTTTAGAATGATCTCTGAAGTGCTAGTCATTAATACCGGAGGGACAGCCCGCGTAGGTGAAAACCCAGTCTCAGTTCCTTGGGTTGATAACTGGGCTTGTCAGTTGGTTACCGTTTTTCCTCTGACACTTCTTCCCTTCTTTCCCTTGTCACCGCCGTCTCTTGATTGACAACCCTGGAAAGATTGTGGAACCGTGTCCCGTACATTTGCTAGCGCTATCCCCTGCCTCCCTGATGTTCCTGTCTGTTCGAAGTGTGCCACAAACGTTTGGTTAAAGATAATGACCCAGTCTGAGGATGACTGTGATAAAAATGCCATGTAACTTTCCAGGTGACTTTGAAGTCAGGCTTACCATGTAAATGTGGGGGATTTAGAAAACCAGCTATTATTTTTATCCTCCGATGAGCACTATATTAGTAACTCTCTCAGCACCGACATGGTGGGCCTTCTCCCTGTTGCCTCTCTTTTTCCTCCTCTGCTTCTGGCTGTGCTGAAACAATACCCAAGACGCTTCCGGAGCAGTAATGCCCAGGGTCACGTATTTTTTTCACAAGTGGAAAGGACACAGGACTTGAAGTCAAGCGGAAGTGTATTGGAATATGAGTTCTATGTGAATTTACAAGAACTATTTGAGTCCCCATTTTCTGTCCTATAAAATCATATTCTTTAGGTAAGGATGAAGTGAAATAAAATTTGTAAAATGCCTGGCATATAAAATAGTGCATTTCTAGCTTAAATCAGTATCATATTTATCTAAAATACAGACTCCTAGGCCTTGTCCAGTGAGATTCCGATATGGCTTCCTTGAAGCCCGGGGACCTACATTTCTTTTTCCTGTTTTTGTTTTGTTTGTTGGTTTGTTTGTTGGTTTAAGCTCTAGCATTTTTTTCTTACCAGTGTTTTGCACAATTTAATATACAGCCCAGGAAGCCACATTTCTAACAGGCATTGTAGGTAATTTGAATGCAGGCTAAGCAGGGCAAAGCTTTGAGAAACACTGGCACTGAATGATACAATGATTACAATAACATCAAGTCATCGGAAGACGCTGCATACATACACTCTTCACTTGGCACAAAGCATCATATCGTACTCAATAGATGATAGCGTTGTCCAGCCCCCCAACTCCCCCCGCCCCTTTTTGTTTCTCACTCAGTGCTTATTAATCACAGTGGAGTCTTTGGAGAAAGGGTCTGATATAAAGGAGTTTTAACTGTAGGAAATTGAAAACAGTTTTGTATTGGGACAGTTCTCTCATCCTGGACAGGTCTTCCAAGAGGGGTTTTCTCCCCAAGCTGCCCCTGGTCTTTAGAAGTTACCCTGTCCTTGAACCACTGAGATCCTCCTTTCCCAGGACCTGGTATGGACTTGCCCAACTTTTGTGCGAGTAGTCCCAGCCACCTAGTACCCACTGTCCCAGAAATATGGTTGCATTTTTTTATGTCATATTTGTGAATGACACAAGAGTACTTCAGTATGCCTCTACCTACATTGGGTCTTGTCATGTGAGTGTTTCTGCCTTTTTTTAAAATTGTTCTGTGGCTTTGCACCTTTTAAGATGATATATTTTCTTCTTTCCATGACACAAGTTTCTCTATCCTTTTTAAAGTTGAGAAATTGGAGTGTCCAGGCCTTACTAATGAACTAGACCTCCTTGTGAAATTATTATGTAATTTTAAAAAAATCAGAAAACTTCCCATTAATATTAATATACTATTAGCAAGATTACTATAATTTCCCCCACCCTCTTGTTGACCAAATAGGCAATGACTGTGCCAAGAGTATTCTCAGGCCATATGCTGTGTGTGGAAGATTCCCTTTTCCTTCTTGATACCAGTATTTCAGTAAGAAATACTCACCGATACGGTTGACTGGAGACAAGGCACAGTGTTCTCTCTGAAGTAACAGTGTTCTTTCTGAAAGTCAGAACTCCTGACTGGCCACTCAGTTTAATTAGGTTAAGCTTAAGGTGATAAGGTGTGGATTGGCAGCAGCTAGAACATTTACTATTTTCTTCTCTAAACCAGTGTCCTTGGAAGCAGTCAATTAACATGCCGCAGAGAAGAGTTTCCAGATAACTCGAGATTGAATTGAAAGGTTTTCCTTCCCCTGACAGAGCAGAAAGAGGTGGAGTGCCTGACTTGCCTTTCAAAGTCAGTGATCCATGCAGCGCTCCTGATTAGGAAGACGTGAACCTGTCCACTCCTTTGTGTCCACATAAATGGAGATGCTGAGGAAATTAGCTCAAGTCTGGCCAAGAAGAGCTGAAGGATCTGATCACCTAACTGCCTTCCACGGTACCCCGCTGTCTCTGGAATAGTATGATTTCAAGTTTCTTATTCAAACTCCTATATAAAGGAATCAATAAGGGATAATAATGTCTCAGGGGAGGCCTGAGTCAGAAAAAGCTTCAAACCGAAACCATTCCGGTATTATTTAATATTTTATCTGAAATATGCGCTGACAGGCTTTTACCTGGGGGGCTTCGTTCAACATCTGGCAGATGTGATCGAGAACCTCTCTTTGTATTAACAACTATTGGTCGCCCACATTCTTTCTCCTGTAATCTTTAAAAAAATGTTCACAAACAAGAGACAAAACATAGTAAGAATTTGTTAGAAATCAATCGATAGCTCTCCTAAATCCAGGAGAGGTGTAAGAACTTGAACTGGGTAGAAGAACTAGAGAAGTGTCATCGGTTGAGGAGGCTCATGTCGTCTCAGCATCTGGCTGTGTGAGGAACCTCTTTACATCCCTGGTCTTTGGTTCCTTCACTCGTATAATGGGCCAAGCTGAAAGAATCTGAGGTCTCTTGTATATAAATAATTCTATAATTCTAGAAGTTGGTGAATGAATGGATGTTTAGTGTCTACTATGTGTCAGGATGGTTGGGACCCTAATTGAAGGCATTGCCAATGCCCTCATGGAATTTGAGGTCTACGTTGGGAAGCCAGCCATAAATTACAATATAATTATAAATGGGGAAAACTCCTAAAAAGGGGGGGGAATAGTTCTAGGGGCGTATGTGACAAAGTGACCTGGGTGAGGCTATAGGACACTGAGGATTGGAGTACCTGGGAATCTGGGGGGCGAGCTCAGGAGGTGATTGGAGAGGAAGTGGGGGCAGCAGTGCGTGTCCAGCCGAGGGGGACCCTGTGCGAAGGCTCCATGGTGGGCGGAGCATGAAGAGTTGATGGTGGACTGAAACGAGCAGGACGGATGAGCCACGCAGAACACAACCCGAGGCCGAGGAGCTCGTCAGAGGCCCCGTGTGGTAAAGCCCTGGGAGGCACTGAAGGATTTCAGTCCCTGCAGCCCTGTCATGATCACATTTGCATTTTGTGTATCTCGACCTGCTGTTTAGAAAAGCTATTAGAGTAGGACAAGAGGGGAGGCGGAGAGCCCACTTGGGAGCTTACTGTGGTCCCCTTGTAAAAGCTGATAGTGGTGTTAAGAGGCAGAGTGATAACGGGCGCCGAGAAAATTATCTGGAGCAGAGGTGTATTCACTAGGTGCAATCGCAGAGGGCTGGGGGTGCAGAATATCGGGGGGTCTGCCGTGAAGCTCCCCTGGACTCGAGGTTTTAGGAGAAGCTGTGGAGCAGACTGTTAAATGCCCTTCTTCCAATTCAAGTTGAACAAAGAAGAAATAATCATGTTTTGAGCCTGTAGCCCTTTATAGGTACTTTAAATATGTTTTGTATGTTAAGTCCCCTGAGTAGCTATGCACAAAAGGATAAAAAGGATTCAGCATTTGTGGCGAATTGACTTAGTTGCCCGATCTTACGTTCAGCGCCTTGTTTCCTCTGTGACTTAGTTTCTTTATTGGGCAGAAGGAATGAAATAGCTAAATAGCGTGTCAACTTTGTGAACCTGCGCGATGCTGTGCTTTCTTCAGCGCTTGGCGGCTTTCCTCGTAAACCCCGTAGTGGGCCCCTGGCGACTGACCTGCGGTCGTCACACGGGGGAGTCATTCATGTGTGTCTGCCGCTGTCGTGTGATGGACAGGCCCTGCTGCCTCCAGCCACTGAGTCTCGGGGAGCCACCTGAGAGTCCTCAGATGAAGCGGAAACCAGCGCCGGGCAGCAGTGGCCCCGTCTGTCCCGGCCCCACGTCTCCTTGTCTGGGACCCGCCCGGCCTGCGGTTCAGGCCACGCACAGGCACGCCCGCGGGTGGGGGCGCCGAGCTCGGCCCCTCCTGGCTCGCTCTCCTTAGCACATTGTGCTGTGTACCCTTTGGGCTTATTTTTATCATTATTCTTTGTGTAAGGGAGTGTCAGCGCCTCATTTCTCCATTAATATTGATGTGTTCAAGTTCTCGAAGCCAATTGCTTCAGACAGACAGGCCGCTGGCCGGTGCGTAGGAAACCTCGACGATGTGAACATCAGTCGCTGCCAGACGGCCCGCGCCGCGCGGCACCGTGGTCCCCTCCCAGCCGAGGCGGGACCTGCGGCTGCGTCGCCCCGAGGAACCCGACTCGGACCTGTCATTTGAGTTCGTGTTCGGAGAAGCCCCGCAAACACACGACTAGAACTGAAGGGAGGGGTCGGAGGAGGGGTCTGCGCGGTCACCGGCAGCATCAGCTCCACCCCAGCTGCTCTCCATGTCCTTAGTGACTGAATCCCTCCGGTGTCACTTAGCAAAACCAGCTCTTCGTCTCTGCGGCCACTGCCCCCTCCAGCTACCATTGCTTTGCCCCCCCCCACCCCCCGTGTGGCACTAACCTTGTGACGAGCTTCCTAGCTCCGGCCTGGGCCCGCACCACGCGTGCTGCACAGACTCGGAGCGCTTCCCCTGCCCCGAGTCCCCCCGCGGCCTGTCCTCCTAGTGCGGACAGCCTGCGTCTGGCCTGTGGCGCCCCGTGGCCCCTGGGAACTGCCTGGCCTTCGGTCCCATCCTCCTCCCGTTACCACCAGCCCCACCTTTACTGCTCAGCAGGGCATCGCCGCTCAAGACAAGCTCAAGGGGAACGTTTGGCATAACCTCACCCCTTAGAAATCCCACCAAACTGTAGAGGCACGTCCCAGCCTGAGAAGACAGCTGCGATCCCTAAACAGCAGAATATCTTCCAAGAACAGGAAGCCTCGGTGACGCTGTAGAATCATGACAGACGTGACGAGAGGAAAGCCAGAGACCTGAGTGGGGGGACAGGTGAGGAAGCGGCTTAGAAGTCCTGCGAAGGAATAGGCGACGCGGTGGTGTGATCATTGAGAGGATGTATCTGGACAGACGTTCTGCGCCTGCAGACCGACCCCAAGAGAAGTCCTGCCCGTACCAGACATCTCCTCGGTTGGCCTGAGGTCAGAGCAAGGGACGCTGGGTGCCTCTGTCTCTCAGAACGGTACCCTAAGTCTCCATGATAGAGGCAGCTCTGCAGCCTGCACCCCACAATTTACTCCTCTGTTGCTTCATCTGTTGATCCACCCCTTCCTTCGCTGCAGTGATACAATTTTTGCTAGAGCAGCACTCGTCAATTCTGCAGAAGTCCCCTTGGAACAATTTTCAGATCATCGTTTTCATGGGGCCGTGCGCCCTATTTCCCCCTCAAGATGCTCCCTGAGGGATGCGATGTGATACGATCTCAACGCGAGCCCTGTGACACGCACGGCCTTTCTACTCACACAGAAACACGGTGCCCAGCCCTTGCCACCCAACACGGACTGATTTCGATCTAATGACGGAGGGGAGGATGAGACGACCATTCTGATAGTTAAAGAAGAGTGCGGGATAGACAATAACCATTGGAGGAAACAGTAGAGTCGATATTACCCGGCGGTCCTGATAGATTACCATGTGAGTGGCAGTGACAATAATTACAGCAGGACTTAGGCAGAGGTCAGAGAAGCCTTTTGAAAAAAACGATGAAATGGAAGCTGGGTCTGAAAATAGGCAGGATTTGAATGGGCAGAGAAGAGGGGGTATTCTTGGTAAGTGGGTCTGTGTGCTGACCTATTTTAAGCGGATGATAAATTGCATCTAATATACAATGAGATTCTCTCTCAGACAAATTATGCAGCCAGCCCGACCAATGGGACTTCCCTAGCTGTCAGGGGGGTTGCACGGGCCGAGCAAGTGATGGGCACATTAGAGGAGACAACAGTGGAAGGCCTGTCTTCTCGTTAAACTCAAGGAAGGCGTAGGCTGGAAGCCTTCAAGGGAAAGATGTCATTAGAATGGGGACGAGCTGCTTACGAGGCTGCCGGACACGGTTTCCTCACTTCCCGTATTCTTATTGAGTGACTACTGTGGGCTAAATTTGGGCATCGTTCTCCAGCTGCGTCTGAACACCCCCAGCTAGAGCCGAGACAGGTAACACCGAACTTAGACACCTTTCTTTTCATCACTTCCCACAGTGCAGGTCTCATGACTTCGTGTGGAATTAGAGTGAGTAAAAGCACCGTGTTTGTAAATAGACCTGGATGTGCATCTTCGCCTCTCTTCTTGTTTTCTACATTACCTCTATTAATTTCTTTATCACCTCTCTGAATCTTGGTTTCCTCATCTCTGAAACAGAAATTTAAAAAAGAAATAATCCAATGCATTTATTAGCAACCTTGATAGGTCATTGAGTTCTCGATCGTCAGTGTACATAACAATGCCTGGGTAAATTTTTTAAGTGATTTGGGCTTGTGCTTCATCTTCAGAGATTCTGACTTAAACAATGTGGGTAGTGAGCACCAGTAGTTTTTACATGTGCCCAGATGGTTGTGACTTGTCACCAGAGGTAGGACACTTGAGATGAGGTAGATGACTACAGAGTGGTGAGTGCAGTGTTTGAGCACAGGATCTTAGTAAATGCTGACTAGTGTTCCTAACTTGGTTCCAGTTTTGAAAAAGTGTCTAGAAAAGAGAACATTTGAAAGATATCTATTCAAAAAGACTTGTACATCTGGATTGTATAAATACTTCCAATTCAATAAGACAAACCCAATCAAAAATGGTTACACTAAATAGGTATATGTATGTGAAAAACACAGTACCTGGCTGGAAATGCACATGCAATTAATGCACAAAATAATTAACCGTTAGAGAAACATGAATTAAAACCACTATGCACTGTCTGAAATGGCTAAAATTAAGACATCAGACTCACTGTTAATGACAATGTGGAACAACCAAAACTCTCATACACTTTTGGTTGGAATGTAAAATGGCATACTACTTCGGAGAACACTTTGGCAGTTTCTTGGACTGTGAAACATTTGTCACCTGTATGATATAGCTGTTTTAACCCCAGGTATTTACCCAAGAGAAACAAAAGTATCCGTTGACATAAAGGCGGAGTACTATACAAACGTTCAAAGCAGATCTCTTTGTAATGACCCCAGACCTGAAGCAATGCAAATTGTGCTGTGTACTCACCAAGAAACTCTCCTCAGCAATAAAAATACTGATATACACAACAAGGTGGATGCCTTTAAAAGCAATAATGCTGAGTGAAAGAAGACCACCAAAAAGTAATACATACTGTATCATTTCACTTACATAAAACTCTAAAAATGGAAGTCAGTAGAAGGTGACAGCACACCAGGAGTTGCCTATGTAGAGGGTAGGGCAAGAAAGAGGGAGAGAGAACACAGGAATTTGGGGGGATGACAGATTTGTTCATTACCGATTATGGTCATTGTTTCATAGATATGTTCAAATGCCAAAAGAGAGCAGATTGTACTTTTTAAAATGTGACGCTTATCATATGTCAATTATGCCTCAGTGAACCTGCATTAAGAAGGAATAAACATGCCTGTGACTGAAGAGCTGGGGTAGAAATATAGGTAAAATACTCATCCAAAGAAGCTACCTACCTGTTCTAATTATAATCGTTTTCGAACCACTTTTTGAGCCTCTGTTGCTGTCTTAAGAAAAATATTATGAAAGGAAAAAGCTGTATTTTATAGCAACGTGTTTTAGTTACGTGTCACTATCTAGAAAATTACCCTAAAATGAGAGCATCTTCTGATGAGTCTAGCCCCGCCCTTGGAGCAAGCTGCCCCAGCTAACACCTGGGGGCGCAGCGACCAGCTCGGGCACGTGAGAGCTTCGTGAGCACAGGAAGTGCCGTTTCTGTGCAAGTGGGACCGCACCGTAACAAAACCTGAAGTGTGGGGTTTGGGGACGGGATGGTAAGTAGCAGCTGAAAGAACCTTAAAGAAGCAGGTAGTGAATACATAAAGAGCCTAGAAAAGACTATTAATGCAATTCTGAAGGTCCCCCAGAAGGCCTAGGGAGGGAGCACAGAGGGTTCACTAGGTCAAGAGCTGTATGCTAGGTGCCAGGGCATGTGCCCGTGGACTCCAGCTCAGAGAAATTCATAGACCTTCATGAGGGATGCAGATTATATTCTAAGTTCAGTGTGAAGCCACCAACTCGTTTCAGCAGTGACCATGAACAAGCCATGGTATGATTTATACTCCAGAAGAATGACTCTGGCTTGTGTGTGGAGTCTGGATTTAATTGATTCCAATTGACATAGCCCGGTTAGGAGACTGTTGTGGTTTTTCAGGTGAGTTCTGCTGGGCTCCGACTAAGGTGGTTATTAAAGGAAACCCAGAGTGCATGGACTCAGGTTACATCTCGCAGGTAGAGACAGCAGTCAGGACTTGATGATAAAAAATGAGTGTGTAACAAAGCAAGGTGCCCACTTCTATCTGAGTGAATCTTAAGAAGGTTAAATGAAGTAATGGGTGTGCAAGTGGTTTATAAATATAAAGCTTTTTTTAGAATCCTCGTGACATGTCCTGTCTGCTGACTTATCAAGAACTGGGAGCAGATTTGCTTGGCTCTGCCTCTCCTCTCCAGCACCAGGCGTCTTGTTCAGCAGTCGTCATGCACACGTGGATGCCATGTAATGCTTTGCCTGCTTTATGGATGAATCCTGACTATATCTAAATGGTATCTGTATTTCCTTTGAATACTGCAAACTGGTATTTGATCATTTCATTTTCCTACAGAAGATGAAACATTATGATTTTCCATAATCCATAGAGGCAGACATTTGTTTCCTTTGTGAAAGTGTACCCTTCAATGATTATTCCTCACATTAATCACAGTAAAAGCAACGCTTAAGGTAATCTCTGTCTTACTGCAGATAATGAATGTCTGCTGTTGACAGCCCAAGTGTGGAGAGGTGAAAGGCAGGGTGAGCTCTGTGCGTTTGTGAGATAAACAACTGTCAGCCTCTCCTAAGAGGGCTGTGATCCTGTGAGGCCAAAGTTGCCTCTTTATAGAACAATGACAATAAAAATAAATTTTCTCTGACTGATGATTCAGAAAAAATTTCACTGGGGATATCTACCCTAGAATTTCCATCCAGAAAGCTAACTTTATTAAATGCCGATGAATTCGTAGTTCATAGACTAAACGCTAGAGAAATTAGCATTTGTGATTGCGTTTAACAGCTCCTGCCCTCAGAATCGTGGGTGACATATGGGGCCTGCTGAAGCCACAGGTAACACAGTTGTTTCCTAACCAGACACGACCAGGACCCTAACCCACTGTGAGAGCGTGGGCGTGAGGTTAACCTACGACGTCCAAGGGGTACGAGACATTTGAGTAAGACAGACGTGTTCTCCAGCACCGTCCCTGGGGGCACACTTACACGGGTGGAGAGCAGTGACTTCCCCTTGGCCTTGCGCGTGGGCAGTGAGGGGAAGGGGACGCTTTGTGAGCAGTGTCTGTGGGTGGCCTCGTTGGATCCTGATGAAAGCTAAGCGAGTTCGGTGTCCTTAGTAAGCCTCCCATCAGATGTCTTTAAGATGAGGTTTGTGTGGGGGACACGGGGCTCACCTGGGTCATGACCGCTTCTGGGGGTGTTCCAGATGTTGCCATTGGTACAGGCAGGTGTGTCCTCTTGCCAGCTCCTGCCGTCTATCACGCAGAGCTAGACGACGAGTGAGGATTTCTGTGGGTTCGTACGTCATGTTTTTTAAAGGAGTTTAAACAGGTGTAAAAATAATGTTTCATTCATAGTACCACACACACGTACCACAAGGAGCATACACGTGTAATCTCCTTCTCTGGAATACTTTGCCTGTCTGGAAAACTCTCACACTTTCAAGACCCAGGTCACATGACCCAGACCAAACACCTTCCCTCTGGGCT
Organism: Lyroderma lyra; assembly: GCA_004026885.1. Classification (NCBI taxonomy): domain Eukaryota; kingdom Metazoa; phylum Chordata; class Mammalia; order Chiroptera; family Megadermatidae; genus Lyroderma; species Lyroderma lyra. The sequence goes on along the minus strand of PVJL010000396.1, from coordinate 166,915 downwards.
GACTTCCCTAAGCCCTGCAGAAAGAGCCGCCCCCCGACACACACACACATGCACGCCCCCCCACACACACACACGCACTTGAACACCCACACACACATGCACATGCACGCACACACACACACACACACATGCATGTGCGCGCGCACACACGCACACACACTCCTCCGGTAACACGCTACATTAAATCTAAAAACTGCATGACAACCTCTTAATGTCCCCAAGCTTACTGGGAGATACTTCAGGGAAGTGACCATGGTTTATCCAACTTAAATACCTGGCATAGAATTGTTATGAAAATGATCTTTGCTTAATAATAAATCAATCGATAGGCATATACTAAATTTAAAATATAATGCCTGTTATATATCTGATATAAATACATTTATATATATAGATCTTTACCTGAGTAAGGAAAACACCACCAAAGAGAAAATGTTAATTTCTAAATCATTAATGAAGGCAATAAGAAATTCAGACACATTCTTCCTTTAATTATAGTGCTCATTTTATAGGTAAGGAATATGGACATTTTAGAAGTTTTCTAACATACCTGGAAGTCAAAATGTGTGCCCTGAAGAGTAATATAAATGCATTTTGATGAATATACAAATGACTGGATGGATGGATGAATAAATGAATTAATGGAATTCTTATACAGAGTGAGGCATATGTAAGCTTAGTTCTAATCCCTACAGATACCATTACATAAGAGATAACACTTTTTCCTTTGGAAAAAAAGAGAATAATATGCAAAGATCAAGATAGATGAAATACTGTGAAACACATTGCTATTTACAGCAAGGAGATGGCCATGTTTCTTTTATGGTAGATGGAATATTAAAACAATATCTTTCCCAAATTGAAAATTCTTTTAAGAAATGTGAACAGTTAAATAGTTGTATCACTTTACAGGAAAAATTCGTTTCAAGGGAGACTGAGAGGAATTTCATAATAATGGCTAATCTTGCATTCACCAAAGTTAACACTGTCTAAGAACAATCACTTCATATATCACACACCTTACTTGGTGCTTAAATGCATGATTTCTGATCTTGAAGGTAACCAACAGACGTTGTGTATTATAGCACATGTGGGTGAAAAAATGTTTTTCAGAGAAATAGTGATTTGCTCGTGGCTATACAACTTATCAGAGATGGAAGTCTGCGTGGACATAATAGTAACGACAGTGCAGGTAGGTACATACACGAGCCAATGAAAAGACAGAAAGGGAGAGAGAGAGGTGGGTGTGTTCAAGATCAGGAAAATATGTCACAGTAGACGAACATGCACGGAATCACTTCTCAAGGATCAAAGGGAATTCACCAGGCAAGAACCATGAAAAGGAATTCAAGGCAGAGGCATGAACCCCGGGCGAAGTCCTGGATGCATATGAGCAAGGGTGAGCTAGGAACCTTCTGAAGTTCTGTTACCTTGAACACAGAGTGGACAGATAAATGGTGTCAGTGAGGCTAGAAAGGTAGGGCCAGCCCTCAGAGGGACTTTTACACCGTGCTACACCATTCACATTTCACTCTGTTGTCTGTGAAAGGTTTTGAGCAAATTATGTGGGCATTTTGGAAAGTCTACTCTGGAAGCATGAGTAAATGGGGGAGTCCTGGTGAATTAGGTGGTGAGGGGCTCAGTAGCGAGGGTATTATAAAAGGCCAGCTGGAAAAAACAAATGGACAGGAGAAAGTAATCAAGCTCTGAGCCATGGCAGCACTTGTGGGGTAGAGGGAGGGCAAATGGGAAATAGCTTTAGGAGATAAGTGACATCTGAATTAATAAAGTCTTCTGTGTGGTTGAGAAAAGGGAAGGGGACGTTTCGGAGGTGCCCTGACTTTCCCTATGGGCACGAGTGGAAACCTTCACTGTCAGGTCAAAAGGTACAGTGCCCTGGCATTCAGATCATGCTGATAAGTGCACATCTGTCTTTTGACTTAAAAATGTGTAAGCTATTTTAACCGTTTTGTCAATGCTCATTAGCTATCTGACTACAGAAAAGAGAGAAGTTGGAAAACTTTTTAGCTCTTTTCAAGTCTTTTATTCTGTACCTTAAACACAGGAGGCCTTTACTTGTGTTTTTCTAAGTGAATTTTTGTGCTCCAGCTTTATGAATTGATAGTCTGAATTATGCACACGAAAGATGCTCTTTCTTTCTTCTGAGACTGTTCTGGTTATTTTGCCATCAATTTCTTATCTACATAAGAAAGCTAACTGTATCTTTTTTCCCCAAGATTTAGTCCCTCCATCCTTTTGACAACCCCCTTTTCTATCAATTCCTAAAAATGTATTTCAGTCCAGATGCTAAATCACTATTTCTCAACTTAAATGAGAGTGTTGAGCAAACAGCGCTTCTGGTACCTTTGAAGAATTTGCAGTGGGAGACAGGAGGAGGGGTAAAGAAAGTAAAGGTCATGACCTCCATAATCCCGTGACGCAGCTCCCAGCACCCGTGTTTTATACCAGATTCATCAGTAAGTCTGTAACTTTTACCTTTTGCTTTTCATTATGTATTCCCCAATGACCATCGGCTGGGGACTGATACATTTGGGCACAGTGATTTCCTTTTATTCTTAAAAGATTGTATGGTAAGTATACCTGGTTACTTGTTCTGAGTTTTCATGGGGGTTCCTGCTTTGGCTTCGGGTTGTTCATCTGTGTCCCTGCAGGCAGCAGTTTGCTTGCAGAAGGGAAGTCTTGGTTGTTAAGTTCTGGGAACGTGAGGCAAAGAGATTTGGGAGACAGCTCTCACCTGTCACACTCTATGAAACAGCCAGGGACACGAATTGAAAGTTGAACCCATTATATTTGATTCTGTGTAAAACATACAAACGTTTTTTACAAATCTGACATTTTGGTAATCACTTAGAAAAATAATTCTTGAGCAAATCATACGGGAAGATAGTTATCTTCCATCCTTAACAAATCTGACTGCTTTGGAAATAATCAACTCATAAATATTTAGCTAATATACACCCAGTGCAATGGATTGTGCAAAATTAAATGCCTCATTGAAACAATTAATTTCAAATGCTATGATTTATTAAGCATACTTTACTGGAAATGTAATAGAAATATGGGCTCCAAGTAATTTGAGCAGAGGATGTTTGCTTTGTCTTTGATTTCTGGCCAACATATATTCTTACTTACCCTGCAGGTGAAGCTCAAAAAAAAAAAGGACTTCCAGTAAGCCCTCTAATTGAATGTGTGGGTCAGAGTTTGATGAGAGGAGGCAATGGCCACAGGTTATAGAAAAGAGTAAATAAATAACTAAAGGACATGAAGTAATCCTTCCATATTTCACGGGCCTCCTGCAGTGAAGCCCTCAGGAAAGGAAATGCCACTTAGGTAAAAGCTTGTTGTCATCATCAGTCCATTTCAAGAGAATACAGCTGAGACTCTGCAGAGCATCAATAACCAAATCTGTCCCGTAGGCATCTTTGAAGTAGTCAGTCCAGGCATTTCCCAGAAGCAGTTGGGGCTCAGAGCACGTGCTCCACCAGCGATGGGAGGCGGCGTGCGTGGTAGGGAGGGCCAGGTTGGAAAGCCAGGGGGTGGGGTTAGAGAGGGGGTGATGAAAGAGCAGAAGGTGATGGGAAGGTGCCTACTTAGGGTCTCGGATTTGTCCGGTGTGTTTGGTGTAACAGAAAGGACACTGACAGGCGTCTCTGAAGACGTGAAATCCAGTCCCAGTCTGGCTTACTGATCGGTCTCAGGAATGTCACTCTGCTAGACTCGGTCTCCTTACCTGTAAAATGAAATGGACAAACAGACCGGATAACCAAGATTTCTTCTGATACAAATACTCATTAACTCTGACTTTATCTTACAATTCTTTCTTCAATTTTGCAAAACTCATTATGCTTTTAAAAAGTTTAGGTTAAAAACAGCTGATTTTAATTTCCGAATATATATTGATGAGTGAGGAACTGGACGGATCTTGCCTGTGGTATATTTTTGTCTTTTGTGTTCTTAATTCGAACATTTTTAAATCAAACCAGGCTCTCTGTGCAATTTTTATTATGACTTCTGAAATATATTGTAGAATAAATAATTTCCCCCAAATAGTTTAAATCACATTTTAAAAACTTAACATTAATTATTAGTATTTTTATTCTTCCATCAATACCCTACATCTGGGATAAACCCATTCCAACATGCTAAGCACCAGCTGAGATGCATCTATCTTATTTGACGTTGGCTGAGTGTCTTCTTGCCAGACATGGGATGGATGGTCTGGCCTTACTGTTTTCTGACTGAATGTCAATAGGTGTTTGTTCCCAGTGACTTCACAACTTCCTGAAAGTTAGTAAACATAACCAAAATATGGGTTTCTTTGGACTTAATGGTGTTGCTTTTCAATTTACCTAATTAGCCACTTGTATTGTTAGTTCCAACCTTTCAGCATATGGATAAATCATGCTCTCTGATCACCCCTGGAAGGAGGGAAATACACAAATATACACACACAGTCGCACCGAGGGGCTGAAGCCTGGGAAGCGTGGGTTTTACCACCTGCTTACTGGTTCCATATACATATTTTTGTTATACAGTTTCTTCTTCTATTTCTATTGTTCTTTTTGCTACACAGGTAGGGAAACTGTGTGTGTGTGTGTGTGTGTGTGTGTTCGTTCACAGTTTTTGGTGACACTTAATTTAGGGACTTTCACCAATATCCACATGCAGAGTTTTTCCAAGTTTTCTTCCTTTAGGAGAGCAAAATATACTTCATAATATAGGCAAGAGCAGTGTCAAAATGTTTTTCTGTTAGTGGCAATTAAAAATAGCTCTAGACATCACCATATGTCCCTAGGGGCTAAATACCATCCTCCCAGCCCCCTTAAGAAGTGCTAACCATTGAAGTCAGTGATACTCAAGACACAACTATGACTTATATATGTCTTGTGAAGGCTGTTCTCAAGAAAATTAGTACAGGTTTGTTTGTTTTTTTTAATGCAGTCTCCAATCAGAATTTTGGGTAGAAGTTTATTTCATAAAATAATAAAAACTAAATGGCTCACCAGAGAGGTTCCTTAACACTAAATACTGATTAGCACAGAAAATGAATTTCCTTTGATGCATTCAGATCTTGGCTATTTTATTATTTAGTGTTCCTACCCAAAGCTGCATGTTCTTGAGCCTGTCATTTCACTTTCGTCATTAAACAAGTTGGGAAAATAATAATACTTTCTCAATTAACTGTCGTAACAAACCATATCAAGTCAAAACACCTAACTCTTGTGATTAATATGCTACTCAGTAAATGATGACTATTGTCAATAATAATTACGATGGTTCTTAAGAGAACAAAAATGTAATTGTGAAAGTAATGTTTTTTTATGGGAAGATTTTAGGTATCTTCTACGTCCTCTAGAATTTTGATGACGTGCTTGCAGTTTGTCTTTATTTCTCAAGCAAAGTCAATTTGATTCGATACAACAAGAAATCATTAGTTACTTTCTATTGAAAAGATTAAATGAGCTCATGTCAGGCACTGCACTAAAGCTGGATACACACAAAGTCAGTCTCCACAAATCATGCCAGGGTGTCATGCCTGTTGGTTCTCTCCTGCCCCTTGCATCACAAGGTGAGACACTTTGCTAGGTATTTTGGAACATTCACAGCTGAATACTATGTGGATTTTTATGTAAAAGAGTTCATAATATGGTAAAGAAATACATCTCAAATTCACATATGCATACAAATCAATTATGGTCTTAATAAAATGCAGATTCCGATTTTGTAGGTCTGAGGTAGAGTCTTAGATTTCATTTCTGTCCGCTTCCAAGTGATGCAAGTGATTGCTGGTCTTACAACCCTTTGAGTCATTACATCATAGAAGACTGTAGTCCTGATCTGAGGAGGAAGATATCAGTCCTTTCTAACTGGAAAGATTAAGGGTGGCTTTGTAGTCTAATCTTCCTGTGACCACAGACCAAATTCAGTTAGTGCCACATACATTTATTGATAAGTAAATAAAAGGACAAGCATTGTTATCTTTGTTATATACTATTTGCCTTGAAAGAAGACACTGAACTTCCATTTCCTCATTTATGCTATAAGCAAATTGCTTATCATAATAAGAACTAATATTTTTGAGTACCTACTCTATGCACTTATTTACATTTATTTAAATATAATGTTTTTCCAAACTCATTAGGTGACTGAGACAGTTACTTTTTAAATAGCTTGGATGAGTGTGTCATCAGGTGCTTTATCTGGATTGTTCTATTTCTTCCTCAAAGCACCACTAAGCACTCTTCTGCATTCAGTTCTGATGAAGAATTTAGACTTAGAACTATTAAGGCACTATCTCAGCTGTCTAACTCCATAGGCTTTACTCTTAACCACTACCCTATGGCCTGTGTGGAATTAATCTTATCAAAATTCCTGCTTGTCAATTTGTTCATTGCTTCCTTTCTATAATATGATACATATTCTCTACAGCATTCAACTTGCATAATTCCTAGTATTTAGTAGAAACTCAGTAAATGAATATTGAATAAATGTATTAAATACTTATGAGACAGTCTGTAGGTCCAAGGGGAGTGACACATTAGGAAATGTGTGACCATTCCTGTGATAGAGGGAAGTACTCTAGGAATACATCGAAGAGAAAATTAATCATGAGAGGAATGGCAAGTCTCCCATTCTTTTTACAATCAATTTCTTGGGAGTCATGGCCCCAGAAAAGTAAAATAGATGTGGCATTAGATAATTCAAAGCCAATGCAAACATGATCCTTTGCTCAGTTAGCATACATCAGAGTTTTGAGTAGCAGGTTAGAGTTATCCAGTAGAGTGGTGAAAGTCCAAGCTGACACTTGGAAGCATTCATGCATTGGAAATTTTATCTAACAGTCTGGCTGGGTGACTGATGTACAAAAAGAGTAAAACATGAGATTGCAGGGAGAGCAAGAAGATGTTAACCTGTCATTGGTAAAGAATTCGGACTACATTCTAAAGATAAAGCATTTCAGGAGAGGGGTGACAGGCTCATAATTTGGGTATGTGAAGAATCACTCTGGTGGCTGCTGTGTGCACAGTGGGTGGGAGAGGCTGGGCCTGGCAGGGACAGTATGAGGAGAAGGCTCTGAAATTGGCCCAGGCAAGAGATGACAGGGTTTGGAATTCAGGCAACAGCACCAGTTAAGAAGGGAAAGAAAGGATGAGAGTGAAAGATACAGCTATAGATACAGACATATATGCATGTAGATTTTTATTAATTACATTGCAAGTAGATTTATCTTTCATATATTTATACAGGTGCTCTTCCCTGAAGATCACAGGAGATTTAATTTCCATACCACCACCTTATTAATTCTAAAATATGTTCAGTAGGAGTTTAATACTTGCTGAACCTCTAGTTAGTGCTTCTTGCACACATCTGGATTTGGAATATCATTGTGCCTTATGCTGCTACAGAAGAGTAGGGACAATTAATAAGGCAATAAGAGAGACTATAAAATGCAACAAACAGGCAAGCCAAGGAATCTACTACTGTGCTTCATCAACATCTTGGGGGACATTTCTTGCAGTTTAGTCAACCATTTTCCTTCTACTCTACCCCTGGGCAAGGGATAATACTTTCATAAAAAACAAATTGTTTGTATATACTTATATATAATATATACATGATATATATGTATATATATGTATATATATATATATGTGTGTGTGTGTGTGTGTGTGTGTGTGTATATCTCACCATACCCCAATTCTGATAATTAAGTTCATAAACTTGCCACTGTGCACTTACTTGGTGGCCCAGTACAAACAACTTGGTAAGGTGTCATAACCTTACCAAGGTATGAAGTCAGCTCTGATGGCCATTCTAGAAAGTCCCAAAATTGTTTTGAAGGGTGGACTAGGTGCTGGTGTTGGTGCATAACTTCCCAAGGGGAGTACTTTGAAGGTGACCCTAGTGATATTCAGCAATGAGGTGTGTAGCACTTTTTCTAGGATGAGTTTGTGAAATTAATTGTAGACCTTGTGTGTGTGTGTGTGTGTGTGTGTGTGCATGTGTGTGTGTACACTCACACACATACATACATATACACACACACATATACATACACACACACATATTATATATAAATATATACACACAGTTTGTTTTTTATGAAAGTATTGTCCCTTGCTCAGAAGTAGAGTAGAAAGAAAATGGTCAACCAAACTGCAAGAAATGTCCCCCAAGATGTTGATGAAGCACAGTAGTAGATTCCTTGGCTTGCCTGTTTGTTGCATTTTATAGTCTCTCTTATTGCCTTATTAATTGTCCCTACTCTTCTGTAGCAGCATAAGGCACAATGATATTCCAAATCCAGATGTGTGCAAGAAGCACTAACTAGAGGTTCAGCAAGTATTAAACTCCTACTGAACATATTTAATTTAGAATTAATAAGGTGGTGGTATGGAAATTAAATCCCCCATGATCATCAGAGAGGAGCACCTATTGAGGTATAAATATACGAAAGATAAATCTACTTGCAATGTAATTAATTCAAATCTGCAGAACCAATAAGTGTGTGATGATGTTCCTATTATTACATTACACTTGTGAGGAATGCTCAGGAATTTAATTAGCATTTACCCATACAACTAAAGAAAATGAGATATTAAGCATGCTATCTAATTAACTAGGTATAGATTGCCTGTTAAATATATATTAAATGTATAAACACTCGAGACCAGGCTGAAAATGTGCTCCTAACTAGATACCCATTTTCTCATGAGTCTTTTTTTTTTCTTTATTTATTTTCTTCTTCCTTTTTTTTTTTTTTTTTTTTTTTTTTTTTTTTTTTTTTTTTTTTTTTTTTTTTTTTTTTTTTTTTTTTTTTTTTTTTTTTTTTTTTTTTTTTTTTTTTTAGTAATAACTGTAGTTAATGCCAAGGACAAAAATAATATACAGAGGCTTCCAGTGGGTTCTGTATGCTTCCACATGGTTATTTTATTTTTATGGTTTTTTTTTTTAGCTCAGTTATGGTTTTTTTTTTAGCTCTCCCTCCAAAGGTGGGCTATATTTTGAATGATGAGATCACACACATTATCTAAGCAAATTGTCACAAGACTCTGGTCAATTATGTCAGGATATCAGTATTCCCATTTTACAGATAATAGCCACTGGAATGTGGATGTATTCATCTGTCCCACATCACGTAGGAAGGAAGGGGTACACGCTTTGTCACTGCATCACTGATAAATAGCCCCTACTACAAAGCAGCCATAATGATTTGGATGTAAATCTGAAGCCACGCATCACTGCCAACTCCCCAAAGACTTGGGTCCTGTGAAGAGTATGCCTTCATCTGTCAGGTTCCATGTGATGTGTCTCCTGCCAGTCTCCCTTCTGATCTCGGCCCCATTGCCCATCTGACCTCATCTCCTGCAGCTCCTGCTTTGTTCTCGCTACGCCTGACAATGCCTTTTCCCCCCTTTTCCCCCCCTTTTTCCCCCTTTTTCCCCCTGTTCCTGCACCGTTCTAGCCACCCAGCACCAGCATTTGCTCGTCTTCTCTGAGCCACCCAGCATGAGATAACAACCTGTTTTCCTAGGTTGGAGAGTTAAGCCTCCTGACTCATTGCTTCACATGCTTTCTCATTCTTCCTGTGCTATCATCCTTTATTTCTGTGCCTCAGATTACCTACAGAATAGGTCTTCGGCACTAATTTGGGAAGAAAGAAGCAAGGAAAGGAAAGGCTGCAGAATACATTAAGTCCTGACTGTGAGTCAGACATCGCGTTGTATTTACATCGTCTAAACCTCAGACCAACCCTGTGAGGCAAGGGTTACTAGTCCCTTTTTACAGGTGAAAGGATGTGGTGCCAGGAGTTTCAATGGCTTGGCCAGAAGTGACAGCTAGATCCAAGAGGTGCCCACTTTCTGATGCCAGAACTTTGTTTCAAGCCTCCACTGCTTTCTTTCTAACTTTGTAAATTATCTAATTTTAGGGTTATAAAATGCTTCTCTCGTGCGTTCTTTCTCCATATACTGTTAGGCTTTATTGCACAAGTTAGGCTGAACACAGAGAGGATCACAGCTTGCTCTGAAACACGTAGAATGGAACGAAACAACAGGATTACACTTCTCGTGGCCCAAACCATCAAGCAGAGTGCACAGGTTCCTATGTCGGACTTACTTGAAAAAGTACAGCAGGTATGTAGTCGTCTTTCCTAGACCACCGTGATCTGGCCAGAGGCTTGGGTCACAGTGAAGTCAAGGTTCTTCTAACTTCTCGTGACCCCACAAGTGTGAGAGGTCCAGTTGGGCACGGGACAGTGGGGGCCTTGAGGACTGTCGCTTTCTTGCCAGCAAGAAAATTTCGCCAGGGTCTTTCTCACAAGAAATGATTCCGAAATAGGAAAACAAACAAATAAAAACCAAACTCCTATAGTAAAAAGGGGGGCCTCCTCATGCTAGATGTCATAACGGCATCATCTAGAGAGCGTATCCCACCCCCACGCAGCGCACGTGTGCGCACACACGGGCTTGCACACACACAGTTCCAAGCGAGCACCCTTAGATTTGGCCACTCTCTTTAGGCCGAGAGCGTGCCCTCCACACCCACACACTCACTCACACCCACTGATTCCCTGTGGTCTGGAGGGGAGGTCTTTTATTCAGAGTAATGACGTATTATAATATGTGGAGCTAGTAGACTCAGAAGAAGTATTCTTTAATCACAGTGAACTGTCACAGCCATTTAATTTCATTCATTTTGGGACTACGGATGCCAGTTCCATTGACCTAGTGAACATATTGATGGGCTCTCTGTGCCACACCACAATTGTTGACAGTGTCTTCATTTTGACCTGTATTTTGGGGTGGCCCCTTTCCTCAGTATGGCTAAAGCATATACTATTACTATTTAATTTGTAGTTGTGAAGCTAAATGCTTGGCACTCACTATCTCATTTATTCATGGCATTTAATCCTCCAAATGTGCATATGGTTAGTTATTATTATCACGATTTGATGATGAGTATGTATCAGCTCAAATATATTGAACACTTTGCCCAAGACTGAGCATCTAGTAACCGTGGGGATGGGGATTTAGACTCGTCTTCTTGTACTTACTGCCTTCGTCACGTGGGACTTTCCCTGATCCCATGAGGGATGATTACTAAGTCCTTACAGTGGTTCTATTTTCTTTATAGCCATCTGTCTGAACTGTGTCATATAGCATGTTGGTCCCCACCAGCCTAAGCTTTCTAACAGACTGCTTATACACCACTGTATATCTAATTCCTAACACCATGCCTGAAACAGAGAATGCACTGAGTAAGTAAGTCTGTGTAGGGGGAAAAATGGGGGCTTGGAGGACTGCTTCTTTCTTGCCAATGAGAAAATGTATTTGGAAGGATTGTTTGAAAGAGATCCATAGAGTGAAAATGTTCGGAGATGGCCTAGGAGTGATTGGTCGTCACTGGCTGTGGGGCAACTGAGGAAAACTTTTCAAAGCAGGTGGCATCGGAAATGAGCCTTGAAGAGTGGATACTGATAACAGCAACACTAATTTGTAATGCTCAGGAAGGTGGAAACAGTGGTTAGAGGGAATAGAGGTAGCCTGTGTGTAAAAGGGCATTCCAGTGCCCTTCTAAACCAATAAACAAACAAAAATAGTCTAGCGATGCTGAGTTTCCCAGTGTACCTGTCACTGTAAGACTTTGTAAGTGAGAGTTTATAAGGCTAAATGCTGGCAATCAGAGAGCTGTCAGGAGTGAGGTGGAGACGCAGTGGCATCTCTCGTGACCCAGACTAAACTAGAACACACAGATGGGGAGAAGGACGTGCCGATGGCCCACTCAGATGGTGTGCAGTGAACCAGGGAGAATGATCCAGTGGGACAGCCTGGAATGTGTTAGAATGGATTAGGGCCGCAGGTCAAAGGTGGCCGCAGCACCTCTCACTGACTGACAGTTTCTGAGCAAGAGAGGCAAGAGGCCGGCCTGTGCCTAGGGCAGTGCAGAGGCCATGGCAGCCTCTTCCCCAAAACGAGGGCTGTCCAGAAACTCCCCAGCCAGGTAATATGAAAAAGAGAAGCATTTGTGGCTGGATACTTCCCGGACAGCCCTCATATACTTAGTGTGTCTGCCTGAGGACATAAGCACCTTCTTATCTAAGGCTTTTTTTTTTTTCTTAAAGAAACAGTGTTGGATATCAGGTGGTCTAATTAGCTGGATTTACACTTCTACACCTTGAAGACAGACTCCTTACAGAAAAACTTAGTGTCCTTCTGTTGAATGTAAAAAATGTCACCGTTTCAAATACTTAATCATCTCACTTTCTGCAAACTGAAGCTGTTTATAAGCAGAAAATGCATTTTGGTAGGAGAGGAGATGCAATCTTTGGCAAACTCTGGAGGCGGCAAATGGTGACTTTGGTCTGAATGCTGTCACGGCAGCCTGTCTCCACTTGGCTATTCCTCAGTGACTTATCTCCGTCAGCTTTGTGCTTGCACCGACATGGAAACGCTCCCTTCTTTATCTCCAGCATCCATGGGCACGGGCATTCCCTTCACCTCACTCAGGTGCTCCCGAATTTTGGAAAAGATTCCTCTCCACGTTAATGCACAGCAGCCCACTTTTTTGGTCTGATGAGGGTAGGGATTACTAAAGGGAGAGAAATCAAGGAAAGCAACTACCAAACCGAGGAGAGGAGCAGGCCTCCCCGCACAGGAGGCCTTAACCTTGAGACAGACGGCGAGGTGCTCCAGCCTCGCACAGATCCCGAATCACGGCTGCGTGAGCGCAGAGCGCCAGGGGCTGCCCTTCCTGCCGGATTCAATTTGGCATCAGCAGCCGCTTCAGACGATGTTTGTCTTGGTGGTTTTTGTTTCCTCAGACTGTTTATTTCCTGTTGGTTTGGTGGTGGTGGTGGTGGTGGTTTTTCACAAGGAAGAAAAGCAAAGACAATCTGGCAATTAACTATTGAACACTTACTAACTGTGAAGCCCTATGCTAGAGGTTTGTATACGAGGGCTGTATGGAAAATGTCCAGCCATAAATGCCTCTGTTTTTCATACTGCATGGCTGGATACTTTCCAGACAGCACTCATATGTTATCTAATTTGTTCAACTTCAGTTTTGGGTGCCACAGTGCAGAGGAGTTAGTTATACAGAATGCTTCACGTGATGAACTGATTGCGTTATGCAGTATGGAATCCATAGCAGCTTGCGTGCCACCTCAATAGATACTTACAATTTTTCATTTTCCCTTGTATATATAACTTCCCAAAGTTTCTTAGGGCACTTTTGCCACTCAAGATGCCAAGCATTTGGCTTAATGATCGATCATTTGGTTTGAGGTTTAAAACAAAATAGAGAGATTTTCCCTCAAGCAAATACATATCTATATATATTCCTATATATACACACACACATATATATAAGGTATGGATTGGGGACAGAGTTCTAGACTTCATTTTGTCCCTAACTCAAGCATTTGTGGAAGTGAGAAAAAAGAGGCAGAAGATAGAAGGGTGAGCCACATGAACACTAGCATTCCACGAATGTGCCCGGAGTCTCATCCTATTCTGTTTTTCTAATCCTATCATGTCTCCCTTTACACACAAACATACTGAAACTCGGGGAATTTAAGTTAACTTGCCTGTACACAAAGCATTAGTCAACTCAGATTTAAACCCTCCTATGGGTGGCCCTAGAAGCCACTGCAGTTACTGAACCCCTGCCGTTTGCCAGGCCACTGGGAGAGCACTTGGGGTACTATGCTGTGAGAATTCGTTCCTGTTGCTGAGAAGTTTAATAACTTAGTAGTTCTGCAGCTTCTCCAACTCCATGGAGACGATCGAGCTATTCTTTTCACTTTACTTGGCATCTCCTCTTTCTCATTCTGCCCACTCTAACGTAGCAATTAAGCGCACAGAGCCCTGCCGTGTGTTAGGTACGCACCCCTCCCGGCAGAGGACGGGAAGCACCGCATCGCGGGGAGTCAGGGGTTCGTAACGCAACGAAACGATCCTCGTTGTGCTGCCTCGTGCTGGGCACCGACACGAGCCTGGCACCGTGTCAGCCCTGGTGTACGATGGATTATGTTACATATATCAAATTAGGAAATGCACAGTTATTTTTAAATTTCTCTGAAGGGCGCCCTCTTATCATTTTTTATGCATTCGAGGGCTACGGTATATATAAATTTATCATTTGAAATTCAAATGATTATAGTTATAAAGCTGCTGATTCGTAAAAACAGGAAATCTCGCATATATCAGGATCTGAACACAACGCACAATTTGCTGAACTTTTATGATAATTTCAATACATTATTGAATTAGCTTTGTAGTTTTACAGATATGCTTGAAAAGTGTTCAAATGGTTATGGCCATGCATAACACTTTTTCAGTCTTTTGCTCTACTTGGAAAATAAATTTCAGCTGACAAGCAAGTTTAAGACATAGAAGCCACTCATCAAAGAACAATAAAGTTCAATTATTTAAATTTTGCAAGGTTCACTGGAAAACTAACTTAAACTTATATTACCAATCTGCTTTTTACTGCTTTTCAATATTCAAAATGTTTATTGACTTCAGCATTTTTCCACACACACAAAGAAAGCTTTAAAATTACATCTAAAGTTCATGCAAAATTGTTCAGGCTGATAGAATTTTAAAAGTTTAATTGTAATCATAAGAACTTGGAATTGAAAAGAGACCTGCGACTCCAATAACAACTGTGATAGAGATGCATGTCAGAGTTTATTTAATATTCGCTGACATCTATGCCATCCATTGGTTCTATTTATGTCAATATGGACATAGAAGTATTGCAGTCTAGGGGAAAATATAATAACCATGAACTCACACTGTGTTGAGCATTAATTCATTATTATATATTAAATATATTTATTTGTAAATTATAATTTATTACTTTTTAGGGGACTATGTTTCTACCTGGAATAAAATATTATGTCCTAAGCTACAAGGCCAAAATCTCTTGTATTGACATGCTATGTTAATCATAGTTCATCACCATGTCTCATTTGTGAGAACAAATTGTATAGGTCATTTTCAGTAAAACATTCAATGTCCTGTTATTAGCATACAGTTTTGATTAGGTAATAAAGGCTTCCTCTTCATCTTTGATAAAAGTTTCTTATCATTTTCCATGTCATTAACTTTAATATCGAGTCCCGACCCTTTCTATCCTTAGAACATTCCTTGATAAGAAACATCAGCATTAGACAGGAAACAGTGTCGTTGAGTGATTAAGTTAATGACCTGGAAGTCAGACTCCTTGGCAAATCTATGTCTCTGGTTTCTCATAGTGTGGTTTGGTGAGTTATTTAGCTTCTCTAAATCTTAGATGCTTCATATACGAGCATAAGTAAGACTACTTAGCACAGAGTGTCTGTTATAGCCCTTGCAGACGACCTGAATGGAAAAGAAGCTGGTATGTAGTGAGGACTGTGATTGTGATTTTTACTACTGATAGCTCATGTGGCAAGGTTGATTCTTTCTTTCTCTGGGACTCCTCTGTAAATTCACCCACAACACTTTATTTATTTATTCTTTCATTTTGTTGGAATAATTTCTTCCTGGTTTCATTCATTTCTTTTTAATACTGTATCCATTGTGACATCATCAATTCTGATTATTATTAATAATACTATTAATAATAGTCATATGAATAGAGTAAACAGTGTTCTGTATTGGGGATCAGAAGAAGAAGAAGAGAAAAAACTATTTTTTTAATGTCCCAAGAACTACTGATTATCTATGACCTTGGGACATTTATCAAAATTCTCATCTTCATTTTGTAGACAGAGAAACTATATGTTATCTGGAGGAGCTGGTGTGAGAACTGTAGATTAAGAACATAGCGAGTTCTCAATAAATAACAGCTACCATGCCACTCAAAGAGAAGGGAGGTCTATTTTCAAGGACAGCCTTGGGACCACAGCCCTTCCACTAATTTTCCTCAACCCCCTTCACCAATAGCAGTCACCCCATATGCTTACCCCCAGTATACTTTTCGGTGTGGCACATTTTGCAGTAAAATGAAAATATTTATGGAAAGGTAAATTGAGTCTCCAGATAACCCAAATAGAATTTATTAACATTTTTTAAAATTATCATTTTTAAGAATTCTGAGGCTTTGAAAAGAGACAAATTGTAGATGAGGTTTGCATTCTTGGGGCAAATAAATTGAACACTCATTAGCATCTCTTAAAGGAAAGGAAGAAGATAAAACATGCACTGAGTAGTCACAACATGTTGCCACCGTGCCCCCTGCCTTGTTATGTGTCACAGGTCACAAGAAAACAATAATTAATGAGGTCATTTTTTTCCCGTCTTAGAGATGGGTCAGAAAAACTTAGATCAATTATCTGTAAACACAGACAAGGGGCTATCTCCACTTCACAGAGAAAAAATAGAGGGAGAAGGAAGTAAAGTAATCCTCACAAACTTTGTCAGGTAGGTTTAAATAAGCTAATAGATCATAAGCTCCAGCTCATAGAAAGGGACTCAATAATGCCAGTTCCGACCCAGGTACTCGCCACATTCATGGGGGACACAAGCTGAGCAGGATTACTTCCTCCTCGAAGGGTGCACCTGCCGTAAGATCAGGGCAAATGGCTCCCCGGTGGAGCGTGGGAGAGGCATGTGGGGCATTGTTGGTAAGCAGAGGCAAAGCACAGAGTGTGCATACAGTGGAAGCCCAACGCCTGGCAGTGACAACAGTCATTCTAGCATTGGCGTTCCAAGGGAAAAGTTCAAAATGCTGATCAGATCTTGCTGGGAGAGTCAGTGATTCCCAGAGCGGAAGGCTGTTGGAAGCAGCTGTGTGTTACGTGAGCACGTAGTCTTCACTGCCTTGTCTGTGCAGGAGTGAGCAGAACACGGTCAGAAGGCAAGCCAAGGAAGTAGATGCTGCAGAAACATCAGAGTCGCCACAGTTCGTTCTCGTGAGCCCTCCATTCCCAGAAGGCATTTGGGTGCGATGGACAGAATTAAGAGACTGAATGGAGTTTGAATCTCAACAACAGTTTTGCCTCTGTGGGTCTCGGTCACTTGTATAAAATGTTAATATCTGTAACGTTTATAAGGATAAAAATAGACTAATTCATGTGTGTTAAGAGATTTCTTGCTGCATAACAAGTAGAAATTTAGTGGTTTAAACAACTACAAGCATGTACTATTCCACATTGTTTCTGAGGGTTAGACATCCAGAAAATGCTCAAATAAGTGATTGTGGTTCAGGGTCTCTCATGAGGTTGTAGGTAAATTGTGGGTGGTGGCTGCAGCCATCTGAAGCCTTGATTGGGACTGGAGGATCTGCTTCCAAACTTACTCATATGGCTGTCGACAAGACATATTTCCATGCTGACTGGTAGAGTGAAACCCTAGTTCCTAGTCACATGAGTTTCTCCATAGGGTGACTCACTTCCCAGAGTGAATCATCCGAGAGAGAAATGGCCCAAGGAGTGGGAAGGGGCCTGCATGGAGTACCCTAGCCCAAAGCAACGTGACCTGCTCCCAGGTAGGACATACCATTCCTCCTTCCATATTCTAGTTATTAGAAGTGTCACTCAGTCTAGGTTCCACTCAAGGGAAGGAAATCATGCAGGAGTATGAATTCCCTGGAGATGGGTTATGGGTCTATTTTAGAGGCTGCCTGCTGTATCACACATCATGTACCTAACACATAAAACAGACTCCATGAATGTTAGTTGAAATCTGAAAGCACTTCAAAAATGGTTTTCTACACTTTTGTTTAAATATGTAAAATAAACATGATCACTTTTAGTATTTTTTGGAGTTTATATCAGTTTTCTTTGTAAAGTTAAAATTTTATGGTGGGTACCTAATGAATATTAGTTCTTTTCCACCTTTTCCCTCTTAAATTTCAATATTGCTTGATCTTAAAATATTTTTGTATTTCATTTATTGGAATCGGTAGTCATCCTTTCAGCAGCCTGAACTAACCCACTTATTCTTGGCATCCAAATATATACATATACACATATACATAAACGGTTTCTTTTCATTGATTATAAGGAAGAAATCAATGCTATTCTAATGCACAAGTTTAATGTTCAGAAGAGTGAGGATTTTCTCAGTGATGGTTACTTTGGCATTCATTTCTTATTTTAATCTACAAATAAACCCTCTTCTTACTACATAGGTTATTTGTATCCGTGCAAAACAGTGATGGTCATTAAACTCTGCACCTGTAAGAATCAAATCTAGGTGACTTTCTCTGTTCAATACCATTCCTTTGTAGAGTTGTGGAGAAGGGGACCCCACAATGTTGGTACTGAAAACCTTGGTATTATCACCTTGTATACATACTGGCTCTTGGTAACCCCCAACCCCAACCACAGTATTTCATATTTCAAGAAACAGCACCATCATTTTCTTGAGTCACCCTAACTGAGAAAGGGTGTTACCTAGGGCTGCCTTCGGTTTTGTATCCCTGATGCCTAATCACATCAAGTCCTGCTGACTTTAGTACTTAAACTCATCCCTTTCTCAGTTTCTCTCCGATGGTTTTTCCCCGGCAAAGAACTAATAGTAGTGCGAATTGTATAGAAAAGTTCTCTAATGATTTCTCCTTCCTCTAATGTCTTTACTCTTTAACCCAGCCTCCATAGAGCTGCCAATTAAGCCATTCTAAAATACGTGTTAGATACAATCTCTTAATTAAAAGGACGTATAGCCCCCAGCAAATCAAGCTCCATAATATGACATGTAAAACATGACAAAATCTGCTCCTAGACTGTCTCTCAGCTTTATATTCCACTATAAACAGAGCATGTGTGCGCGCGCACACACACCTCTGTCCCTTTTTGCTATAGCGAAACTAAACTGCTTTTAAGTAGCCGATTTCACCTTACTGCCTTAGGCTTTAATTCATTTGTATATGTGTAGTTTACTTTGGCTAGAATGTCATTCCTTTGCAGTGTCCCAGGTAAACTTGTATTCTTTTTTCAAAACCCTGTATGTGGTTATTCCTATTAAGCATTCTGGACCGCCTTTCCAAAGCTGAGAGAGTAAACAGCTCCATCCTCACTCTAATTCTATGCCTTGTAATTATATTACTGTTGTTCTACGCCAAAGCTAGTACACTGGCTCTAAGATGATCTTCTATTCAAAAACCATCATCTTAGGATGAATCATGTTTTTAGCTTGTCTTTAATATTTGAATGTAATAGTTGACTACACATGTGATAAATATTACATTGAACCATATAAAATTGTTTTTCAAAGTTAAACATGGTCAGGTACTGGCAATTCATTCCATATGGTCACCACATTCAATAAAAGACTTCTCTACTGTGCAGGTGTGTAGTCTAATGGACAGAAGAAATGTCATTTAGTAAAAGGAGGTCTGTGCTGATTTTTTCCATGTCATCTTGTGGAAGAAAACTTCTTTTAAATAAAATTTATTTAAAAGTGATAATTAAGGTCAATAGACATAGGTTATCTAGACATAGATTATATATATAAATGTATACATACATACATACATACATGCATACATACCAGGGGTGCCAAAAAAAGTACACACATTTTAAGAAATGTTATCTATGTGTAACTTTTCGAAGTTGAATTGAATTCTGGTAGCCATGTGTAGTGTGACGTTTGCTCAAAAGATGGCACTAATCAAATGAATGCTAGAGTCACCATACGACAGGCAGGACAGGTCAAAGAAAATGGCGAAAGCCCATTGTTGTTCAAGGAGCGCAAGACCATTTTGACGTGGTATTTGAAATTCGAGAACATTGTTTGAGTTTCCCCCAATGTTCTTCTGATTTCACACCCCAAGACTTCTACCTGTGGGGGACCTTAAAGGATGTGGTGTACCATAGAAAACCAGCTACACTGACAGTAGTTCAGGAAGAAACTGAAACAGCGTAAACAGCAATACACATGGACACTTTGGCCAGCATTGCTCAAGCAGTAGTTCGCTGTCATCAGGAGTGTCTGGACACTGATGGTAAATACCTTGAGCACCTCTTGTAATTGCAGAAGTCAAATGTGACTTGTAGTCATTTTTTGGTATATATTATTATAATTTTAATGCAGTTTTTTTCCTTTCTTTAAAT
The DNA here is from genome assembly GCA_004026885.1 of Lyroderma lyra. Taxonomy (NCBI): domain Eukaryota; kingdom Metazoa; phylum Chordata; class Mammalia; order Chiroptera; family Megadermatidae; genus Lyroderma; species Lyroderma lyra. Next base: position 146,847 of record PVJL010000396.1, on the reverse strand, counting down.
GTGTATACGTTTTTTGGCACCCTCTGTGTGTGTGTGTGTGTGTGTGTGTGTGTGTGTGTGTGTATGGCTGAGTGAGATCTGACAATTAATTTCACAAACTCATCCTAGAAAAAGTGCTACACACCTCATTGCTGAGTATCACTATGGTCACCTTCGAAGTCCTCCCCTTGGGAAGCTGTGCACCGATGCCACCTGCATTTTCTGGAATGGCCATCACAGTTTTCGTTGTCCCTAAAAACCTGACATTGAAGTTTGCGAACTTGCCACCATACAGACAACTCGGTAAAATGTCATAATCTTGGCAAACTCTGATGGCCATTCCAGAAAAAGAGTTCCAAAACTGCTTTTAAGAGTGGACTAGGCTCCAGTGTCAGTGCATAGCTTTCCAAGGGGAGTGACCGTAGTGACATTCAGCAATGAGGTATGTAGCACTTTTTCTAGGATGAGTTCATGAAATTAATTGTCAGACCTTGTGTATGTGTGTGTGTGTGTTTGTGTGTGTGTGTGTTTGTGTGTGTGTGTGTGTTTGTGTGTGTGTGTGTGTATTTATACATATGACTTCAAAGAGAGTGAATGGTATGAGGTACATGTGTATTTGCTGTGGGAGGGTCTTGTGTTTAACATGAATTGGCCCATGCAAGGTATATTCAAAAGGAAAATAAAAGGTAAACGTCACCATGAATTATAATGTTTATGCTCTGAAAAGGCATTAAATACCTATATAAGATGCTTCTTCAGAATTCTCATTTTATAGACTTCAGAAATCCGGATGATATCTGTACTGATAACTCCATAAATGGTTGCAGTGCACTCCAGTGTATAGCCAGCACTGGTCTACAATATCTGTAGTATCTATGTCTGTATCAATAGGTATAGTTCTACCAATCAACATCTATATTTATAACTCTATCAATATATTAAACGTGATTCCAGTCTCAGCATGAACACCTTTTCATTCATTAATCAAAAGACATACAACCTGGTCAACGACTGGAAAGTAGCCCAGCCCTGTCATATGGATGAGAGAGTTTATTTGAGGTGGAGAGGAAGGTTGCCTTAGAACTATTCCTTCTAATCCCATCAAGCCGTGTGGCTGCCCCTCCATCCGTCTGCTGCCTAACGCCACTGTCTCCTCCCCGTTTCCCTTCCTGCGGAGAAACTCACTGATCAAAGCTCCTCCAGGCCCGCGGCTCCGCCCACCCGGCAGGAACGCGCCCCTTTGGCCCGGCATTCAAATCAATTTACCTTTGCTTAATCCTCCAGGGGCCATGTCATACAGGGAGTCACTTTCTTGATGCCTGAGAGGTACACACATTCAAAGGTGTGACACATTCCATATTCCCGAAAGTAAGGCATGTGTTCGGCCACAATTTATAGTGGCTTTGAGCTGTTCCTTTTCTGGAAGAGATTTCTTGGGTAGCTTCCGGCTCAGGCTCGCTTTGAAGCTGACGGCTCACGCTTTTGTCTAAGTAATAAACATTGAGCGCTCAGTACGTTTATGTAATGGCCCTACAAGCTGTGGACAATGAAAAGCAATGAGAAGTACCAAAGACCATGACCTTAAGAAGCTTATACGTGCCTGGGGGTAAAACATTGTGTATTGGTAACAATAAGGTTTACTAACATGTTAGGCTAACACATGGTAGCCATTCAATAATTGTTGAATAAATTAAGTAGGTACGAAAACAAAGCTGCTAGTGTGCAATTGTAGAAAGCTACAGGAAGACAGGAATTTTAACTTCATGGATCAGAAAACACCTCCATCTTCCACTTCCCTGAGTGTTGAAATCTAGCATTCCTTTCTAGGCTTACCTTAACCATAAATATGGAAATGAAATATCCAAGCAGAAGTTTTTGCCTGAAAAATGTAGAGAAGTAGAAAAATATATGATGTATTTGGGAAATGATGAAGATTGTGGGATTAAAGGTGCCCCCAGGGGTACATCAGGCAGAGTTGTCTAAATAATCATGAGATAAGATAGATCTGGGAGGATCGATTGTGACAGTTAAACAACATATCTGCTAACAAAAAAAAAAAAAAAAGGAGATGAGGGGAGAGGGACAAGGAGAAGAGAGGAGAGGAGAGGAAAGAGAAAAGAAAGGAAAAGAAAAGAAAAGATACTCAATCACCAGTCTCCTAATTTCTTCTCCATTACCCGCCATCAGCCTGGCTGCTTCCTCTGGCCCTTACACACCTCATAGAGTTTGAGGCAATACCTTGGTGACCTTGTAAAGCTAATGCTCCCTCAGGAGAAAATAGCAGAATTTATTTCTGTTTCTAACTAGCCAGGCCAGACTGTCTGTGTCTTCCACCAAATGTGGTCAATTCCATCCCATTTCATGACAGAGTTGGATGGACCAATAGATTTGCCATTACCTCTTCAGCATGTACACTCTTTGAGGAAGGATGAATTGTTTAGTCAATCAAGTGAATGGTGTCAGAATCAACTCCCTGCATCCACAAAAGCAGCAGAAAGTGAGAACTCAGCCTTCAGCAGGATGGGTGGGTCTTCATATTATGCACATGAGAATTAGATACATACATTATTAATCCTCAATATTGTTTATGTTATATCCTTAGAAAATATTTTGGGTCTTCTTGCTATATCTCATATGTATAAATAGTCAAACATGAGTATTTTTGTTGTGAAAATACTTAAGTGCATCATGCAGTCTATCTAATGAGCTCAGTTACCTCACAGTTCTGTATACAAATCAACACACATGAAATTTTAGTGGCTCAAAAGGTGAAGTAACTTACTCAACTGATAAAAGTTCTTATGGGTAATTATTAATATGTAGAATTAAACATTTACAAGGGGAGAGTCCTTTTGAGAATTTAGTCCTATTTCTCACCTTGTGCTGTTATTCCTCTAGTGTTGTCTACTTAATAGTTCTCATTGGACCTCAACATTTAACTTTCTCTTGTGAATAAGCTCTATGATCAACTTGACTGGGCTTGGACTATTAGCTCTGGTCACATCTGGGTCAAGTATGGAACAGGAGGAATCATGTAGTTATGCTGCAGGTATTAGATGAGGTAGAAACTAAGAGTAAGCAGTTCATATTAAGGAGATATTAACAAGGTTACTCCTAACTTGCATTCCACTTCTACGTCCCTTAACTGTGGCCACATTTAGTTTGCCAACATTTCCAGCAGGAAGTAGAGTTGGTTAGGGAGTCCAAAGAAATTGCTATAGACTGGCTCTTATTGAACATATAAAAAGCGCTAAATGTCGCCTAGCACACTCCTTATCTGTAAAAGAAAGGTACTATTATCTCCTTCAGAAGAAAAGTTTGAGAATTAAATAATATAATGCATCTAAAATTTTCAGTGGCTTAGGGAGATATTCTGCATTTAAAATTCCATCATTTAAAATTATGAAGCTCCTGTTTAAGGCAGACAATTTACTAGGCACTGAGAATTTAGCATAGATTAAAAGATACAGGAACCTGGCTTTCATGGTGATTATATTATAGTGGATAAAGACAAACAGTAAATAATAAGGTAAGTGAATAATCAAAATTAACAAGTAATGGTAAAGGCTGTAGAATGAAAACCAGATGCTAATATAATATAAATGTAATATATTGTATTATATGTATAAGGAAAGAATACAAGCAAGTGGTCATGTAAGGTTTTTCAGGAGAAAGTAACCTTAATTTGAGAGGTGATTGAACAGAAGAAGTACATCACATGGCAAGACAGAGGAAGAGCATTCCTAGTGATGGCAATATCTGGGCAAATGCCCTTACGTGTTGAAACACCAAAAAGAAGCCAGTGTAGTTTGGAAGATGTAAGAATTAGGGACTGGAATGTGGAAGGGTTGGATGTGGAGTCAGATAGATATATATGAACCATGTTATACACAGTTTTGTAGAGCTTGAGCTTAATTCTAATATAAAGAGAAACTATGGAAGAGGATAGTAATCTGACTTTAATTTTAAAATGATGTCCGTGGCTTCCGAGTGGAGAAGAAATGATAGCAGGACCAAGTGGAATAAGAGAGGCTCCAGCACGGGTGAAGAGGGGTCGAATTAGAATGTCAACAGTGGAAATGAAAAATGGTTGCTATGGAACGGCGCTGACCGATACAACGTCCTGTGACAATGGTCACATTCAGTATCCGAGCCCTTGAAATGTCACTAGTATGACTGTGGGACTCACTTGTTAAATTGTATTTCATTTTAATTCACGGAAATGTAAATAACCACACGTGGGTACTGGTTTCTCCGTGGAGCAGCTCGAGTGCAGTGACCAACGTACAGCTCTAGAAAGGGACCAGTCGGAATCACACTGACGTGCCTTCGAGCCTCTGCCCTACCGCCCGTCACTTGAAGGATGCGTGACCGTAGCGTCTGAGCTGCTCTGTTTGTACCTCTGTGTTCTCTGACTCGGCAAAAGCCATTACCATGCCACAAAGAGCACACAGATGATGTCACCCAACACTTGCCATCTGTTAGTGCCTCCCAGGAAGCTGTGCTGCCTTGAGATCCTCTTTTTCATCACAATGTGACATGAGAAGGCAAGGCCAATGTACTTTCTACGAACCCTCAGGTGCCCTAGTAATGTGTTGTCCCAAAGACCTGCTTTGCAGTTTGAAGAGGTTGCCTTGAAAACTATCTCTTCCTCCCAGTTGATGATTCATTTCTGGCATCATTCTTAGGGACAATGAATGGCTTCTCTGGGATGGCAAAAGTGCAATTCAATTGTCACAGACTTGCAGCTGTTAGCATAGGGTGTGATTTTTTTTTTTTAATGCACCCTTTATTCAAGCCTCTGATGCTAATAATAATAGAAACAGAACATTGCTATGTTCTTGTTAAGAAAGGGGTGATACTTATGAGCACACTCAGAGTGAGAGCACTACAGCAAGGAAGTTTCAATAAATATTGGGGTTCGCAAGATTCTCCCTGCTCAGTGCCTGCATTTTGTAAGAACTCAGTAAATACTTCAAATGAAAAAAACAAGTGAAGAGTGTAATAAAATAAAGGTCTTTAAAAAATAAAATTCCAAAGTGAGTATATCCAAGGTGTGCCCTTTTTCTCAAATAATCTCATTGTTTGGTTGTACGAGGGCTGTCCGGAAAGTATCCAGCTATGTAATATGAAACATAGAGGCATTTATGGCTGGATTTTTTTTTCTGGACAGCCCTCATATACTTATTCCAATATTTCTCCCCAAACACGTGTACACTCCTTTTGGGAATTTTCTGGTATCCTCTCTAGATGATTCCTTAAGGCCAGATGCAATTGCTGACCTAGAGGAGGTTCTTAGCTCTGACAGCTTAGAAATACTGACAGACCCGTGATTCTCCACGCAGTGTCAGCCCCTTCCCTGGGCGAACTGAGTGTGAAGACAGGACCAGTGCCACCGCCTTTTGGCTCCCATGCCCTGTTTTCACAGATACCCTCTCTGATGATCAGAAGTGACTTCTGGAAACAGCAAAGTCCCAGCTCCTTCAAGCGGGTGGCTAGTGTGGGTGATCAAATATGGAAACGTTTTCTTCGCTCAGAGATGCCCTGTGATTATAAACACACAAAATAGTCTCACATATCAGAATAACAAGAGCTGTCTCACGTATTCCCTGAGTCTATGCAGAGCCGTTGGACTAAGTGACCATCCCTTTGGGGGAATGACTCTAAAGTGAGAAAACACCTTTAGCTTTGGTTTCTGCAAACTGACATTCAGCACCTTGGATGGGTGGGTCTTGATATGACGCACGTGAAAATTAGATATTGACAGGCCAGTTTTGGTAAAGGTCTAAACATAACTTCCTTGGATGTCTAGATTGTCCTTGAAGTTTGCATTTTTACTTCACAGAACTGTATTGTTTTAATCATACTATTTTCTAAACCAGGCATTGACCTGTTTTTACTACGAATCAGAAGCTCTTTTAAACATCTAAATAGTAACATTACAAAGGAAACACTGCCATGGGTGTATCTGTGTTAAAGATAAATTACTTTTGTCAAAATATTATCAAACAGGAGTTGGACGGCCACTGTCACGTTATACCCAAGACATTTAAAATCGGACAGTAGAATGGACTACTGCTTCGAAGAAAACTGGAAATAATAAAAAAAAAAATTTATTTTTTAAGACTCAAAAATTTTTTCTGACATAGATTTTTTTCCCCTCATTCGATTGTTTATTCCACAGAAAAGTAAAATATTTATACTGTTCAATATGGTAGCTACTAGGTACATGTGACTGTTGAGCAATTGAATTGTGGCCAATTCAAATTAGAATGTGTTATGAGAATAAATACACAGTAGGTTTCAGAGATAGTACAAAATGATCTCATTAATAATTCTTAATATTGATTATATGTTGAAATAGTGTAAATTTTAGGGTATTGGGTTAAATTTGATTAAAAACAATTTAACCTGCTACTTTTTAGTTTTCATACATAGCAGTAAGAATCTTAGAAATTCATGTGTGGCTCATCTGGGCAGTGCTGGTTTAAACACTTCAGAAATGTATTTCAAAACACATTTCTAGGGGAACTGAACAAATGTAACTATTGATCCTTACTGTGTACCACAACCCTTCCTCTGACAAATGTTAGATGTGAATCTTCACTTTGCACTTAGAAAGACTTATTCTGCAAGTTATCTTTGATGCACCGTTTATTTCAGTAATTGTGGAGAAAATATGCTCATGGCAAGTACCATTTTTGTCTTCTCATGGAATTCTAGTAGAGAAAAAGATAACTGTGGAATGTCTTCTCAATTTCAAAAATAATTAGGTTAAAAGAAAATGGGGCAGACATAGGTGAGGATAGGAACTTTGTCCTTTAAGAATTTTTGAGGCTAATTGACATATTTTGTTCATACCTCTGTGAGATATTTGATATAAGGAAAGGCTCACAAAATATAATTCTCAAAAAAATATAAATAAATAAAAATTACATCTGTAACATGGCCTGTGGAGGGGAGAGGGAAGGGGAGTGTAAAGTGATGCACTTTTGTGTTTAAAAAATAAAAATAGTAATTTAATATAATCACTGTGCGTGGATTTATAAACTTTGAGTAGTTTCTGTTTACCTTTATAATTTATATGTATACATAAATGTATGTTTATTTTTCACATTATCTACAATCAAGATACATTAACTTTCTTCTAAAGTATTTCCTTTAATAAAATGCAAAGTATTTCCTTTACTAAATCTCTACAAAGCTTTGAATATTAGTCAACAGCCTGTAGAACTTGCAGTGATTTCATTGTGAGAGCCCAGATCTGCAAGGGAATCCTGTTTCCCACTGAATGTCACCACAGTAAATCACTATTAAAGTTTTCTCTGTAATTACATGCACAGTTCAGTCTTTGTAACAGAGGCAGAAGGTAGCAGCCTGAGGCTGTGTCCACACAAACCCTTCCCAGGTAACTTTCCCATTGTTTCCCCATTTTCATGCATATAAATAGACCCTGAATGTCAACTACCCCAGGGAAACTAAACCTGAAATTTTGTGAATTGGACTTTGATGCTTTAGGATATTTTCCCCACATCACATCAAACCTAATCCTTTTAACTTAAAATGCAAAAAGTTGTCTGGGTAAATTTCAGCAAAAACAGACCTCAGAAGGGTTAAGAATATCTTTTGTCACTCCCCAAGCAAGATAAAATGAATCTTTATACTTCTTTGGGCAAAAAGATTCAAGGGAAAAAAAATTCTTCAAAAGCAGAATAAAAGGAAATGTGGTGCTTTCTAAGGAAGATATGGGAAGGAATTTTTATCTAAATGGATACAATACATTTCAAATAGAAAAAAATAGAGATTTCCCTGAGCATTTGTGCAAGGAAATTGAGAGAGTAAATGAGGAGTCAAAGTCATCACAAATAAGGAGGAGGCATTTCACTTGAAAAATGTTAATAGAAGTCAAATGTATGGAATATATCAGAAATTGGCCTGCAGACTGACAAGCACAGTTGAAAAAAATATAGGCAGATGCCTGTTAAGCTTCCAAACATTGAAAGCACTGGAAAAAGTACCTATCAGGGAGCCAAGATGATTTTCAATAAAGTTAAAATGAAAGCTTCTGAGAGGCGCTTACGATGAAAAATGTCTCCTAAATATCATCACAGTAGAAAATTATTTTGTCCATATAGAGTTTGGACTATTGGCTTCACAGCCCTCCAGCCTTAAGGTTCTATGAGTTTACCTCTCTTCTCTAATCTTGAATCTGAGTTAGCTGAGAGCTTATTCCCACTAACCAGCCAACCTGCCTCTATTTTCGGTCATTCCACCAATGTTTATAAAGTATCTACTGTGTGTCAGTTCTTACACGGGCCCTAAACATACAGTGATGAATGGAGTACAGTTTTGCCTTCCCTTGCAGAGCTGATAAGCCAAAAAGACACATAAGATTACCATAGTTACTTAGTCATTACTGGTGTGGTGATACGAGGAAGTGCAGGATGCACGTGGTCAGGTGCTGAGGTGTGGAGACCTCCCTAAGAAAGTGGACCTGGAGATGAAAGTTGGAAGTATGATGAGGATTAAACAGACAAAGAGAGGATGTGGTGCTGTAGGACGCTTCAGGATGGCAGAGCAACACAGGGGAAGGCCTTGAATCAGGAAGGAATGGGAGTGTTGTTGGGATGTAAAGGAATGCGTGTCCATAGAAGACACAGAGAGCAGAGAGGCCCAAGTTGATGGAGAAGGATGTGAGACCAAACCATACTTACAGTTTATACTCTTTATGCTGTATACAATTGGAATCAGAGTGAGTAAACGTAGGGTTCCCTGGTGGAGTAGTGGTGAGGCTTTGGCTCTCTCACCACCGCGGCCTGGGTTTGATCCCTGCTCAAGAAAAAAAAAAAAAAAAAGAATGATTAAATGTGTTTCTGAAAAAAACAAAAACAAAAACAAAGATTAAGGAGGTTTACCATATAATAATGACTAATAGTTACTGAGCCCTTACATGATTTCACATAGCAGTATGTGGCGGGATACTTTCTGGACGACCCTCGTATATCTCATGTAATGAGTTGATTCATTAATCTGAAGAGAATAAATTGTGATTTGAATACTTAGTCCTACGAAACTTTGAATAATGTGCAGTATTTCCTATATACATTTCATGTCTTTCCTCTTGGCCATTCACAACATGTATGACCATATTAAAATTCCGAGAAGTGTGTGTAATTATTTTAACTTTGCTCATCCATTGTCACTGAAGCTCCCCATGGATTTTACATTCGGAGAAATATTCTTAGTCCTTCTGCTGCGACATTTGGATCGAGCCGAATGAATATTTCTATATGCTGACTATGGCGTTCAAGTTTATCCCAGGAGCTCACAAAAATAGATACACGTTTTTCTATATTTTGGTGTTTTTCGAGAATGAATAATGATAGGAAATTTTCATACTTTAATCATTTATTGTAATAAAATGTACCACCTTAACTGTGCTTACTTAAAAATGTAAGTACTATAATTATTGTAAAATTGTTATTCAGTGTGAAACTATTTCAAGGATTTTTCTCCCTTTACAGGATTTTTAAATGTGTTTTCCTGTGGTTTGCACTATCAACAACAAAGATGTGTTGTATGACATACTGTGTAACATTTTGTAACAAATTTTTTATGTCATCAATGCCATTAGATTCTAATTTATCTATTCTTAAATCTAATTGATTCGACTTAGCATGTTTGAGTATTTTTTTGCTAAAATTCAGTGTAATGGTAAATTTATTACCATATAACAAGAATTTAAAATAAAAATAATGTCATTTTTATACAAAGCCGCTCAAAATGTTATTATTAAATGCATAAGTCAAAATATCAACTTTTTATTTTTCATGGCTTTTTGACACATTTTGAAAAACAACTTGAAGTCAATTAACGCAGTGCAAGGGTTAAGTGATGAGCTAAAGAGTTTGTAAGAAATCCTAAAAATATCTGCCAAAAGTTTTAGGTAAGATACTATTGAATTTTGATAATGCTGAGGATTTTGGATGAAAATGATTGAAACCAGTAAAAATATAGTATTACAAGCAACATGAATCCTTAACAATGCCATGCTCTGTAATCCAAGGATGTAGAAGCACCATTATTTCATAACCATAAACATCAGATTAAGAAGTATTAAACCACGGGTGTCCAACCTTTTGTTTTCCCTGGGCCACTTTGGAAGAAGAATTGTCTTGGGCCACACATAAAATACACTAACACTAATGATAGCTGGTGCGTTAAAAAAAAAAAAAAAAAAAAAAAAACTTGTCATGAAAACATCTCATAATGTTTTAAGAATTTGTGTTGGGCCACATTCAAAGCCGTCCTGGGCCGCAGGTTGGACACGCCTGTTTAAACAAAACTGTGGGCTCTGCACGATATATCTTTGATGACAGCTTGCCTATCCATGTAATCTCACAAGTAATTGGGGCTCATCTTTAGAAGTGAGAATCTGTTTTCAATCCCTCTTGAAACATGGTAGGGGGTGGATGAATCTGATGCCTGAAGCCATTTGATGTGGGCAGAGAAATAGCTTTCTGCCAATGCTCTGGCCACAGCTCAGAAACTTTCTAGTTCCAGGAGTCTCTTGAGAGAAAACAAAAAACAAAAAGCAAAAAAACCCCAAAAACCTGACTCAGTCTGCCAAAATGTGTCTCACTGTTTGCAACCTGCAAATGCACATGGCCACTCACCTCTTTTTCACGTTGGACCTATTTGAGGATGGAAATGCATCACTCCTCAAGGAATCCACGAGAACACGAAGTCAACACGGTTCCTTGGACGCCTGGCAAACCCCAGGTTCTCATGAGCCATCACCTTAAATTATGCTGTGAAGGGACCTGTGATTAAATGAATGAGCACTGGAGCTCGACAACAGTAAATCAGCAAATAATCACAGGCATGGAAAAATATATGAGTGTAATTTCACAAAGCCTCATATATCTGTATTCGCCTTGGCAGGCTTCGACACTCCCTGAATCGAGCTAGTAGTCATCTTTTATACCGAAGGCATGAGAACAAGAGTACTCACTTTTGTTTATTCTTGTACCCGTTTATGCCATTGTACCCATGCCTAATCCACTTCAGACGTGTCTGATGTGCTTTGAGAGCCCTACGTGTATAATTTGTATAAATCTGTAGTCTATGAAGTTTTGCCTGAATGTTTGATACTGAGGTAGTATTTTGTGGATACCCAAAAATGCCAAGTAATATTTTTGTTTTGTTCTGTTTTGTTTTTTTCTTTGCTTTTTGGTATGTGGGTAGCTCCCTGACTGGGAATCGAACCCAGGCCGCAGCGCTGACAGCGCCAACGCCGAAGCCTTAAGCCACTACACCATCAGGGAACTCCCAATATTTTTTTATATGCACATATTTCTTTTGAGAGATTTATTCATTCTTTAGATAAGCTGATGAACTTTGTGTACAAATTTAGGGCTAAGGTATATGTGAAGAATGCCATTGCTGTAGGGAGAATTCCTACAGATGATGTCATTTCACCTTTTCCTAACTATGTTTAATTATTACATTTTGTTTTAACCATGATCAAAAGTTTTAAGCCATGTGCTGACATCAGCGCAATGGGCTAGTTCACTGATAATAACCGGTTGCCATTACTTATGGATGCACATTTGATAAACTCACAGACACTCTCATGTTCCATTAACCCTACGTGAGTAAATAGAAAGCAAACCGATTCTCAATTCCGTCTGCATCGCCTTAGAAGTTGCCTCCGATTTCCCCACGTCTGTATTGAGCCGCGGGCCGGGAGGACTCCGGACCTCACCGACGTAGCCGCCCAGAGTCAATGTCGTCGAGACAAGTTAACGAGAAAATCAGAGGCCACAGTCTGAGGCGTGGTGGGGTTTTTTAATAAGCTTGAAGCTCTCCTCCCAGAATCCCCTAGAACTGTATTCATTCTTCATGTCAAGAGATAGTCTTTGAAGGTTTGAAACACTTCTTTGCAGTTTATAAATATATATTCTTTCTCCTCTGCAGCATCACTGCTAAAAAATACATTTTCTTCTATAGATCGCCAACCAATTGATTAAATCCAGACACACAGTCACCATAAACATTTGGAAAGCTGGATCGTAACTATAACTTAAGGCAATCTGGCTAAGACATTTATAGCCTGGAGACCTCTGGGTTTTGTTTTATTTTGGTTTTTTGTTTGTTTTCATGGTTGTCCCTTTATTTCACCTGCAGTTCTTCATTTTTGTCATTATATATCATTTCAAATTTTGTTTTAAATGTCTTAAAATATGAGTTTATTCTGTAATTTATGTATCCTTCAAAATGGTTTTGACTGGACAGGTGCACTGAAGGCACTACAGAGGTACAAGACAGACGCACGTATCATGAGAACAGGGGACATGATCCTTACTTTCAAGGAGATTCTCTTAGTAAAGAGGAGGAATAGAAATACGTTGCAAAGTAATGTGTGCTTTAGAAAACATGCAAATCTTACTTTAGAGAAATTATTTCCTGACTGGTTGCTCAGGAAAGCACTCCTCTGGGGAGGCACTTGAATTTGGTGGTAAAATAAAAAAAAAGGGGAGTTCCCTGGTGGTGTAGTGACTAAGGCTTCGGCGCTGTCAACGCTGCAGCGTGGGTTCGATTCCCAGCCGGAAGCTACCCACATTAAAAAAAAAAAAAAGATAGTTAAAGCATATAAAGGGGGAGTTGATATATCTCAGGCTGCAGAGGAGAAAGAATATACATAAACTGCAAAGAAGTGTTTCAAACCTTCAAAGACTATCTCTTGACATGAAGAATGAATACAGTTCTAGGGGATTCTGGGAGGAGAGCTTCAAGCTTATTAAAAAACCCCACCACGCCTCAGACTGTGGCCTCTGATTTTCTCGTTAACTTGTCTCGACATTGACTCTGGGCGGCTACGGCCCGCGGCTCAATACAGACGTAGGGAAATCGGAGGCAACTTCTAAGGCGATGCAGACAGAATTTAGAATCGGTTTGCTTTCTATTTATTCAAATAGGGCCCATGGGACAGCACTAACAAAGGTGGGGAGGATGGAAAATACGGACAATCAAGCAATCTGTGTTGTGTGAATTAGACACTTTGAGTCATGACACCCTTGAAGGGCAGCAGAGGGACAGGCAGTAAAAACGACTGAGATTCTGAACCGGGTGAGGACAGTCTGCATCAGCCTCACAGGTTCTCCTAGTCATGTAGGTAATTGGAGGATAGCAGGGAAGAAAGGGACAATGGAAGCCAGAGAGCTGAAGGTGACCAACGGGACTATTCTAAAACTTAAAGACCAGGTAGAGGTAATAGGAGATTGAAATAGACAATTAGAGAAGCAGAGAAGCCGTGATACCTGTAGAGCTCTTGTAGAGACGGTCGTATAGGGTCACAGAACTGGTTTGTAAGTTGGCTTCTTTCTCTCCATTATAACATACATCCAAAAATGAAGCCAAGGATCAGAACGTGGGTCACAGGCATAAATATATTCTATTTAATGCAAATGATAAAGTTGGAAGAAAATGATAGTTTGGATGAGGAGTAGATGAGTCTAGTTTGGATGTCAGACTTTAAGTTATCTGTGGGATTTTATTCATGGATGTCTTTTTATCAGGCAGCTGAAAATCAGAGGCTGGAGTACTTCGTGGAAAAATAATAAATATTTCGCTGTAGGAACCATTTGATTGGGTAAGAGAGTTAACCCTATTAGGCTGAGTATGAAATACCATAAGGAGAGAAGGCACACAGTGATCTACCGTCACGTGTAGAAAATGAGAAGCGATAAAGGCAGAAAATAAGTTTCTAGGTTCAGCTTCTGCATGGCAAGAACTCAGAGTTGTCATCCCTGTCCTTACAGGAAGAAAAAGATGGACATATTGAAAACCAGCCACTTGTCCTGCACCCATCGGAGAACGCACCTTGCGGGGCGAACTGGCATACCCACACCTGGTGAGACGGGGGCCCCGAGAGACACGCGGGGAGCCACCTGCCGTGCGTGGGAGCCACGGGAGCCGTGAGCCGGTAGGTGAGAGTGAAGGGCGATTCTCAGCCAAGGGCTGCGGGCTGAGTGTGACCTCGCCTGAGAGTGAGGGATCTCAGGGCCGTCGTCAGGGGCTCCGCACGTGTGTAGCCTTTATCTCCGGGATGCCCAGCACCTTCTCACAGTGAAAGTCCAGGAAAGATCCCTCAGTGACGCTCTGATGAGGGGGAGGGCGGGACACAGGGTGAGGAAAGGGAAAGAAATTGTTGAGAAATGTGTTCAGACTCTTCTTAATATCCGAGGGCTGCAGAACCAAACAACTTTGTCACATTCTTATCAGAACTGGAGGGAAGGGGCTTGTCCTCTGACCCCCACAAGGTGCACAGCAGCAGCCTGAGAGGAAACAAAAGCTCTTCCTCTCTAGTCAATAGGAGTAAGAAAGTAAAAAACAAAGCAAAACAAAAAGCCACACACCAAACAAACAAACAAACAAACAAAAAACAAGGCATTAGCGGAAGCTGAAGTCTCTTACCTGGATGAAGGTAAAAGTATTAAAGATCTATGTTCTGCTTACTTGGTGCTCCGTGTCAATTTTCAATGGAAGTCTTCGAAGCAGGCTGACAGCGAGCGAAAACAGAGTCTGAGCAGACAAAGCAACGATCAGAGCCAGGCTCAGACAGGACACGGCTTTGGGAGTTGTCAGATAAGGATTTTAAAGTATCTGTGTGAAATGTTAAGGGCTCTGATGAATGCAATGAGCTCTTAAAACTCAATAATAAGAAAGAGAACGTCCAATTTTTAAAATTGGAAAGTTCAAAAGAGATGTATTACCAAAGCAAATATAAAGATGGCAAATAATTATATGAAAAGATGCTCAGCATCCTATCTCATTAAGTAAATAAAAATTAAAAAGCAGTAAGATATCACTACACATGTACTAGAATGATGTCTTCATTTTTTAAACAGCAGTGCCAAGGGCTGAGGATGTGAGCAGAAGAGACTCTTATTTGTTGCTAATGTAGATACGAAATGGCATAGTAACTTTGGGACATGGTGTGGCACTTTTCTGTAAACCTAAGCGTGGTTTTTTTACTGCAATGGAGCAGTCACACCCATAATTCTTTCCTCATCTTATTTGAAAAGTTAAGTCCACGCCAAATCTGCATGTGAATGTTTATGGCAGCTTTTCCCCTAGTCACCAAGAAATGAAAGTCATAAGATATATTTTAATAGGTGAATGGAGAAGTAAGTTTTGGTGCATCCATGCACTGGAACAATCTTCAGGGATAAAAAGAAATAGCCTTCAAGCCACATCCAGACACGGGTAATCTTAATTGCACTCTGTCCTTGTGAAAGAAGCCAATCCGAAAGGTGACACGCTTGTAAAATTCTATTTTTTACATTATTTAAGGAAAAGTGGCATTTAGAGAGAGTACACAAAGCACTGGGTACAAGGACTTTGGGGAGGGTGTTCAATTCATGAGGACAGGCATTTGTTAGGGTGGTGAAATGTAGAGGTGAACACATGACACAATTTTTGTTTGTTTTTTAAATCACAAACCTGTAGAACTCTGTAGCACAAAGAGTGATCCTTGATGTGTGCACATTTTTAAAAATCACTGAAGAGGTCAGGGGACTCCAGGGTATTAGGTACAAATTTCCAAAATCTGAATAAAAGCAGGAACTCTATTTAATAGTAATGTACCAATGCTGATTCATTAATTATGAGAAATGTACCATGCTAATACAAGATGCCAATCACAGAAGAAACTGAGTGTCAGGTATGTAAGAACTCTCTCTACTATCTTTCTAATTTTTCTCTGACTTTAAACCTACTGTAAAATAGAGGGGGGGGGGGGGGGAGGTTGAATAAGAGAGTTCATAAAATGAGGAAAAGTTGCCTAGGAGGGCTTTTGATGGTAAGTTTGCAGCAGAAGACATTCATAGAAGACCTAAGGTAAGCAACGGTGTCCAATACTGTGGAAAGATGAGCTTGTCACGGACAGAAGTCTTGATAGAAATTAGCACACGTAGAAAACTCCTGCGGCGCTCCAGCTCTCCTGTGGCCGGCCAGGAGGTCCCTGGTCTCCCTGGAAGCTGCCGAGAGGCTTGGGTAACCAAGGCCCCACTGCCTTCCGCTCTGTAGGCTGCTTCTCGCCACTTGCAACTCGCAGAGTGATGGATGGCTTGGAACCCAGGAGAGGGACTTGCTGGGAGTTCGCAGCGGGGTCTGACAGCCCGGCGAGTGTGGCCGCTTCGGGAAGGCGGAACGACAGGCCGGCTGAGCTCTCCAGCTGGCCGGCGGGGAAGGGACAGAGGGAGGGAGCGGCTGGCAGGGGACCGGGGAAGCCCTGCCAATTCTGTGGCTGCACAGCGGGAAACTCCATGTGCTTCCCGCCACACGGCAATATTTGCACACCTCTTGTGCCATTAATTAAGCTCTTTATCCTCCCGAATTCGTGAAAGAGACCCACGTCACTGAATGTTGAGATGCACGTGTAACGGGGGACGCATGGCGGAGAGTCAGCACCGCACGGCTTTCCCATATCGTTTTCAGCAGGGAGCTGTGCAGCACCGAATGTATCTGCCGCAGCCATTGGTCCTGCCACAGGGCTGAACCTTGGGGGAGCCATCATTCAGGCCATCTGTCCGGACTCGGTCATAAATTGCATATTTTTTCCCATAGAATTGTATTCTGGAGCATTAGTATGCATTGAGTGGTTATTAGCCGACTGTGTCTTGAATAAATGAGCTCTACGAGGTGTCAACAGCGCTGGGGGATTTCAGAAGTTACAGCGTGAGTGCGCATCTATACATCCAACGGTTCAACGTACGGGCCGTCTGGCCATGGTCTGGGGCCCGCATTCCAGCTGCTGGCCTCGTCAAAGGAGTTATGAATAACGAGGTCGGGCTGTTAGTATTTATTTTTGCTTTATCACTTATTGGTCTCCCTAAAATGAGTATTTTTTTTGTTTTAAAGATAATTACTGATTCATGGAAAGTTGTGAGGAAATGTACAACAGATCTCAGGTACCCTTGACCCAGTGGAAACAACTCTTAATCCTGTTGTATAATATTAAAACCAGGAAATGAACATCGGTGCAGTCCAGGAAGCATATTCAGATGTTACTGGTTTTGTTTGTATGTACGTGTGTGGGGGTGTGTGGGGGTGACTTGGTGTGCTCCATATTTCTATACAATCCTATTGCACAGTTGCTCCATGTAGCTGCCAACACAATCCACATACAGAATGGTTCCATCTCCGCCTTTGCACTACTCTTTTGTGGGCATACCCACCCCCTCCCCATCCCTAACACTTGGCCACCGATAATTTGTTCTCCATCTCTATAATTGTGTTATTTCAAGAACATTGTATGAATAGAGTCTTAGATGAGGTAACCTCGTGAGATTTTTTTTCACTCAGCATGTGCCCCTTGAGGTTACTTTTTTAAATTAAAAATAAAGTAAGATCTCAATTGATTGTTAGAATCCCTTAGGTCACTTTAAAATTACAGATTTCTGAGTCCTGACAGCACAGACTTTTGGAGACAAAGGATGTATCTTCAGCTTTCATTGGCCAAGGCTGCTCATGTGATATCTGTCAGAAGACCAGTTTCATAAAACTGGTGGGAAACGTGAGGTCTCCTGCAAAGATCCTCTATCTCAATCTCTCTTTCCTAGATATTTATGGAAGGGAGCAAAATGTAAGAGCTAGGCCCTTAAAGACAGAAGCAGTTGGTGATCAGGGCCAATGACAACCTCTCTGGGTCAAAAGAGGAAGGTAATGGCTGTAACGTCACAATAAGATGATATCTGAGGAGTTGAACAGAATGACATGGTCCTCTCCAGCCTCTAGGAATTTATCTCGTCTCTTCTTCTGTACGTTTAGATGAGTAGCTAGAGAAAGGCCAGGGTCAGCACGCTTCACACTGACCAGTCCTATATGTGAAGCATAGATGACAAAGGTATTTACTAGAAATCTGATCTACTTAATAGCGACCAATTCCTATTATTTTATAAAAGAGAAGGAATAGGGATCATGGGATGAGGACATAACTTTTTTAATGATTAGTGTATACTATATGTAATAAATAATTCCCTTGGTGTCCACAAAGAGTATGAGACATAAGAATTTACTTTTCCTTCAAGTGAGTCTCTCTTTAAGAAGATGCTGACAAAGGAAGAAAAGCCTATTCACGTCTAAAATATTTACTAGTCACCAGTGGCACCCTGTACGCATCATCGTTAGAGAGTACACTTCTTAAGGCGAGAACACTGTGAGTTTTATAACGCAAACGTGTCCTAGAGACTAGCATGGTACGTGACCCGGAGGAGGTGTTAGCAATGTGTCAAATAAATAGCATTGAGGTAGTAATTATCTCCATTTTATGGGAGAGGGACAAGGGGTTAATATCTTCAAACAAAATGACCGACATCATGTAGTTTCTAGTCGTGAACTAAATGCCTTGCAGAAAGATTTAGAACATCTTTTTTAGCCTACTCATCAATGGGTTAGTAATCGTTTATCTGCGTGGTTTTCTCAGCTACCATCAAGGCTTACTTCAAAGCCATACAAAGCAAGCAGACAGTTTGGAAATGCAGTTATTACAGTTATTACAGAAGACACCAAATTCAAGATGTGGTTTGTAGAGAAGCAGTAGAACAAGCTTTTGAGAAGAGGACTTACTATGAGAGTGTGAGTTATGTGACGGCACAACTTCTTCTCATTCTTGTTGGTATTCTTCCTGAAGAGTGTGGCCGGGCGCACCGTTAAGGTTACACATTAAGAGTGCCATTCTGATTTGACGTGTTCTAATAGAAACTAATCATGAGACCTGATGGGAATAGCTTTTAAAATTGAATCAAATAAATTAAGGTTTCTTTGTAGGGTAGACACACGTTTTGTTGTTGCTGTATTGTGTTCTGTGTGTGTGTGTTTTAATGTAACATGATCAGAAGAGAAAATGTCATTAATCTGTCTTCCTCCCTCATACTCACATTTTATCCTGGGGTGTGACCTTCAAGATCTCCACAAGACCACTCTTCCATCAGATATATACAGATCGCTGCGTCCTGGATTAGGAATTCCAAACTAAGATCTACTTGTATGGATACCCGTCAATTACCCTACTTCCACCCTCAAGATTATAAATTCGAAAGGTGGTGAGAATCGAGATTTGAATTTTTGTAGTTATTAGTGACAGAAGCGGTCATCAAATTCCATTTCACATTCTCTACATCAGAGAGAAAATATTTCACACTAGGGTGGAGCTTTGGTGTCTTAGCCCCAGTCTTTTTCCATGATAGGGTTATGACTATGCTAGTTCCTTGACTAAGGGTCAAATATTCATCAACAAATTGAAATAATATTTTGAGTAATTATTTAGTGAAACTATAGATGGTTGTATGACCACATGTATGTCATGTTAAAGGGAGGGAACTTACTGCTACAGAGAGATTCACACACACAAAGAGAAGGTGAGCCTCGGGCCTGCTGCCTTCTACTGAACAAATCCCCCGACACAGCATCTTAAATTACACCCAGAAACTACCCAACGAACGTGATCATAATCGCCATCACTGTTTAGGAGAATGTGAGTGCATAATTTTATGAGGCCGCTGCCTTGCATCATTAATTTTAATGGAGCTTGGCATAGGGAAATATTATTTCAGATAGCGTATAATGCATAGCAAGGCCTACGAATCCTAAATAATAAAGCTAATGTTATGCCTCATAGAGGAAAGAATAAAGAATTCTGACTTCAGTTTTAGTTAGTAACTTGACATCAGCCCTTGCCCCCAAAAAGGGATTTACTATCAACCCCGAGGTATTCTTCTTAAGACTGAAACCACATGCAGTTTTTGCTTTAGAAAGTACTTTTGGAAGCAAGGGCATATGAAAAGGATCCGTTATTGAAGAGATTACAAATGAGTTATTTATGATTAGTCATTGTGGAGCATGTAGGAACACTGAGAGTCTTGCTCTAATTCCTTAGGAAAAGTGAGAAAAGTCCACCACTGATCTTTAGTAAACAGTAGTTAAGGGGGCCGAGCTTGTAGACACAACACGTGAAAGAAGACCACCAGCTGGATCACGGAAGGTTCTCAGAAGGCTTCAGAGCCTAATCCATGGGTCCCTAATATGAGGGCTGTTGCAAAAATTCCAGCCATCCATGCCTCTTCTTTGCATATTGCGTGGCTGGGTACGTTCCCGACAGCCCTCCGGTGGGAGTGGCATCATGCAGTGACATGGGATATGGCAACAGGTTAGTCTGGGTAGGTGAGTCATGTGCTGATGTTCTGCAACACGAGCAGGGGGCTTACGTTGCATTGGAAGCATTGCATGAAGAAAGGAGCACTGCCTATTGGCTTTTGACTATATCTGTCAAGTTTCCAGATGGAAAAATGTGAAAGGTTATTTGCTTTATTCCTGAAGAGTGCAGCACGGAGCCAATACCTCCCTTCCATTCCTATTTCTCCAAATTTCAAAACAAAAGGCACATTGGTCTCTACCAAATAACTCTTTTTTTCTTACTCTTTTCATGGGAGATTCTCCTTGTTTTTCCAACTCACTTGGATAGTAATACCAAAGAATCTGTCCGTGTTCTACCTCCAACCCATCCGTATGCTTCCACACACCTGCTCGTGTGAGCAGGAGCAGAACAGATGAAAATGGAGCAGGTAGGGAATTGCAGGTGCCTAGTGCACTTTGCTCTAACTTTTCCTCCTTTCATGAATTCTCTCCTCATCCTCCTGAATGAATGGGGTTTTCTTGTTGTATTCCAAAGAAAGAATGGCAGGAAAGGAAGAAGGGAAGGAGGGAGGGAGGGAGGGAAGGAAGGGAGGAAGGATGAAGGAAGGGAGGGAGGAAGGAAGGAGGAAGGAAAGAAAGAATGGCAGGAAAGGAAGAAGGGAAGGAGGGAGGAAGGAAAAAGGAAGGAAGGAAAAAAAGACAGGAGGGAGGGAGGAAGGCCAGCCGGCCAAGAGGAAGGACAAGAAGAAGGAAGGACAAGAGGAAGACCTCTTTCTAACTTGCGTTACAGTTATATCCAAGGAGGTAAAATAAGTTCTGTAGTCATGTAAGTGCATTCTCAGTCTGCAGCGTAGGACCTTGACCATAGAATTAAAAATAAGATAACTCAGGGAGTTCCCTGATGGTGTAGTGGCTTGGGGCTTCGGCGCTGGCGCTGTCGGTGCTGCGGCCTGGGTTCGATTCCTGGTCAGGGAGCTACCCACATACCAAAAAGCAAAATAAATAAATAAATAAATAAAAATAAGATAACTCATGTAAAACAAGGACTTAGGTTGCGATATTTATAGCCTGTATTTTCTGATAGTGACTTAAAATTCACTTCTTCCCTTTGTACGTTTCCAGATGCCAAAACCAGAAATTTTGAAGGTTTGAATGATTATTGAAACATACGAAAGCAATTCTTTTATTCTAGTTGTCTTCTCTTTTATAGCTAAAATATCTGCAATGCCATTGTAAACATTAACTCAAATATTAGGGTTTAATAAATGTTAATTCTTAGTCATCAAGTTCTCAGCATCTTTTAAGAATGATTTTGCTTAATTTTAAAAAAATTTGTAAAGTGGGTATTAGTATTAACCTTTCTGAATGGTAGATTGTTTGCAAATATGGTCAGAATAAGTGCCTTCCCTACATCTTTCATATATCCACAGCTTTGATTGGTCCCTTCCCACACAGATTCGGGCCTCGGTCCTGTTACTTGCTTTGGCCAAAGGTCATTATCTGGGTATTTATTTTAGGTTGGAGCCACTTCATGATGACCTAACTGAATACCTAACTGGGTTTAATATTAATGTTTACATGTATATAATCTTATGGACATAAAACTACGTATCTTGAAATATCTTTTGATATAGAAATACCTTGCAGATCTGCAGTATAAATAATGACATACATACATGTGAGACACCTACATTGTTCCCAAGTTAACAATATTATAAATGAAGAATCAAAAAATACGTATGAGTATATCAACTATAATTTAAAAATAAACAAATGACTTAAGTTAAAAAATAACAGAATATTTTGAGCACCTCTGTGGATTATGAAATGCATTTTTGAATTTATAAACTGAGATTTATATTTATAGATGTAGTAGCAAAAATTTAAGTAGATGCCCTGCAACTGGCCTTTGTTTCCCAGTAACTGTACTAGGCTACTTATTAATAACATTAACATTAGACACTAACAATAGCTTTAGAAGGTAGTTATTGTTATCTCTGTTATAGGTGAAGAAGTTGAGGCTTAAGGAATGGGAGTAATTTTTCTTCCATTAATTCATGCAATTAATAAATAGGAACATGAAGATTTGAGGTCTTTTCCTGTGATTCGAAAGCATGAATTAAGCATCGTCTCAGATGCTTAACAGGCACTTAACAAAGTGCCTTTGTTTGCTTTCGAGGTACCTGTAGGTCCCTCTTCCCGTTCCTCACAAGGAAGGGACTGGCCTCAGCATCCTCTCAGTTCACCTGGTGCAAAGATTTCTGGGTAGTTCCCAAATGCCCTGATGGCTGCAAAAAGTCCTAGGATCCGCTGCGCCACAGCACAGCCTCTGTCCTGGGACAAGTCCTCACTGCTTACAATCCCCCATGTCCTCATCTAAACAAATAAAATATCCACCTTAATACACATTTGTGAGGACCTGGGTTTATAAGTCAATGTCCTTACATCATGAGTTACAATCCCAAGTTTTACTCTATTAACATTGTATCACCCCTTTATATTAACTTTAGGTTATTTCACAGTCACAATTTGGCTTGGGTGTTTAAAAGGTATATTATAGTTCACGACTTCAAGAAAATCTTAAAAGTACTTATTTTGTTTTTGACATGTTTTAAGTTCTGAGGGTTTTTCAGTGATTTAAATATAGGGGTGATATTCTAGCCCAGAGAAGCAGATGATAAATAATTAATGTTATAATTAATTGTCCATGCTATTAGACAAGGTACTTATTATCATTGAGAATTAATTTTCTTATCCATAACATTGGGAAAACAATACACACATCTAATGGCTGTTGGGGTCTTGGGTGGTCCCCCACACAATGTCTGGTACAATTAATTGAGTGGCTAATATTTCCCTTTCATGGTATCATTTTAAATGCTATCTGCAAAGCCTCAAATCCTTTGCCTGAATATGTACATGAATAATATCTTACTGTCTCGAAAATATAGTTTGGGATCCCTGTGCAAACTCATTTTAAGTTTAAAAAATAAAATAAAAATCAGTCACACGACTGATCCCTTTGGAGATCCCTTTGTAAACTGGGCCGCACCTTCTGTGAGCCTCTCACCACCCGGACTCTCTTTTTTCTCCTACTCAGAACATTTATAAGCAGATCAGCCCCCTGAGCCTCCAAGCCCAACTATTGCCAATACCGTGTAGTTTACTATTTTTGTACTCTCAATCTGGGTCACTCCGATTTTTAGTAACCGGTTAGAAAGGATTCCTATTACTTATCACTGTCGCACTCTCATGAGCGGGTAGGCACTGAATCAGGGGGTAGTCACTCAACCAACAGAACCCACGGAAAGAGAAAACCCTGTAAGGAAATTTCTAGTAAGAGCCATTCAGATGTAAGACTGTGGGGCCCTAACGACATACGAGGGTTTGTGGATTTCAACTCTATTAAGGAGCTCCTAGGTGTGAAAACTTAAACTATAACAACAGTGTATCACAGTCTAAAGGCATCAGAGGCAATACTTCATCACACACGAGTCTGAAGTGTTACCGTTTCACGTGTTCTGAAGTGGGCTCGTGTGGATCTTAGTCTTTTGGTGGCTGCGCCGGCATAATAGTTCGAATCAGATCAGAAAAGCTCTGAAGATAGAGAATCGTCTTGGAGAGCTCTGCTAGAAAGCCCATAGCACAGAGCCTAATATGTGTATCACGTATGTTCAATGAATATTTATTGAATGAATGAATCAATGTGTTACTTGTGTCACAGCACTTCATTACCTAGCTAAATTTGGTTGAAGCACAATGACAAAATTAACTCATTTAATCTTCAAGATTGTCCCATTTGGTAATATGCTCATTCTACCTACAAATGAGACGGTTTTCAAATGGAAGAGACATCATTTGAATGCAGTTGTTTCTGTCTCTCAAGCATATGGTTTATTAACCTTCAGTTCAGCCAGATTATATTCATTATTTGGAACTCTTCTTGGAATATCCAAAAGCTTACTGTGAGTTCATGCATTCCTTCCCTCCTTCCCTCCCTCCTGCCTGCCTGCCTTCATTTAGGAACCTGTTGAGCTGTGTTTTATGAGAGCTGCCACAACACGTTGGTGCGCAGAGCAGACGTGGCCTAACAGGGGAGTTGCTTTGGTCAAATAGGCACATAAATGTAAGGTCGTCGTTCTGATGGCTGGGAGCGAGGTCTGCATGGCACTCAGAGGGTAGGCATGAGGAAGTCTGGCATTAGAGGCGAGGGCAAGGGTCATCTCACTTTGGAAGGATACACGAGGTGACTCTGAGAACAGAAACGGGTGGCGTTAGGGATGAGGGATTGAACAGATGTGTTGTAAGAAAGCAGAGAGAGAGGGAGGGAGAGGTCGTGTCCGTGCACAGGGGTCGGCAGGGGCTGGACCAAGTGAAGTCTTCTATGGTAACTTGGATTTTCAGCTTCATCTTCGGTGCAAAGGCGAGTCATTCAAAGAGTTTAAGCAAGGGAAGGGCAGGAGCAAATCAATGCTTAACAACAAAACAAAACACAATGGCGGTCTCTCCGTCCCTCCCCGTGTGAACCTACTTGGCGGCGGCAGCTCCTGCATGGCGCTGATGGACTGCAGTTTGCTTTGCTTTGGCCCCATCGGGGGAGGGACAGAGAATTACCTACCTGGATGGCTGAATCACTGAGCACGCTTGTCCTTGATCGATGCTCAGCGTTCTCTACAATACCCGAACCGCTCTGGATCCAGAAGTCATTCTTGCACTCTGGGTACAAATTTCTTAATTATAATCAACGACAAAAAATTTCCAATCCAGAGTTTGTTTCCCCAGACCGCAAGGTTGCTTGAAAAATACTTTTAACAACGTGAAATTGTCAATGGAATCATTAATTAAATTACCTAATGATAAAGTTTAGAAATCAATTACAGAAAATCATTAAAGTAATGAGACTAGCACCATTTAGAAGACAGTAGAGAGAGAATAATTCTGGGAAATGGTAGTTGTCCCCGGACGCACTCAATATTGCAAACACTTAAATTATTGCTTCCTAAATGGCCGCATGTGGAGTTCAGAGGTGAGAGAATATTCATTCTCCAGAGGCGATTCTGAATTCTTCGCAGAAATAAGCTATGTGTGTTCATTTATAAACACATGCTAAAGTCAGATCAGGCAGGGAGAGTTAATAGTTTTAAAATATGAAACCACTGTCTTTTTTTTTTTTCTTTTTGGTATGTGGGTAGCTCCCTGGCTGGGAATCGAACCCAGGCCGCAGCGCTGACAGCGCCAACACCGAAGCCTTAAGCCACTACACCACCAGGGAACTCCCTCAAATTTTTAACATAAAGACAGGTGGTTTCTTGGTCTTTAAGCTTATCTTTAAACTGCCTCTATTCATTGGACTGGTTTTAAAAATCCTCAACATTTCAATGATCTTTTTCCCTACTAGTAAAGATAGATTTTTTAAAATAAAAATATATTTTTTTATTGTTAGATTTATTGGGGTGACATTGGCTAACAAGAGTTATATAGGGTCCACGTGTACAGTTCTACAGCGCACCGTCTGTGTGTTGCATTGTGTGCTCACCACCCAGAGTGAGTTCTCTTTCCATCACCATGTACTTGGCTCCCCCTCCCTCCTCTCCCACCCCTCCCTCTTCTCCCATCCCCCATGCCCCCAAATAACCATTAAACTGTTGATTGTGTCCATGAAGTTTTTGTTTGTTTGTTTTTTTCTTTGTTGCTTTCAGTTTTATATTCCGCATATGAGTGAAGTCATACAGTTCTTTGTTTTTTCTGTCTGGCTTATTTCACTTAGCATGATGATCTCCAGGTCCATCCATTTTGTTGCAAATGGCAGTATTTCATCTTTTCTTACAGCTGAGTAATATTCCATTGTGTGTATGTACCACAGCTTCTTTATCCAGTCATCTGTCGTAGGGACCTTTGGTTGTTTCCATGTTTTGGCCACTGTGAAAAGCAAAATAGATAAAAAATGTATCAGATTTGTGTGGAATCACAGAAGACCTCAAATTACCAAACTAGACTACATAAAAAGAACGAGGCTGCTGGTATCACACTCCCCGATGTCACTTTGTACTACAAAGCATCAATAATCAAAACAGCTTCCAATGGAACGGAATTGAATCCAGAAATAGAATGATTTTTTAAATTGAACTTACACAACATGTGTCACCTCCTCGTGCTTTGGAGTCAGCCACACTGAGGTGCCAATTTCAGCCCTGCCCACTCAGGCAGACGGGGTGACCTCAGGAGAAACTCTTCACGAATCTCTGTCATCGGGCGCGTGTGAGAAGTAAATGGAGTACTTCGCACGAGATGCCTAGACCATTGAAAGCATTGTCACTAATCATTAATTTATTAAGGCTTCCCAATACTCAAGAGAGCTATTTTAAAAGTTTCTGTAATAGGCCATTGTTTGGTAAGGTATTTTTCACCCTTGAATCAATTTTTTTGATATGAAGGTGTCTCTGTCTATGCCCATTATTTCACAACAGAAGCTCTGGCTGCCATCAGGTTTCCCGTCTGCCCTTGCTGGCCAGTGGCTTTAAGGTGGTGTCTGCCTGACCCAAGCTGTACCACTCTCACTCATTTCCCCTTCAGTATAGGAGCCATCCTTCTCCTAGAGCAGCTCATCACGAAGGACTGTAGTTTTATTCTCATTTTGATTATTCTTATTTTCTATTTCCGGAAGTATTTGATATGGACTAAGATGGCATACATGAACATGGAAACAAATATAAATATATGCAGACGTGTCATGACAGAGCAAGACTCCTATCTAGATCTTTGAATGTCCCCAGGGATAATCGACTATAGCTGCCACAGAGGCAATGTAAAAGATGGGATGTCTTGGCACCCCTCATCAGGTCAGCTTGTCACCTCTCCTGCCAGCCTTAGAGATTGATTGCTCATCTTCTTTTCTCTCTAGCTTCACATGCCTGTTTTCGTTGTCCCTACCTAAAATTTGGTAACTTTGATTTTTATCTGTCTTATCAGCTTGGACCTGAAATTATTTGTTTCCCTTTATATGAGTTGGGCATCTCGGTAGTGAACCTGGGCTTATTGTTGGGGAGTAGGCTTGCCTTACATAGGATTGGAGTGTACTTGTGCGTGGGTCAACCCATTAGTTCTGAAGGTTGATTTTTGAAGGGGCCCCTGACCAAGCTCAGAGGCTGGCTACTACCTGTCTTGTGGGGTCATCTGTCTCTTCTTACTGCTGTCTGTCTGGTAGTCAAAACAGACGTACATCTACTTTGGTATTTCATAGAATGAGAGTTCCAAAATGTTGAAAAATCATTTCCTATTTCTACCAACCAGCAATGCACTCCTTTGTGTTACCAGCTCCATAATTTAGAATGCTCAAATAATAGAAAGCTATTCCAATAACAAATCCATCCAGTTATTAGAAAAGACAAAAGGGGTGCACTTTTTAAAATAAAGCTGAAACAGGCTTCGACACCAATGGAGATCATCAGAAATTTGAGGAGAAAAATATATTATCCCCTCCTCTCAGTTAGCAATTAGACAGCTGTATTTTGCACAAGCTACAATTGATACCAGGAATACAGTGCTCAAGTTGCTTGAGCTAGAAATAGAATTGAATATAAGTTAGGAGGCAAAACTTCTTCCTGAGAGCCCAGAGACAGTCTCACTCCTATCGGGCCTGTGTTTGCATATTCATGGATCAATTAATTTTTTTCCCTTTACTTATCTTTGTCTCCTCTTTCCTCCTCCATTCTCCCTCCCTTCCTCTCTCTCTCTCTCTCTAGTTTCTTCCTTCTTCCTTCCTTCCTTCCCTCCTCCTCCTCTCTCTTTCTTTTCCTCTTCTGTTCCTCCCTTCCTTTTCTTTTTTATATTTTTCTTTAATAAGACAGAACTTCAACAACAATAACAAAACTAAGCCTAATGGTAAATATTTAAAGCAATAAAAATGAGCCAACCAATCACAGACTTGGGGAAAAAGAGCTACTCGTTGGAGTCGGGGATGTCCTCATGTCTCTGCAGCTCTCCAGCCACCTACCTGCTGTGGTTTGCTGTGTGCAACGCATTTCTCACAGATGAATAATTCACACCCACATTTTTGGCCCAGACTTTCAGGAAAAAAAAATCTTTTGTTCTAATGTTTTAATTTAAATTTTTGTTTGTTTATACTTAGGTACTTGTCTTTTGTATTAAAGGAATTTTAGCATTTATTTTTTAACATATTATGGTACAAGAAATTTTATGTAACAAAAATTACAAAACAAAAACAGATACAAGGTACAAGAAATTTTATGTATAAAATTTTTGTATATTAAAAAAACAATTAGTTTATTTCAGGGTTTTATTTTGCATATGGATATTGTTATTGATTTCTAGAGTTACACCTTTAATTCATAAGCATAAATAAAAGAATTAAAAACATTTATATAGATAGGGATTTAATACTCTATTACCCATGTATCATGCACATCCTTATTTTTTCCCTCACAAATTTGGGCTAAAAAGTGCACATCATACATAGCAAAAATACAGTAACTTCATATGTGTGTATATATTTTCTCTAAATACAACATATAAGGATTAACTAAAACAATAACCTTTGAGTAACATACTTTTACCACATGGGAGTAGTCTAACTCATGTTTTACTAGCTTCACTGAAAGTATGTATTCACTTACCTTTGGAATCAATCAGTAAATATAGAATTTTTGTGCGTCTGTGTGGCAATCTACAATACACTCTGGAGCTAACATTTGAAATTACACTCTGCTCAGACGAGGGTATTAAGGCCAGCTTCGTTTAATCAATACATTAAATATTTAGAAAAACAAAGGATAGTAATGAGTGCTTATATGACTGCTTGTCTTTCATGTCATGAATGATTTTAAAAATTTAATGAATGAGTAGAGAAATAATGGCATCTTCTACCTTTTGATTGGCTCATATTGAGGGGAGGGAGATGAGACTATGATGGCAGAATTGGGGATCTGGAATCATGCATTAATCCAAAACCATTCCATAAAATCATGCAGAAGAAAAATACATACACACAGCATGTTGAATGACAAAACTCCCATTAACATTTTATTGCACCCGTGATACAGCAATTACTCCTGCTTTCCCGGAGTCCTTTGAGTCATTTCATTTTTGACAGTATCTTAATAATATATGTAATAGCATTTTACCTGTGGTAGTAATACTATTGATCTAACACCATTAACGTTTGCAGCGTTTTTAGGACCATTACCTGCTTGCATAGTAGCCTGGCCTGGCAAAAGCACATTACTTTCTCTGTTAAAGTTTGTCAGACAACAGCACAAAAAAAGCAATTTTACCTGCTACGGTGTACGTCTGACTGCTTGATAATGTCAATCAATAAGGGAATTCACTTGCTTCTGGTCTCTGATAAACAAGTTGTCTGCTCCATTTCACATGCAAACAAAAAGAAAGGCGCCCAGGTGTGGGTGGATCAAAATTAACCCTCCCAGCCCGCTGTACCGATTTCTCGGTCATGTCCGAACCCCCCCGCTAGACCGCTGGACCTAATTTTCGAAATGAAAGGTAGACCTATTTTCTACAATGTCTCCAAGTTCCACCTTATTCTAACCACTTGTTTGCATGTAACTAACATTTTTCTATATCATGTTGGTTTTTCTCTTTAATGCTCAGGAGCCCAGGTATAGGGGACAGTTAGGTTCAGGGCCTCAGGTCTGGTAGGGTTAAATGTTTTGGATGTTATTTAACAGGCATTTTGGGGAAGATTGGGAGTTGGTGGTAGAGATACTGAAAATTATATCCCCTAAAGCAAACATTGACTGAATAACCCACGTCAACAGCAGCTAGTGGCCTGGAAAAAAAAAAAGAGAGAGAGAGGTCGTTTGTG
This sequence comes from Lyroderma lyra, assembly GCA_004026885.1. Classification (NCBI taxonomy): domain Eukaryota; kingdom Metazoa; phylum Chordata; class Mammalia; order Chiroptera; family Megadermatidae; genus Lyroderma; species Lyroderma lyra. The sequence goes on along the minus strand of PVJL010000396.1, from coordinate 116,831 downwards.
TCTTTCTTAACAGGGTTGTGAATGTAAGGCCATTTGAATTGAAACAAATTTAAAAATAGCCTGAAAAGTATACACCATTTTATTGTTATCTTATCTGTCATCTACCTTGGTATCTAATAAGCTTGGTAGTTAAATATCGTTGACTATTTTTGTCTGCATCTGTACTATCTAAATTTCTATTTCTACCTGACAAGCGAAGGGCATTATAAAGACAAGTTACTATTTTTAATAAAACTTTGGAGTGATTTAGGACAATTTAAAAAAAGGCTCAAAGAAATGTAAGGCATTTCAATCTGGGGAGCCAGAGGGTTGCAGGAGTCGGTAAGCCTCACCAGTCATGCCCACTGCGTTGGCGTCTGAGTGGACAGCGTTTGGCTCATAACACGTCCAGCTCCGATTCCTAGCGGGTGTTCATACAGAGGAAATGGAACCTTGAGCTCAGGGCCAAAACTCTTATAGCAGCACGTTTTTATGACAGTTACACGTGCTACAAATTGGTCAGCCATCACCTGAGCTGTCCTGGGATCCGTATTTCTGTCTGGTTCCTTGAAGACAAATAAATGCTCCCCCCGACTTCTATCTCCCCAGTTGTATTCCATAAAATGGGGCCTTTGTTTTTCTTTTCCTTATGACTTGAGGTATCTGGTGTCCCGCACCCTCCATCCTCCAAAACAAGAAACATAAAAGTTAGAAAGGAAAGTAATATACAGGCCAGGTCATCAAGGTCAGACTTTTTTTTTTTTCGTACCCAAAGCATCACAATTACTGGAATAAAATCTGCTAACAGCTTTTAGAGATTCATATGTGACTGGCACCTTGAAGCTTTAAGGTCTTGTCAGGAAAAGAGATGGAATGCTCAAAAAAAGTACCTAGAGATAGACAGCACTGCTGCGGTGAGAAGTCCTAACGCCTTGAAGCCTGCGAAGCTAAGGAGAGAGAGTGGTTTTTGGAGATCAAGAACAGCTAAGCCAGGGAAGAGAAGGTCCCAGAAGGAGTCTTAGCCCTGGAGGGGTTCTGGCACTGATTGTGGGAAAAACAAACAAACGAACGAATGAACAAAAAACCCTGACCCCCTTTCCTCTTGTCCTACAATCTTGTGCAAATGGCGGGGTGAACCTCACAAGAAGCCACAGGGCAACTGGGGGCCCAGTCTGTGCCGTTCGTGGAGGTCAGCCTGTGGGGGCATGCAGCAATATAGAGAAGGGACTGGGAGTATTTAGGGGAAATTGAGAAGAACCTGCATGATGTGCGACCTCAGCTAAGCCCCACCACAGCCTTCAGATGACCCCATATTTTAGTTCAGGATATCAAGATTCAGAGAGGAACTAGGGTTCAACTAGGAGTGCTCAGGTTCAATTCCAGCTCTGCCCACCGCCACCACCACCACCACACACACACACACACACCACACAGCACACACACACAGTAGATATGAAAAAGATTTTAAAGAGATTGGGGACACCATCAATTGAACAAAAGACATTCATTAGTTTTGAGCATGTTTTGAAATAAAGATCTTTGCAGTTTGCAAATACTTTGAACAGTATTACAATCAATTTTCATAGCTGTACTATTGTTAGGCTTGGAAAGGAGATTTCCCCCGGCATGTAGACAAGAGAATTAAACTCAGAGGGGCCCAGGAGTTCGTTCCCAGTCATATAATCATTGGTAGAACGCAACTCAGGTCCAGCCTGCCTAAGCTTCAGTCCCATGTCCTCTACCATAGCACATTATTCAACATGACTTGTGCATCAGAAGAGGTCATTCTGTACCCATATCATTATTCTCTTGTAGTTACTGCCATTCAATAAATCACTGTAAAAATAGCACATCCATCGCACACGAAGTGTTTCACATAGTTGTAAACTCTGTTTTCATAATGTTTATGTGTTTTGACTTGTGGAGAATTCCTTGGCCGACAAAGCAAATATTAATATATCACTAACTGCTCCCATAGTGCAGCTGATGATGACCTTTTCAAAAATTGAGATAAGCTGACGAGAGCCACCCCATGCAAAATAATAAAGGTCACTCAGATTTTAATCATTTAATTTTCATAAGGCAGATGTCAAATAAAGCCTACTTAATAAAGTGTATACTTTGAGCAAGAGAAGGTGACACCTAGAATTATATTAGTTGTACAGCTGCAATGAATTTTGTAGATATTCTTTACATTATACAAAGTCTGAGGATTATTCCCCACAGAGAGAAAGTGTGTTCTCACGAAGAAGATTGACAGTCAGGGTCTCAGCTTCCTTATGTGAAATGCCTCCATCCCTACTCTGTCTCCCATCCTGCATCTGACCCACCGGCACCCTGAGAGTATGAATGGTCCCACTGCCTCACTTATGCAGTGCTTCATAGCAAGCCATCCTGGGTGACCTTAGATAATGATGCTTCAGTATTTCTCATAATTCTGTAGTTTAGCTGAATTCAGCAAGGCAGTTCTGCTCCCCCTGCACTGCACTTGGGGGTCACTCCTATGGCTTCTTTCAGCTGTGAGCGTGCCCAGGGTTGTAATATCCAAGATGGCCTTACCCACGTGTCTGAGACACAGGTGCTGATGGCCAGCTGGGAAGCCAGGCCTTTTGTCCATGTGACCTCTCTCCACATGGTCTCTCATCATTCTGTAGGCTACATGGTGGCTGGTTTTTAAAAGAACATTTCTCTAAAATTTAATTTAGACACAGTGTCGTATTTTAAAATCTTTCATTAGGCTTAAATTATTGTAAAGAAAACCAAGATGGTCAACAGTGGAGGTAGATTTGAATGGGCAAAGCAGGAAGAGGTAGGTACTGATAATGTGTGTGGCAGATGTTTTAAGCATCGTTGATCATGATAACATTAATTTAAATATTTGCCACATGTTGAGGAAAATCATTTTATATCCATTAATCTTTAAAAGATGTGGTGTATATTAAAAGGAATGTTAATGTTCATGTGTTTTATTAAATATTCAACCACAATATTTTATGAACATGTCCCATAAGAAAATTATTGTAAGTCAACTAAACTAGGAAATTGCTTTAAATGTAAGTTAATAGATGGCTTAAGGAGACTTATTTACAACAGATTCAATTCTTATTTTTGGAAATTACATATGTACCGAACTATTTCATTTATCCAAACATTAATTCAAGCTCTATAATAAATATTCTATGTCAATTTTTTTTAAACCATGCTGTAGTTGGTGGTTGTACCAGTTTTACAAAGAAACTTTGGTTTAATAAAACAAGTTCAGGTGTAAATCTTTTCTTTAAAAATGGAGATGATTCCTTCTCACATACAAACCTCGAATGAGAGAGAGAGAGAATACATCTGTCTAAATATTATGGTTGATATCACACTGTATTTAATCAATGTGTTTATAATGATCAATATGCATTATGACTGATAGAGTCAAAACAAGAAAAATAAATCCACTGGCATATTTTGATAGAGGGGAACCTTATGATGATAACATTCTCATGCTTCAGGATTAACTATTACATACTAGATGAGGACAGATTGAACCCATTTATTAATAACTTCTCTCTCTCTCTCTCTTTTCTGTCTTTGTCCCTCTCTTCTACCAACTCTTCTGAAATACTTGTATCACCTAAAAAGTAACTTTTGACTATTAACTTCCTCTGTTACTGTAGTTCCTCCATTCCCCTTGGTATAGCTACCGTATTTTTAAATTAAGAGGTACCCCTTAATTAAATACTAATTTACTTTCACAACTGCAAGTCAGCAAACACAGATGCTCCTAAATGGTGACTTCTTATTTTCAATAGCATACTGATCACTACTTTTTAAACACATTGATCACAGAACATTCCCTTTAATTGTGAAATATCAAGTAAACAGGAAGGACTTATATTAAAACACTAGCATGGACTCTCAATTTCTCCAGGAGATGAACATTCAAAGACAAAGCCTTTAAAGACAAAATACCCTGTCAGTTTGAATGACAGTAACAGCTTGGCATATCCATGAGTGCATTAATACTGTATGAATCTATTATATTATTTCTACATATTTATTAATATCCTGTTTCTACATATCTATTCATATAATTTAGTGATAATATGGAAAACATTAGCTACTTTCGAAACTTTCAGAAAGAGAACATTTAAAAAGAATTATCTTTGAGAATTGTCATGGTAGTTTTTTCTTCTTTGCTTGTCCAGTGAGAGTAAAATATTATTAGTACGGAACTACTCTGTCATAGATGCATGTAATGATTTTCTGCACAATCCAGGAAATATTTTTGCACAACCCAGGCAATATCCTGGAAGTTGAGCTGATAAAACAACTCATCTAAGATTAAGGTGTTAGTATGGGGATCACCATTTGAGTTGGATTTGTATGCGACCTTAATCATTCATTTTCACTGAGACCCAGGCTAAGTCACTTGAAACTCCTTGAGCTTTCATTTCTTCACTTACAAAATGAGGATGATAACATCTACCTCACAGAGAAGCTCCTACAATTATAAACCCCATTTCAGAGTTTAGCACATTTCTTGAAACATCGGAAGCTCTTTATAGTATTATTATCTCTTGAAGTCCTCACAGTGATCTCCACTGGGATAGACTTAGCTTCATCTTGCAGGAAAAGTGAACTGGATTTGACCCGTGAACGCAGAATCAATAAGGGCTGGATTTTACAAAGGGTCAGTCTCCGGGCATTGGGATATGGTCGTAGTTAGGTGCTCAGCCTAGTACCTGATGGAATTAACACACAGCAACTTCAGCAACAACAAAATAGCATCACATTGTCATTTCTTCAGCATGTGTCTTTTCCTCTTCCGACTCCTCCGTTTCCTAATGGTTGTGCCATGTAGAAAGGTAGCCCAAAGACTTGTAAAATAAAGAAAGGTATCAGAGGAGCTGGAGCCTCCCCAGACAGGGCGTTTATACCAAGTGACTGAGATGCGACGACATTTGGCACTCTTATTTCAGTTTTATCTGAGACGTTAAAGCGGAGGGAGCCAGGCTCAACCACAGATCTGTAAGGTGATTTTGTTGGTTTAGATCTGGCTTATGGTCCTTTGTCTCATCGGCGATTTGGTTGTTTCATTACGTGGAGAAATGTAGGATGTCCCCTTTGTGCCTGATTTTTTCTTGTTCTTGACTCCGGCCCCTGCCACTTACCCCCCACATCAGCCCTGAAAGTGTTCTGTTCTGATACTTAGTGCATGGGAGGGCAAAGGCAGATTCAAGACCTGTCAGAATCACTCCAAGAAAAAAGGGCATTTTAGCTCCAGCTCCAATAGTATCTGCCCATAGTAGGAAACTGGTTTTTACTCTTCTATGTTCTACTGCAGAGAAGTCAGGCTTCTGTCTTGATTTTTATTTGTAACTTGCTTTGATAAATGTCTCACAGCATTACATTCAACCAGAAATACTTTGTTTTACACATACACAGACACACACACACACACACACACACACACACACACAAAGCCTAAAAAGCCCAAAGCACATCTATATGTTTTATTTACAAGTTTGGAGAAGTTTCAAGTGAATTAGAAAAGAAACATCACTCACTGCAGCTGACAGTGACCTTGCCCTTAAGTAAGATACTTTTTCCCCTCTTTTTCAAAAATATGTACATAATGTGATTCATCAGGTAGTCCTAGAAAATTCAAGGGATCAGCATAGTTAGGGCACGTTCTCAGCACGGGCACCATGTGGTAACTGGTCTCTCTAATCACAGGTATCTCATGCATCATCGTGGCACAGAGTTGAAGCTCATTGGCACAGGCGTAAGAAAGAGCTCTGTGACATAGTTGGCTATCAGTGTGGTTTGCAGGCGTTATTTTTTCCTACTTGCAACTTAACTGTATGGCTAGAAGCTGGCATTTTTTAGTTGTCAAGTGGTTGTCTGGTGTCTTTCTGGCTTAGATGTGAGCACAACCCCTGACCCTCACCATGCTTCGGCAAGAATCCTGGTTCTTTTGTATGTCACCCTCTAGGGTAGCGTAAGAAGAAAGTTCAGAGAAAAGGTCACATTCTGGGTGGATAGTGGATAGCTTGCATCGGTCTAAAAGGAAACTTCATTTGTTTCCATTGTATGCTGTTTGATTTGAAAAGGTATGTTTAGCTGATACTTGCTTGCTTCCTGTTTTACTACTGAAAAAAAATCGCATACAACAGACCAATGTGTCAGTGGAAGGTCTCAAAAATTTTGGAAGTGTTTCTAAGTCTGTTCATAAAAAAAAATTGCAGGGCATAATTTCTTTTCTGCTCTAAAGAGCTACTTACTGAAATTACTAAATCAGTATTTCAATGGGATTTCTTTTTTAGAAACCTTTAACTATTCTGCATTTCCAAATTAAGCCAACAATATGATAGATAGAGAGTGGTCAATGTTTAGTGTTGAAACCGATATGCTGAAGTGTAAATTATCATACATCATTGCTGATAATGTATCTTTAATTCAACTTTTTGAGGAGTATATACCAAACCTCAAGTCTACATAGTTTTTGTGTGAGTAAATCTGCAAATGTAATTTTATCCTATGGGTATCTTTGCCCATTTCTCATAGCAAATATACAAGGACATTCATTGTGGCATTGTTTGTAATTTTTATTTATGGATGAACATTAGATTATCTTCAACTTTTTCACCATCTAAACAAAATATGGTACACTAAAAATAGTGTACTATATAGCCTATAAAATGATGTAGCTCTCTTTGCTTTGACAAAGATGGTTACATTTTCATCAAACTCATGAAAAGAAGCTAGTATAGGGTGATGTGTAAGAAAGCAGTTCATTGAAATGAACTCTTTGGGTTTAATGTCTGGCTCCATTTCCTCAGTATGTAATTATGTACAAGTCATCCAGTGTCTGAGGATGAGATTTTAGCTTTGTGATTGTAACCCTCCTAATGGTCACCCTAGGTAGGTTTTATATAAATTGAATTAGTTCTGGCAAGGGGATAAAAGGAAATTTACTTTTTACTTCCATGACCATTAAAATGTTAAAATTATCATAGAGCTATGAGATTATGTTGAATATTCAAAACCAATTTGCAAAAGGAACACTCTGTAGCAGACATCAATTATTGTTAAGTAAAATTTAATGAATGAATGAATGTATGAACCATATTTCCAATAGTTTGGAGCATTATATACAGGCCATGTCCCAAGGACTGCATTTGGTGCTGAGGATACTAAGTATAAGCACAACAGATGGTTTTCCTTTTTTAACCCTTTCGCTGTGTTAATTGACTTCAAGTATTTTTTTTTTAATGTCAAAAAGCCACAAAAAATAAAATGCTGATATTTTGACTATTTTATGCATTTAATAACTTTTTGAGCTGGTTTGTATGTAAATGACATTACTTTTATTTTAAATTTTTGTTGTATGGTAATAAATTTACCATTATATTGAATTTTAACAAAAAACACTCAAAACATACTAAATGGTATCAATTAGGTCTAAGTATAGATAACTTAGAATCTAATGGCATCAATGCCATAAAAAATTTGTTACAAAATGTTACACAATATGGCATGCAAAACATCGTTGTTGATAGCGCAAGTCACGGGAAAACATATTTTAAAATCTTGTAAATGGAGAAAAGTCCTTGAAACAGTTTCACACTGAAGAACGTTCTTCTGAGCTCATGGGATAAACATGAACACCGCAGTCAGCGGGTGGGAAGCTTCATTTGGCCAGATCCGAACATCGCAGCTACTTGGTTATGAACATACTGAGTTCCCCCAACGCATTCAGTACACGAAACTAAAGTACCATGAACATTTTTCATAGATTTCCAAATAGTAAGTTAAAATTACAAATTTCAAATGCCTTCAGGTTAACAAAAGGGAAATTTTTATGAAGGGCACTAGATGTATTTCATTTTAAAAAAATGACAGTGCCACTAATAATTATGACATAGTGCTTGCAACTAGGAAATTTCTCAACACTTGTTAACTAAAGTATTTTATCTCATTGGATCCTTATTATTTTACACATGGAAAATATGGGGTGAAAAAAGTATTAAATCACCCACATTTAGAAGTACTAAATCCAGGTTTTCCCTACTTTAATTGTGATACTATAGAGCTTTCTAGTGGTTTTTGTTGCCCTAATGGTTTATTCCAGTTAGAGGACTCTGACTAGTACTTCAAAAAGAGTCATCTGTGTATATAAACCCATATGTTATGACATTTTTCTTAAGAAAGTTTAACTTTATATTTCCATGTGATGTATAAGCCAAAGTTGAAATCAAATTCATCTAACCAATAATAATAATATTGATAATAGTAAATAATTGGTCAAACATCAGTATCAAACTTGTTAAAAAACATAAATGCAAAAAGAAAGTGCTGTTATCCAGTTGGAAGTTTGTAGCATTAATTGAAACCCAACTAATTTTAATGACATTGAAACTTTGCAACAATGAATGCCTGAAGATCATAAAGTAAACACTTAAAAAGCCTCAAGGAAAAAGATGTATCACTTAACCACTTGGGGGGAAATGGGGTAAAAAGTACATAAATAAAGACACTGATTTTCTAAGAGCTGCACCTTTCATAAGCAGTTAAGTTTATAAATGGTAAGAAAAATCAGCAGAACAGTGCTTTGCTCTTAGAAGGTAAATGGATAAACAGTGATCCCAGTTATTGATTCATTCATTTACTCAATTTAGTGATGATTCATTGATTCATTGAATACTTGTTTAATACTTATATTATTCCTGGTGCTGTGGTAAGTGCTTCAGAAAGAGCAGGAAATCAAACAGACCCGTTAACACTTAGACCATCCCTGGACTCTGATCGCCCCCCAAAAAGGTCTGGCTTTTCCATTTGTTTGGATGAATTTGACTCCGTTAGTCATTGTCTTTACGTGAAAAGGTGCCACACTCAGATTAGGTAACTTGAGGAGAATGTTGAAAGAGGCTATTTGAAAAGGCTACAGGTACCACTTAGCAAAAAATAAATAAATAAATAAACTCTAGAATTCTACAGGGCTTGTAACCGTGGAAAAATATTCCTATCTCTGGGTTTGAGGAAGAATAGGGAATCACCAGAATGCTGAGAGCAGCCGACGAGAGAAGAGAACTTTGTAAGGAAGCTATGGCCATGATCGGGAGGTAATAGCCGGATCAAGGAAACACAGTAGAGAAGGCACCTGGGAAATAAGTGCCTCAACTCCATACGCTCACCACCCTCTGATCCACCCCCACCCCCACCACTCTCTCTCATTGGTCTAACTCCACCATCATCTAGAACAAGGATGTCCAACCTTTGGGCTTCCCTGGGCCACATTGGAAGAAGAAGAATCATCTTGGGCCACCCTAAAATATACTAATGCTAACAATAGCTGATGAGCTTTAAAAAAAAGTCACAAAAAAATAGCATCATGTTTTAAGAAAGTTTACATATTTGTGTTGGGCCATGGCTTGGACATGCTTGGTCTAGAGCTTAAAAGAACCAGATGATGCCCTACAGAAGACTAGCCTTTTGGGACACAGAGAAGGTAAAGAAGGTAAAGAGAATGTCTGAAAGGCTGAATGGAAGAGATTCAGCACACTGAGTAGGACGTTTAAATACACAGAACTGAATGTTTCTCACGTACACATAGGCAGGCAGCGTTTTCTCCCCCCCCATCCCCACCCCCCATCACTGGGACCCGACTTCAGGGAGGTGTGTAACAAGCTAGAATATAAAAATGAAAAAAAAAAGGTGTCATTCTCATCTTTCGGTTCATTTATTAGTAACCTTTTTTAGCACAATCGTGGTTGAGATCCTTAATTAGAAAAGGTTCATCTTTGTTTTGTTGAAATTTCAACAGTCATCTAATTCGTTCTTTAAGAACTCATTTCCCCCATTCATCCAGAGTCGTGCGTAGTGAAGCAGCTCAGGAGAGAAAAGGGGGAAGCAATGGTGCGATGTGGGAAGAAGAGATGAGAAGGATTCCTTTTCATTGGTTCAAGGAGATGTGGTTTTGTCTCTAGTGATGAAGGCCAATGGTGGTGACCCAGTTTAGAGAAAAGGAACCTATCTATTGAGGAAATGAGGATCCATCGAATAGGAGAATGACACCTTCTGTCCTTCCTCTCTCACACCACGTACCTTGAACCTGTGTTAGAAAGTAGCATCCTACATTCTTCTATACGCAGACAGTGTGTGCATTGGGTGCCGTGTGCCTGTGCATACATGTGATTACTGAAGGTAAGATTCTGGCTCCCACCAGTAAAAGTGTAACACTGGTGTCACATTTAAAGTACTTGTTGTCATGTTAAAATAACTGAGTCAGAAGATATTTTTCAAATGTTAAGGGAGTGAAATGTATACAGCCTACGTCAGAGACTGGCATGTAACAGCTATTTCTTAAATATTAGGTTCTAAGTGGAGATAGGAAAAATAAACTATTTTCTGCTTTCTCATCTAAATGCATTCTGATTGCCCTTCATCCATTTCAATGCACTTTGAGCCCTAAAGTAGCAAATTAGAAGCAGAAGTCAAGCTATAGGGTGTCGCCCACAGACACCCCTGTGAAGTCGCGAAGCATGTACATCCTTCTTAAAGGGTAAGATTTCCACTTTAAGGAAAGGATACTTGGGAGAGACAGCTGTGTAAAACACTTGAATGATGATAGAGTTTCATATAGATATGTGAAATGTCGTTAAGGTATTGTCTTTGTATTGAGGCAGGTATGAACTCAAATTCCAGCTCCATCAATCATTAGTGATGTAACCTTGGGCAAGTCACATAACATTTCTGAGTCCACTTCCCAATCTATAACAGAGGTGCTTTTTTTCTCACCATCTTGTGGGAAATTTTGAGAGGTTTAGAGGTTTAGCTACGTATTGAAAAATATTAATATTTGTTACACGACAAGCACTCACTGAACCTGCTATGCTCAACCACTTATCTTCTGTAATGTGCTTACATGTGAGGACTGTGTGAAATAACACTTGTGGCTAAAGCTAAAATTTGAAACAAGGTCCCTCTGACATGACTCATGGTTATTAACCACTTGGCTGTTCAGTAACTGTTGCTCCACCTGACTCCATGTGCTTGACTTACCTTCTTGATGAAAACATCACAGATACCAATTCCTACTCAAAGAAGCAGAGTCAACCAATCATTGGATCCAAATGAAATTCCAAAATTCCTAAAAGAAAAAAAAAGTCTATAAAGAGAACAACAAGACTTCTTACCCTATTTTTGAAAACAGCTATTCAGAATCATAGATGGTAAGTGGGGAAATGCCTGCCTGATCCAAAGTACCCTCATATTTTGGTTAACATGTGCCCTCATATTTGAACTAAGCCTGATAACTTCAGCCTTTTCATGTAAACAAAAAAGGTTATGATTGTGAGTTGTATAAGCTTTTGATTAATAATAAATTGGTAGCCAATTATTGTTTAATAAACCCCACAGTTTTGGAAGAGCACAGTCAGACGGTCCTGTGGCTCCTGACCTTTATTTCCCAACAAGGACCTTTTTATTATCTTCTTCTCTCTCTTGAAATATTTCAAAATAATTCAAGGAAATGGATATGCTTTGGTGACCTATAGCTTGGAGTTTTGCAGCTCTAGAAATAACCAGTTGAATGTTCCTTTGAATCTTAGTTTTATCACCTTTAAAAGATGGTTGCTGGTAGCTATAGCACAGAATTACTATAAAGTACAAATGAGATTTTTGTTGGGTCCATTGTTGACATTTTATAAATGTTAGTTTTCTTTGCAGCTCCAAGATTTTTTTTTTTTTGATATCTCTTGTCTACCTTGGCTATAGTCTATTGCAAATCATATGAGGTCATAGACATCCACACGACAGTGCTGATTTATTGAAAATGGGTTAATCAAAACTCAGACAGATTTAGTAATGAAACACTAATGGAATTTGAAATGTATCATCCTAGAGCTGGAAGACTATGACACATCATTCACATAACAAGTACACCGAAAGAAAATGTCATGGTTAAGTAGTACAAAAGTACCCAACTGTCACAAAATGTCTAGGATGAGAACCTTAATTAAATGTCCTTTAATGAAGTGTTCACATTTGAAATTCAAGAAAGCAGAAATTATCTGACCCTGTTAAAACCTTTAGTATGTCTAGCAAATCTGGTGTGCAAACTGCAAGACTTTACAGGAAGATGAGGCGGTGAGTCTCCTTGTGTCTACTGGTATGAGACAACCAATATCAAAGTAAGATTCTCCAGAATGGGACAGGGAGAATAAGGATTTTCTGCAAGAGAGATCAGACTAATGCTTCTTTCAAGATTGAAACAAGATGAAAAATATATCATTGCAACCCTAACCTGCTGACTTACCTTTAAATATGTCAGTGTTCATATATGTCACAAACGATCCATAAAACTTAAAAGCTTTTGCAGCAAAATGTGGAAATGACTAAAAATTTGCAGAAGATGAACATCTGTGTAAAGCTAGCATATAAGTACATCGATGCTCGAAGTAGACCCACATTTTCTAATTCTAAGTTCTTTTCCAAGGCTAATATGGAAATTGTATTATGGATCCATTCAGAACCTGAAAAAAATCCCTAGATGCTTTCCCAAGAATAATTCACGTATGGACACATACACAGATTTGTTCAAGGACATTAGAGACACCATGAAGCTGACAATATCCCTTAGATAAGTAACCCCTGGTTTATTTATTTCTTGTCTGATAAGGCAGATCATTTTGTCAACCCATGAATAAAGTTTATATTAATAATTGGTCTCTTGATAATTGGTCATCACTCTAACCCCAAAGAGGATTCATGGGAAAAGTGGGGACAACTACTGAAGGATCCTGTATTGAATTTTGTCATGTCCTGAGACAGCAATGGTCATTCCTGAAGTATGCAAGACCCTGGGACTCAGTGTGAGTTCTGGGCTGGAATCAAGGCAACCTCACCCACTTGTCACTACTGATCTGGTGGCTCTTAGGCACCATAGGAGACTCATAACACTTCCAGAGAGGCACTCTAAAGTGTGGAGGCCCCTGAGGTTCAAGGCCCCCAACACTGGTCCCATTTGTCAGCTCCAAGGCAATAATACTGTGTTCAAGAATTGATGGGTCTTTAAGGGAGAGATTTGCACTAAATACTCTACCAGTATAGGATATGTAACATAAAGCTTCAGTTTCTTGGAAACAGCATAGAACGGTCTTTCCCAGGGTCTGTGCAGACAGAGAAATGGGCCCATGTAGGTCAAAGGATACGAGTTTTCAGTTAGAAGAGGAATACATTCTGAGGATCCAACAATACGGTATTGTTACTTAAAAATTGCTGAGAATAGACCTTAAAGCATTGTTACAACACAAACGCACACAAGAGTTATCTGTGTGAGTGACAGATGTGTCATTTACTTTGATTTGGTAATTATCTTACAATGCATATTTGTATAAAATCATCATAGTGTGTACTTTAAATGTATACTTGTTTTAATGTAAACATTTAAAGTATATTAATGATATTAATTAATACATAATAGAATTATATTAAATATATAAATTATATTAATATTTGTCTATTCCTGGATAAAGTTTTTTTTTAAAGCTATTGAACCCAAACCTTTGATGAGAAAAAATAAATTCTTGTTCTATTTTACTGGAAATGGGAAAAGGTCTGTTCTTTTTTCCCCCTATTATTATTTTTATAAAATTCTCTTTATAGAACAAGAAAGCCATGCCAGGCACTATGCTGGACACTTTGTCTATGTCAATGGTTTTCAACGAGGAGTGATATTGATGTTATCCTCCCAAGGAGCACTTGTCACTGTCTGATGACCTTTTTGTTCGATACAGTCAGGGAGAGGACGCTCATGGCATCCAGGGGGTACAAGCCCGGGAAGTCACACAAGCCAGGAAGCACAGAATACCCCCCCGACAACAAATACTTGCCTAGCTCCCGATGTTAATGATACGGATGCTGCAGTACCCTGTTCTGGGTGAATTATTTCCACTATTTTTTAGACGGAGGGTCTCAGTGTCTCCATGTCCTATGGGTGAAATGGGCATATTCATTAAATGACTCATTTCACTCCAAGATTGAAAAGCAAAAGACAGGGTCTATCGTACACGGCCACCCACCTTTGGCTTTTTCTGTATCTCATGCTTTGTAAAATGAATTTTATGAGTATAACTTGCATCGTTCTGGGAGCAGCTCTTTGTTATGCCTCTGTAACACCAACTTCTCATCATCAAATTTTGAAACTTTCCCCATTTTGCCTGTCTTTGAACCTATACTTTGTTTTACTTGTGGATGGAGGATTTAGTTTTTATTGTAGAATGGAGCCCAGCAGTCTTTTTTTTTTTTTAATTGAATACTGAAGAAACCTGGGATTTAATTAAAATGATAGTATCACCATTTAAAGGCTAAAATACCTAGAAGGCCACAAGTAATAATGGCCCGGTTTTGTGTGGCTTAGCGGGCTGGGTGTCGCCAAGAATGCGTCGGACGCACTTGGTTCACTTGGAGAAAGGGGAAGGCTGCTTTTCTAAAGATACGAACTCTGGATCTGATTGCTTCTGTGAAGAAAAGTCAAAGAAGGTTGGCACCTCTGTCTGAAAGAAAAGAAATCAGTTTGTGTTGAGAGCTTCATAGTATGGCTGCAGTATAAGTCCCCTTGACTTTTCCTGAGCCAACCAACGTATTGAATGCTTGCATCCTGTTGAGGACCACATGTGCCCCAGGGTTGTCACAGGAACAGGGCAGGTAGGTCGTGTAGCCCGTGACTTGTGCCCTGAGAGAGCTCACACAAAGGAAGGGGACTGGAAGCAAAAATCTAGGTTATCGAAAAATCCTCATTCGCAGCTAATAATCACGTTTCCTTTGTCGCCAAGAAAGTACCAGGAGAGCTTCCGCATGGCCAAACCAGCGCGCGCGTCCATCTCTGGGTACTGTTCTCTATCTACATCAGCATCCTCTTTGTTCTCTATCTACATCAGCATCCTCTTCTGCTAATGTAGGTGAATCGTCTTGCTGCTCACGTAAGTCAACGTGCGAGAGTCTAACCCTTCCCTTATTTTCACCTTGTAGACCTGCTCATCTGGTGGATTTTCTCCAAACTCACATAGACATGCATTTAACTTGCCCACAATAAAACCTTGTATTCCCCCGCAACACACACACATATCTCCCATTTCATTTATCTGTGGCCTTTTGGTCAAACTCCTAGAAAAAATTATCCTGTTAAAAATGTAAATGAAATTCTGTAATTCCCCTGGTCAACTTTCTCCAAAGTCTTTTTATCTCAACGTGAAAGCCACGCATCTGCAGTGATCAAAGGCCCCCACAGGCTTGGCCTTCAGCTGCTTTGTACACTCACCTCCCCCCGTTTCCTCCCCTCCCTTACTCCCTTCTACTCGCCGACACTTGTTTTATTTTCAGTTGTTAGAAATGCTCAGGGTTTTCCTCATCTCAGGGTCTCTGAATTTACTATTCCTTCTGCTTTACTATTCCTTCTTTCTTCCAAAAGTGAGGAAGATTACTTCCTGACTTCTCCAGGTCACTGCTAAGATGCACCCCTTGTCGGTGACATCTTCCTTGATGACCCCCCGTACACTAATGTCCTTCAGCGTGCTTATCCCCTTTGCAACATTTCATTGTCCTCCATTGTGTGGGTCACAGTCTGTTATACGAGCATGTTTATGTGTGGATTGTTTGATTTGTTCATAAGAATGCAGGTTCCATGAAGGCAGGGACTTCTGGGTCTAGTGCACTCATTGCTATATCCCGTACCCGCAGGAAAGGATCTAGCACGTGGTTGGCCGGAGAGAAGGTAGAAGTAGGATGGTACGTGGAAACGAGAGAGCAGCTCGGCCACAATGGAATCAGAACACAGTGTTAGTTCAGGGACATCACTCTTTATGCTATGGCTATGTGACCCTGGTATTTTCGTCCCCACTAAGGGGTTGCAGCTGCCAAGCAACCAGGTATATTTGAGTCCATAGCCACGTGTCATCTTAGTAGATAATGTTGGAAAACTTGTACATCGTATACCCTGGGAACTTCATTTCTAGCCTGTATGCATCTCTTCCTCCATTTGTTTACACCGTATGTCTTTTGGGGTTCCAGGTGACAGTTTAAGCTGTCATATGCCTAGATATTTTCTAATTCCAAAAAGAGCCTGAATGGGATGGAGGTATGATAGACCTGCCTATCATTTAATTTGCATATGGAGCCAAGTTACTTCTAGTGATAGAACTCATTCAAGACAAAGAAGCCGAAGAAGTCAAAGCTAACCTAGAAACAAAGCCTTGGTTTTTAGATGTCACACTCGTTCTCAGAGAAGCGTCAGCTACTCTGGACAGCAAGGCTTTAAGCTGCTGTGTGACAAAGTTGGGGGCTCCCCCACTTTTTGTAGTTCAGTCTGTTAATGAGCTGCCAAAACAACAACTTCTAGGACACAGTGGCTTAACTCAGGCTCCCTGAGATCAAAACTACTTCACTCCACCCCACCCCCAGCCCCAGAGGTCACCTTTCCAAGCAGTGTTCTCTAGCCAGGCCAGTAGAGGGTCAAGGAGTGGGTTCAGGGATTTCAGTTGACCTTCAGTGCCCCCTCACACACTTAAATCTGTTCCTACAACCTCCTAAGATGCCTGTGGAACAAAGAGGAACAAACTCTGTATTCAAGAGCAGTAAACCAACCCTCCAACACAGGACCAGGGGCCCCGGGGCACCTTCCTTTGGAGACAGACACTCACATGCTCTCCCAGGCATCCAGGCCCCCCGACACCTCCATATGGGCCTCAGCAGCCCGCGTGCAGACTCTGGCCCCACCACACAGCCTCCTTCCACAGAGAGCTGTGTGGTGTGTGTCTGTGGAGGCCTTCACCTCCCAAGGACCCAGACTTTAGGGGTTTCTTGACCGCGTGTAAGAGCCACAGTGCACGTGACAGAATTCCCAGCGGAAGCAGCAATGATGCCAGAGTGCAGACACCTCAGCAGACACTGTGAATAAGTCCGTGTGGTTTCCCTTTTGTGTCTCCTGTTAGATTACGGCAGTGAGGTACAAGCAGGTAATGCAAGAGGAAAGAGGAAAATAAGAAGTAAGCACCTTTGAAAGAGCTCCTGAGATCTCCCAGAAATCCTTGGAACTTGGACAGCTTTATCTTGGCCTAGCCTGAAAGGGTGGGGGCAGCGATTAGCAAAACAAAATTTGTAAAGGCCACAGGACCCTCAAAGGTGGTCTCACCCTCAGCAATACCATCATAAACTAGATGCTAGTACCCAAATTCCAGTGCACATGCAATGTCCTTATGCAGAGACCTTCCATCATTGTATTTCAATTAATTTACTTATATATATTTATTTATCTATTATACTTCCTGCAGTAATTAAAGTAATAGAGCAGGTAAATTCATAATTAAAAGTTTGCATGAGGAGGGTGTTATCAAGAACAATGGGCTGGGAGGACCCTAAGGGATGCTTAGCTTCAGCAACAGTGAAACGTAAAGGGACTGCGAGGGAGATTAAAAGAGTTCACCTGTGTGCTGATGACTGGCAGGGACATTCGTGGCATTAGTCTCAGCAGACAACATATTTCTGTAAAGGGAATGCACCTTTCGTTCTCACGGTTCCCTGGTGAGGGAAACTTCTCTCAGCGTCCCTTGTTCAGTGTCTTCTAGTCACAGTTTCTACAAATCTCTGTGTAATGTGACATTTGTCCTCCCTATACTTCTGGGGATGCCTGCCAACTCTAGCATTCGATTACGAACCTACGTTTCTGGTTACATCGTTTTCTCTTAACAAAATTTCATGAGAATAACACATGAAGGCTAAAGGCTGGCAGGATCTCTGTTCTCACTGAAAATGGGAATAAACAGCGAGTAGGTCTTTTGTTTTTGTTTTTGTTTTTGTTTTTTTCAATGGAATAGTGGAACTAAGATGTGTTTTTATTTTATTTTATTTTTATTTATGCTTCCTTTTTCTGACACCAGAAGCCTCTGTTTCCCTCTCTGCTGGGCTACCACCTGTCCCCAGCAGATGCCTTTTTTATTAATCCTTCAACAGTGACCATTGCCAGTTCATCCCCTGAACTCTCAGGGCTTTTCACAGGAAAACTTCTTTCTTTTCTGAAGTCTCTGTCTCTGTCTCTCTCTCTCTCTCTCCCCCGCACCCACCCCTCCCTGCTGCCAATTTAGTTCCCTTGAGGTACCCATTTTTCCTTCCCTGGACTACATTTGTGGAAGGGAGGAAGATTCCAAAATCCTTGGTAACTTGTACAGTTGATTTCTGTGTCCCCAGAAAACACTGCCTCCTCCTCTGTGATTGGTTTCCTGACCTGGAGGAAAATTGTTTGACAAACATAAATAAATAAATAAGCCCAATTCCCCCTTACACTCTGGGGGAAAACAAAGAAACCTATAAAAGAAAATGAAACTGCTTTATAATTACTTCTTATAAATATTTTCATTATATGATTTAATCATATCAATTTAATTATATTAAAATGTAAGGGTTTTACATGTGTCTTTCCTTCCTTCCAAATTACAGCAGTTCCCTAAAATATCCTCTGATCACTATTCCTCTTTATGTCTGTCCGGGAAATTAGATGATCGTGAGAGCTAGTGACTCCGTGACCAGCTGATCCCGAGGTCCTTATGTCTCCATGAAAAAATATCCACCCCCTTAAATGGAAAGCACTGTGAACCCATGTCCATTTATCAATTTAAACAGGCAAAGGACATAATTAATTACTACTATTTAATCCCAGTTGAGTTTCATTACCATGTTACCTTGAGCTAATTACTTCTCCGAGTCTTACATTTATAACCTAGAAAATGGGAATGGGCAATAATCTACCTCAGAAGTGTCTGAAATTTAGAAAGGTCAAAGACCCCTCCTACACTACTTTATGTGTAATAGGTGCTCACCAGCTTTAGATCCTACTACCCCATACAGTCTTTCGGTCCCTTTCTGTAAAGGATGATTCAAACAAAACCTCTGGAATTATTTCATTGCATTCTGATTTGTTTTGAGACCTTTCTGAAGTAATGAATGGAAATAGAAATATAACCCCTGACATAAATCAAGTTCTCACCCAATGATAGTTGTTATTTTTCATTACCTTTGCATTAGACAGCCACGCATTTCACCCTTTTCTCCTGGATATGTCTGTTTAAAGAGACAAAGATTCTTTCTGAACCAGTTGGATGGGTCTTCCTGTGTCAAGAAATTTTGGCCCAAATCAAGCAGAAAATAGGAAATAGATCCAAGATTGAAGAGAGGAAAGGTCTATTGTGGAAATCAAAATTTGCCCCGATTTTCCTTATCATCATAACCTCTACAGCTCATCGGGAATATTCTCAAAGGTTTAATGTGGAAAGAACAGATGTCTTGCCTTTTAATTTAATTTCTGCTTAATTTTATGCAAGGAATAACCATTTTTCTTAAGTCATTTTTATTATAGTTCATACAAGGAAGAGCTTTTGCAAGTAATTACTTCATAAAACTTGAGGGAATAAATCACAGAACTTCAGGATTAATGGAAAATAAAGGTGTGAATCTTCCTTACAAGGCAGGGGAGAACCTCCCTGAAATAATCTGCTAAAATCATAGAGCGCTAAAAGAGGGACTGGAGTACAATGAAATATTTCCCGTCCCAGATGCCTTATTTTATCTCCTGGAGAAACTGAGACCAAATAAATTAAGTAAGCTGCCAAGCCCACAGCTGATATGTTATAAATCTATGCCACTCCTAAGACCGGATCTTCACAAAACCTGAAGATGACTATTATTAAACTCTTGAGAACAGTTCTGTGATGTGCCGATGAAGATCAGTATTTGCTAAGATTAAACTAAAGATATGAATCTCAAGAGTAACGATGGGGGTGATAAGAATTAAACAAATAACATTTATATGTACCCAGTTCGTAGTTTATGCCTAAGATTGTACTGGGTATGTTGAAAGCATTTTGTTGTTAACAACTGGAGGGCCATATCTATTGCTTCACAGAAGCATCAGAATATTCTAAAATGAGTGGCAGGGAGGGTCCGTGACATTAGATCCAAGCTTAGATATTGGGATTGGCTCCTGGGGGAAACCAGGAAGAAATAGGCAGTTGTTGGCTTATTCTAACTCCATTTAAAAATTTTTGCCACAGTTCAAATTTTAGGATTTACCTCTATCTCCTGAGAGACTACTATTTCCCTTTAAAGATAATTTCCCTCCGGCATACGTGTGGGAAAAGAAGTTTCTGAAAGAGCCTATCAACCCATTCGTATTTACTATAATGTGAGTATTTGTCAAAAATTACTGAACTGTCAATATACTCTAAAAGAAGGCTACTAGGAATGAAAATATAAAGTTACATAAGGTTGCTAAAAACATAATAAATTGCACAATAATTCTGATAAGAATTTACATAGGAGACCTTCCCATTTGGAGAACTTCACTTGTCTGGGTTAGAAAAGCAGAAAAATTAGAACTATTTAGCCAAAACATCCTTCAAGATTATCTGGTTCAACTCTAAGTTCTTTATTTACAAAGACTGAAAGAAGTGAAGGGATTCGCAAATCACTTCAGGAAAGATGAGGACACACAATTTATCACCACAAATGCAATGTATACTCACTAAGCTGTACTGTCTTCCATATATTAGCTACAGGAGGCATAGACAGAAAGATACCTTTTCCAGCTTTCAAGTACGCCAGTGTTTAAGGACGTAGTATCAGGATAGAAGCAAGAAAGAAGACTCAGTGCTACATGGACACTTAGAAGGAAAAGATGAAGTCAAGAGATCTAAGGATAATTAACTCTACAAAGAAGGACTAATTAACAATCCTGAATGTGTCAATGGAGGAAATTATAGGATAATAGATTGAAAACATACTGGTTAGAAGGTTGTCCTGTTTTCTACTCTTTATCAGTCTATTTAAAGTTTGGAGAAGGTAGTAAGGAATAGGATGAAGGCATACATGTGCGGGGAAGAATATGTGCCATTATTTAGGATCTCACTGGCCTAAAGGTAGAAGGCCATCACTCTGTCATAGCCAGTTGTGCTGTGCAGAGATGCTGGCCTAGTTTGGCCAAGTTGTGTGATTTTTCTTGAGAAGCAGAAAATCTAGATTTGTGTGTGTGTGTGTGTGTGTGTGTGTGTGTGTGTGTGATATATTCCATTTTCTGGATATAATACAACATGTTTCTTAGTGTGTTCAGCTTGTTAACTGGTTCAAATGCTTAGTGCATTGTTGTCAGTAGGTGGCAGTTTACAGTGAAATCTCCAAATAATCTGTAGACCTGATGCTGTCTTTATTTCCCCAAGGTTTTCTAGAAAAGGACTTCCAGAGAAGTACAAAGGGCCAAGGGTGGAAATCTGTCCAGCACTAATAGTAGGCTAAGGAGAGAAGTGGGAAAGAAAACAGAGTAGTGAGAAGGAAATCAAAAGACTCACGCAAAGTAGAGTGGAGCATTTGAAGAAAAAGGTACCACCGATGGCATCAAATTCCCAGCTATTCGCAAAAGCAGAGATAGAAAATAACCATTGGGTTTGCCTGTCATTAGGATGTTTATGGCCACTATGCGAGTAGTTGCACGTTAACAAAATGAAATTTTGAAGTGTTTGAAACAGAACTGAGGTTATAGAATAGACAGAAATGATAAGCATCATGTTATGAACTGGAGCTGCTTGTAACTGTCTACTGTCCCTTCTACAGGGGACCCAGTGAGACCCAGGCTTTTTGATTGAGAAGAGATTTGACTCTTAAATACTATCAAGGAGCAAGACCCTGGGCTTTTACTAGTAGCTCAACTTGGTTAGAGCAAAGATGACATTAAAGAGATGAGGAGATAAGGGAAGAAAAGCAACTGACGTTGGCCAGCAGAGGAATTTAAAAGCCCTGCTCGAAGCTCCGAACTTACCATGTTAACAAGTCTTTACTGAGCAACTGTCACGTACCTTCATTGTGCAAACACTCGATAGAAATCATTTCTAATTCATAGTAATATAGGGCTTCTCATTATCTTCACAATGGGTATGATATTAAAGACACACTGCAGCAGCCACAGTTGATAATCTATGTCACATCTCTGACCAACCTCCAACTTCAAGTTAGAGCCACAGCAAATGGTCCCCATGGATTTCAAGAGAGCTGCATGCAACATTTCTGTCACCTCTCTCTCTTTGGTTTCCTATTTTGGAAATTTTTTTCCAAATTCTTGGGAGCTTGCTCAGCTAAGTTGGGTACTGGACAGCCCAAACAGATAAGGAAATTGGCATGCCAAGTGGTCAGCTTCTACCACGGGGGAAGGGAATCAAGGTCACATGCCTCCACAGTGACACATTCCACATGGTACCTCAAAAGCAGCCAGTAGAATTGAGCCCCAGTTGTCTAACATGGGAACGAAGTCCCTGTCTGAGACTTCTTTCAGGAGAGTTCTAAGACACCCAGGGTATCTGGGTAACATTTTTCTGAGGTTCATTAAGGTACAATTACATCCAGCCTTCAGAACGTACTGTGTGTTTCACTCAAACATCCATCATCTTTGCACCCTAGCAGAGCAGCTCTCCACCCAAAGACAATTGAAGTTTTTTGGGAAAAACAAAAGAGGCTTTCTAGATTTTTAGGGAAGAGATTGCTGGCAGAGGTGAGCAGAAGAGAGTGGAAGCAGGGGTCCCCTCGGAGCTGGGGATGTCCTTCAAAGACACCTGTGTTCTGGCAGTGTGCTGTTTCTTACCGGACAGCCTCACAACTGAGGGATCTGTAGGCTTCACACGAAGGAAGCAGCTCTCCACCTTTGCCTTTTCACAGTTTACCTTCCTTCTTACAGGACAAGCAGGCTCTGGGTCCTACAGTGTACTGTGCTTTCCCCCGGTAGTCATTGTTTCCTTTGCAATTTCAGCAGTATTTCTTGATGGCTTTGACAGTCAAACTTGCCTGACATTTTCAAAGCAGCCTACAATGAAGGAACAGCTGAGTGCTTGATTTTATAAGTATTTTCAAAGAAAAGAGAGGCAGCCCCTTATAGCTCTGTCATTCCTTATCTTAATGAGCCTTAAATTGATAAATTAACCAAGCCCAACTTATGAGATTTTGCCGTTATACTTAAATGGATTTGACGTAGCATTTGAATGCCCATTTAAAATACTGAATCATTTGAGATTAAGGAAGAGGGTTATTAAAAGGAACGTCGGGGCACTGAAGGGCAAAATACCTTTGGTAAACTGTTTGAAACAAACATTTAAGAATGAGTAGCATCACATTCTTCACACTGGAAAGATGACTCACGTAAAATAATATCCAAATGACTCACGTGAATGGGCATCCTCATGTATGGGTCTTCCTAAAAGAACTGAGGACAAAAAAAACACAAAGGCATAAAATAAAAACACATAATTATTTTCAACCAGAATGTTTTGAAGGAGAGTGGGTCCTGTTCAATGGAAACTCTCTTTGATCTGTTGGGTTTGGACGGTAGCACAAAGAGTGCCCGAGAAATGAACGATTCTTCCTCATGGAGGGAGAAGAGCCTCTACTAACTCCCAGGTAATCCATGCGGGAGGGAGGACAGAGAATGACAGGAAGGCATCTGAGAGGGCATCAGGCGGGCAACTACGACTGAAAAATAGTTAAACTGTTTTTATGGTGGGATAGCCAAAGTCTATCTTAAAGGCAATGCACTTAATGTGCATTTTGAAGTTGTTATGGTTGTGAGGTAAGCCTATTTCTTATTATGTGCCAACTCCCATGATCCCACCAGAAACCCATTTTTCTATATTTTCTAAAATACATTATATGATACAATATACCTTCTGTGAAACAGGATTTCTAAGGGAGCTGAGAAAAGGCTTTCATCTGATACTTTTCAGAACAGAGGTAGCATACACAGGTTCTGGGAGAGGAGCGTGGTCAAGGGCGGGCATGTGTCTGCCATTCCCCATTCACTACTGAATGGTTGTGTGCTGAAGTCTACCGGAGAGCTTTGGGTTTCCACAGGGATTAAAAGAGGGAATTTAGCAGATCAATAAAAGGGGCCAAAGAAACTCAGGTGTGTATAGGTTACACAGGTGGTGGTATCATGAAAATACACATTAGCAGTTAAAACACAGAAGAAGAAGAAAAGTAACCAGAAATTTGTCTTTTCTCTATTTCCTGTAACTATCATGAACATTAGCTCTTAGTGTAAGGAGATGTGGAAAGGAAAGGGGAGAGCCATGGGCGCAGAGTTAGAAAGGTACCTAGTGTACTAGTTTCCAAATTTGTAGCTATTTTCTTAAAGGACTTCATTATTTATGGAATCTCACATGTAACAAACATCCCTTGACCCTGAAAAACATGCAAACACCTACTCTACTGCAACCCCCTTGTGACTTTGGGGAACTCAGCTAGAGAATCATAAATACAGTTCAGTACTCAACAATTTATCGATGGAGAAGTGGAGGTCTACAAAACAAAATGATTTACTCATGTGCATACAGCCTGCGAGGGGTAGCAGTGAACTTGGAAACTAACATCTGTTAGATTCAATGCATCCTTTCTCTGGTGTATTGCTGTATCTAGCTTACCTAACAACCATTTGGGTGATAATCAGTTATTTACTGTTGCTCCCCAAGCTTCAAGTGAAGCTCCTTATATTTGAATACGGAAAATCTTTGAGTAAAATAAATTCAGTTACATTTACTCTTTAAGCATGTATTTTCAATCAAATATTATCATTTCCCTGCCACCACCCCAACTACTGCTACCACCACCACCATTGTCATCCTCTCCATTTTATAAATGATGTATAACCTCTAGCCCTCTCCCACAACAAATGGATGCCAGAAAAAGATACTTCGTTTTGTTGACAACAAGTAAGTGGATGATGGTACACAACTAAGCCAGGAAAGGATTAAATTGCTTTGCATGAGAAAATAGAACAATATGCTCAGAAGGTGAATGAAGTGTAAGGGGGAGAAGAACAAGGATGAAATAATCCATGGAAGCTGAGAAATTAGATGAAGAAGGAAGAGACTTGGAAAGGAGTTCTGGGTAAAGATGAAATGGGCCGGAAGAAAGCTGGCAAAGGAAGTAAAACACATGATAGGGAAGTTACAGGAGGTGATGGCTGTGACTACGGTTGGTGTCGTGGACACTACTGGAGTGCTCCTGTATCTTCCTTGTCGATCCTGTCCTTAAGAATTGGTTGCTTTGGTCAGACAGCATTTCTAGATCAACAATAGCTCGAACCAGTTAGGTCCGTGATGTCCTAGAAGGTAAGTCATATTGATTATAAAACAATAAAAATAAGGAATAAACATTATATCTATTCTTACCAAAAAAAGAGGAAGAACCACAGTTAAAAAAGGAGAAAGAGAATGAAAAAGGGTAGATTGATAAAGAAAACAACAGCGAGTGCCTTCTCTGTCCTCCATGGTTTTCACTCTATGCCTGAGGAAAAGAAGACCTAATGTCTTAGTAACATTACTGGTTGTACTGAGATCCCAAATATTAGCTATAATGAAATTTGTGAAGTGCAAAAGTAACTAATAAATTGAATGTAACATAATCTCTGCATAAGAGCACACACTGACGAGAAGATGCAAGAAATAAACTCAACATATTTGAGAGATCAGAAAGGTAAACACCTCTGTCAAGCTCTGGACATTTTTCTAGTAAAGGATGTTTTATCGCCCCCATTTTACGAGGAAAACACTAAGGCTTAAGTTTGTAAAGAAACTCTTCTGTGAAAAATCTCAGCTACTAGCTGGGAGGTTACATGCTCAAATAGAGCTCTTCACTTATTGCCTTGGCTAAAAACCAATTGCTGCCTATGGCATTATGAAAATTAGGAGAATAGTGAAATAGCCAGGAGTTATTTTTAAAGATGTTATAAAATAGGTTGTATTGTAATATCACTGAATTCTCCATGGCTGATTTTAAATCCCTTTTATAATGCTACAGGGAATTCTAGAACAGTATTTGGAAGTGTGCTACAGACACAAATATTTGAACCCTAAATTGCTAAAGAAAATTAACCAATGATACTCATTCTCTGTCAGTTATCAAATGGCATCAGAATCCATCTGCCTTTGACTTTGTGCTTTTTTAAGACTAGAGAGACCACATGCTCAGTTGAGAAGGTATCCGTCATTAACAATCTCCAGGTGATGGCATGGTTGAAGCCCAGTATGTTTTTTTTTTTTTTTTAGAAATTGTCTAAATAATTATGACAAGCACAGAACAGCACTGATGTGTGAATTTCACCTCTTGAGAAGTCTCCTAAAACCACATTTTCTGCATTATCAGAGATCATAAAGCCAATTCACAGGGAGCAAAACGCGTTCTAGTGAGACAGGGTAAGATAGAAGGACATGAATCACCTCTCAAATTAGTAACTATTTTGTTTTTGGTTTTTTTCAATTTTTTACATAATACCTCATTACATTGTCCTTAAAGTGGAGGTATTTCTTTTACACCCTGCTAGTGGGAATGTGAATTGATGCATCACTTCTGTAAAGCAGGTGGAAACATGGATCGGAATGTTCATACATCTTGACCTGGTCATTGTAATTCTGCTCCTAGAAAATCAGAATCATCCATCAGTATTTATGTACAAAGGTATTATTATGTCAATAGATATAATAGGGGAACATTGTAAATAACCTAAATTTACCAGTATTAGACATAGAATATTAAGGAATTCTTTGAAAAGCCTTGAATAGACATTTCTCCAACGTTACACAAATGGCCAAGATGCTCAACATCACTAATCACTGAGGGAAATGAAGTTCGGAATCCTAATGAGATATCACCTTACATCCACTTGAATGGCTGCTACCACCAAAAACAGAAAGTGACAAGTCTTGGTGAGGATGTGGAGAAATTGGAAGCCAAGTGCAGTTGGTGGACGTGTAGAATGGTGCGGCCACTGTGAAAAACAATGTGGCTGTTCCTCAGACACCTAGAACTGCCTTAGGGTCCAACAGCTCACTTCTGGGCGTAAAGAATGGAAATCAGGGTTTCCAGTAGATATTCGTGCACCTGTTGTCACAGCAGTATTGTTTAAAGTAGCCAAAAAGTGGCAGTAACCCAAATGTTCATCGGCAGATGAATGAGTTATGTACACACAATGGAATATTATTCAGTCTTAGGAAGGAAGGACGTCCTGACGCATGCTACAAAGGTGAACCTTGAGGACTAATGCCGAGTGAAACAACCCCTCACAGAAGGACAAATGATTATATGACGCCATTTACATGAGGTGTCTAGAGTAGTCAAACTCACAACACAGGAAGTAGAATGGCGGCCACCACGGGCTGAAGAGACAGGGAAATGGAGATTGGTGCACGAGTGTAGAGGTTCAGTTTTGGAACGTGAAAAACTTCTGGAGTGTTTCCATGACTAACCCATATGCTGAAATACAGGTACAATGACATTTTTATGTTATGTATATTTTATTCGCATTGTTTTAAAGGGGAGAATGTGAGGTGGGCAGAGATGGCCTCCTTGATGCAGGAACGTGAGAGCAGAGACCTGAGCAGGAGGAGACCTGGGAAGAACGTTCCCGGAGGGGAGAACAGCAGGTGAAGGCCACTGAGCGAAGGCCAAGTGGCTGTGCTGAGCAAGAGAGGAGTTCAGTGTGCTTGGGCATAAGGAAGCAGGTGGGACACCAGATAGATAGGATGGCAAGGAAGAGTTCAAGGGCAGAACCATTGTGAGCAGCGTGGATTCAATTTTAAGGGTGACGGGAAACCAGTGGAGGGTTCAGAGAAGAATGATAATCAGATCTGAGATACTTCCATAAGCTTTTCCTTCTGTGAATAGAGTTTTATGAGGGCAAGGGTAGAACCAGGGACTTCAGTCTTGTTCTACATTGAAATGCAGAAAAAGATGTGCTCTTGTATGACTTGAGCCAGTCCCTTCCCCTTGCAGGACCTTTGGGAGCACAGAGTTTGACCTGCCTCCTCCTTGGATGGAGGTTCATCCACCGGGAGAGTCTGTGATCCTGTACAATTGTACAACACTGGAAGGACGATGCTTTGGAGAATACTTCTCTGAATTGATTTTCCTGTCTTGTTCCTGCTCCTGGCGTATTTGTTTCTGCATAGAAATTCATATTTGACCATTTTCATTTGGAAAGAATCTGGAATCAGTATTCTAAGATATATCTTGTCTCACTTCCTTGCTTTTGACGTGAATTCTGTGCAGTTGGGAGGGCTGTAGGCTACAGCTGAGAAGAGAACTTGGGAGAGAAACTGAAGTAGAGACCCGGAAACAGCATCCATATGCAGCTCCTGCTCTTTCTAGTTTTGTCCAAGCTCAGCGCAAGTGTTGTTTAAGAAAAGCAACATGTGATTTACATTCACAGGAAACTAATGCTAAAATCCTGCTCTGACACTTAGGTGTCAGTTAGCTTTGAGGGAGCTGCAAGTTTTAGATTTCAAGTCCCATGTTCAGTAGTCTTAGTTCCTTCAGCTGTACGTGCAGCAGCCCGTGTCCCTCATCAGTAGCTGCACAGCATTAGCAAGGCTACAGAGACATCGAAGGCATTCGGGTTGCTTGAAACCCTAGCTCAGATCTTGAGCTTCGTAAATTTAGATCATTTTCTTAAACTGACTGAAATTTAACTTTGCTCACTTAAGAAGGAATTAATGGTGTCTCTACCTCACATAGTGGACCTTGACATTTTCCTCTACTTTTTCCTCTTCCCTTCACTTTCTATTTCTGTGTAAAAATATGGCTCTGAGTTTGTACTTATCAGATATGCACGAGAGATGTGCAAAGAGGTTTCCAAATATTGTTTCCAGTTGCCTCGTAGAGAAGGAACTGGAAAGGAATCTCTCCAAAGACCTCACCAGGCAGCTGCTCAATAGAATGAATTTGGGATGAGGAGCCTGGAGATAGGATCCTTGATTCTGCTACCAGCTGGCTCCATCACTATGACCCCAAAGGTGTCAGTTCCCTTATTTGGCACCTAAGTTCCTCCAGCTATGAAGTTGACCTTGGAAATCACTGACCCAACTAAAAGGTTTATATAAAAATAAATGTGTTCCTTACTCTGTCAGACTACCATCAACTATCTCCTCCTACTGCAAATTTGGTTGCAGAGAGAAGTCAGAAAATCTCTCTCTCTTTCTTTTTCTCTGTATCTCCCTCCGTCCCTCCCTCCCTCTGTATTTAAGATATTCAGTGTGTAACCAGGTTTGGAAAACACTGGACTAGATAAGCAGGCTCTGAGACTCTGTGGCCTACTCAGTGTCCTCTCCTGTGGCGTTCGGCCAACTCTGAGAATGTCCTCTGTTAAACTCTGTCAGTTGCAATGAACACAGAATCAATGTGTTTTTCTTATTTGAATTTTTTGAATTTACCAACAGGAAAGAGAGATAGGCATCTTGATTGGGAAGCTTCAAAGGGAAGAGGTATATCATACGAGGTTGGACAATTAATTTCTCAAAGTCATCCTTGAGAAAGTGTCACCTACCTCATTGCTGAATAGCACTACGGTCACCTTTGAAGTCCTCCCCTTGGGAAGCTGTGCACTGACGGCAGTGCCTAGTCCACCCTTCAAAGCAGTTTTGGAACTCTTTTTCTGGAATGGCCATCAGAGCTGTCATCGTACCCCAAATCTGACATTTAAGCTCCTGAACTTGCCACCGTGCACTTATGTTGGCAGCACTGTACAAACAACTTGGTAAGGTGTCATGACCTTAGCAAGGTAGGAAGTGTGTGAACTTAATTGTCAGACTTTAGGTATGACAACAGCTCTGATGGCCATTCCAGAAAAAGAGTTCCAAAACTGCTTTGAAGGGTGGACTAGGCACTGCCGTCAGTGCACAGCCTCCCAAGGGGAGGACTTCAAAGGTGACCGTGGTGATACTCAGCGATGAGGTATGTAGCACTTTTTCTAGGGTGAGTTCATGAAATTAGAGTTTGAAACTTGTTTCTGGAACTAGAAGGTTGAGACCCAGTACAACCCCGATGACTAAGTGAATTCATCAGGAATGGTTTCAACTTTGAGAAATTGTAGCTTAAATAAATGGAGGCTTATTGGTGTTATAACATGCATTTTGAAGGAGTGGCTACTACTATTGGTTCAAAGGCCAGTGAGGTCAAGATCAGCATCTCTGATTGTATCATAATTGAAATTTTCCTCACTTTAGTTGACTCCTGGTAAAAAGCAAAGGACAATGTGTTTCCAGGTATTACGTCCACGTTTCATACAGCATGTAGGACAAAGAGTGAGTGACATACTTTCAGGAAGACTTCTCTTTTTTTATATTTGTTTCTTTTAAGAAAATGCAATTTCTCTTATGAGGGCCTTAAGCTCCAATACTTCATACATTTTTTAGAATTTATTTTAGTTGTGTTGTCTCTTTAACTGTGGTAAAATGCATGTAATTTATTTATTTTTTTACTTACTCAAGAAAAAGGTTCAGAATATTTGTATCAGTTAGTGTGCTAAAGACAGTGGTGCCCACCAAATATTCTATCCATAGTCCCACATCTGCCATTCACCATTCAATTAAGCAGGAACATTTTATTTGTTTGGTTTTATTTTGTTTTCATTAAGTACATTACTTTTCTCTAAAAACTCAGATACTACTAATTAAAAGGCAGAAGAATGAATAATTCAGTAGTCTCTATTAGAAGGTAGTATGGGCAAGAAGTTTGGGTGGAGGATTGCAATTTATGCCCCAAATAAATGTAAGATTGTTCATTTAAGATACAGTGTGATGTGGTTTAAAAAAAAAAAAAAGTTTAAGGCTTAGCGTTAGTGAGGTCCAAGTTAAAGAGAGAAGTACTGAACTAGATGTGCTAGGAGAGTTGTATTTGTGTTTGTCTATGGACAAGACTCAAAGTAAACATCATTTATTCCCAGTTGGTGGGGGGAAAGATAGCTTAGGAAGTTAAGATAAATGTGTCTGCTGGTCCTCCATGGACCCCATTTTGAGTACCAAGGTTTTATGGGCACTCAGTGAGTAGTCATGTGTTTCCTTTTCTTTCAGGTTTGTATCTTCGCCAGTATTTTGCCCCAGGTGGTGCTCACTAAATGTTATATGATGACGAAAACAAGTAATCAAGTCAACCAATTCCACTTTTGTAATGTATACAGATGTGGATAATTAATCATTAGTTAATCAGGATGCAGAATGCAAAGAGCACGTCCCAAGCCCCATCCTGTTAAATAATCCTGATTTTGTTCACTAACAGCTTGAATACTTTATTGACAACCCTAGGAACATTCACTGCTATATTCTGTGGATTTGGGGCAGCGTAAACATACATCAAAATGTTCTCTCTGTGTTTCTTGAAGAACCCAGATGAAGACTTAAGCTGAGAAAGTTTTCACAACTTTTTTGTCTTTTCAGCATTTGTTGTTTACGGTTGCCTCATAGACCAACTTGACGGGGGGGAAATAAGGAACTGAAAATAAAGGAGGCCTTTCCTTAGCAGGAGTAATGCGGTTTCGTAAGTCAGCGTGGCAGGTCACCTACAGCCTTCCGTGGTTCCTTGGGGTTTCTGTCTTATCTCGCAGGCTAGAAAACAGTGAAGCAGTAGGATATGTATTTTTCAATTAGGTTGTCAATATTTTGACCAAACAACCTATTTCTAGCATTCAGGATTACCGTTCTGTTGGCCAACAACTAGAACCCGCTGTGTGCCGAAAATCAGTGTGGAAATTGACACAGCGTGAGTGAGTGGGCGGGACTAACTCCTTCCTGGGTTCCATCTGCCTGTCAGTCACGTAGGTATAAAACACTCACCATCACGTCTGCTTATTGTGAGAAAGCACCTACCTTGTAATGGATTACCTACTTATCATAAAACAACAATATGGTAATGGTAACAAAAAGAAGATGAGATAAAAAAGTAAAAGTCCTGAGTCTTATTTGAAATGAGTTATTAACTGATGGAGCATCAGAGTTCTACAAGGACAATAAATGAACTATTTAAATGAAAAATAACCATTTATTCTTTCCAGAGTAGAAGGAAAAATATTGGTTGGTTGATCAGTCTTTCTCTTTTCCTAAATATTATTTAGCATCGTATGACCTTAGTTTTCCCATGATTTGGGGGCAAAGAATGTGGACTTGGAGACCCTGACGACATAGTGTCAGATCCCCACGCTTCATTTGCTAACCATGTGACCATAAGCCAGTTCTTTAACTTATGAGCCTTTTTCTTTTACCTGTAATATGAGCACATTGATACTTAACACCAATTACAGCAGAGAATCAGGTGAGTGAATAGAAGTGCATGCAAATTGGTAACCAAAAAAACACCATACAAACATTAGTTGTTATTATTGATATTAGAGGTCAATGATCTTCCACGTTACAATTATAGAGAGAGGCATGTGTATAAAGGAAAATTTATCTGTTAAGTGAATTTTTAATGCCTAACAATAATAGCTTTTGTGGCATTAAACTGCCACTGCCTTTCACTGAATAAGAGTGTGAGGGGGATAAATGAGAGGGAGTAGGACAACCAATGTCTCACAGATGCATAATACAAGGAAACAGTATAAAAAATTTTTTATTAAAAATTATCTTCTCAATTAATAGAAGGCTATTGATACATAGTCTTTCAGTGTTTCTGTTGCTTTGTTTTCATGCAATCCCAGTAGAGACAATAATATCCCAAAGTGTAATTATCCAATGTAATAAAACTGCCTGTGTTCTAACTGGTCTCTGCTTATCTCAAATTATCTGTCAGTAGTCCACTGGACCACATTATAGAGGCTTTGGAAAAACACAAATATCAAGAAGAAGAATAGAAATTTGAGGTGGGCTCCCAGCAACCTCAGTTTGATTGTGTAGCATGCATCTTTAGAGATGCAAATAGAGATAATTGCATACTATGGCTAAGTAAAAGGTAAATAGACTACCTTAGGAGTAATTTACACAGAAGCAATATTTAAAATGTCAGAGTGATACCAAAAAAAGGGGAGGGGTCATATGAAACTTCAAAAAGAGATTTCTTTCTTTATATTTTAATTTTTTAATCTTGCTTTAAAAAAAATAGTACATCTATCACACTGGAAGCTACTGCTATACCTCCCACTGTTCATTCCTTTACTTCCCTGAAATGAACTTTGCCCCCAAAAGCACAGATCCCACTTAAACTGTCTAAACATCTGCTAGAGTCACTGGAGCACCACTGACAAAGTTTCAACAGTTCATCTTCACTCCATCTCAGCTTTCCTGGTACACCTGCTTCACCTTGAGTCCTCGAGGTCATATTCCTGTCGCATACATGGCAGTCACTCCATTCTTAGCAAAAGGAAATGACCCTGATAAGCTCTCACACGTAAAAGACAAACTTCGAAAAGCTAGGGCATTGGCTCACTGACTACATCTCAGTCCATGAGTTTCTGCTAGGAGAGAAAGTATGATCAAACTAACTGGTATTACAGGCCGACATTCAGCCACATAAACTGGGCCGAGAAGGAATACCCACCCATTCCCGCAAAGGCACGTAAGGCATATAAAGCCAGACACTGCCCAGTGTCCATCACCGCTGTTCGTCTGGTCCTCTCTGCTGGTGATAATTCATGTGGACAGACCATCTAGGACATACCGTATTTTGCTGTGTGTAATGTGCACTTTTTTGCCCAAGTTCCATCCCTCCCTCCTCCCTGCCCCCTCCCCCCTTACCCTCAGGTAACCACTAAACTATTGACCATGTCCATGAGTTTTTGTTTCTTTGTTGCTTCCAGTTTTATATTCCATATGAGTTATGTTTTAAAAAATGCTAAACTTCCTTTATAATACAAAACACAAGAACCTACATATAAACAAATCAAAATTTGAATTAAAAAATTAAAATGCAAGGTTCTTTTTCCCTGACAGTTGGAGCCAAAAATGTGGGTGTGCGTTATACACGGCAGCGCATCATACACAGCAAACTACAGCACTTACCCCTACTTCAGTAATTTCATTAACATTTGAATATTTACTATTTGCTAGGCCTGATTAGTCCTTGAACTCCAAAGGCTTAGAAGAAGAGAGCCACATTTTCTGTTGTCAGACAAAACTTTCTAGCGATATGAAATATGACTCAAAAATTATGTTACTTCCTTAGATTATCAAACAGGTATGATAGGAATAAGATCGCCTGGGCAAAGGGATAGAGAGTCTACAGGCGACCTCACTGGCGAGGTGACATATACTCTATGTCCCGGATGATAAGAGGGACCTCGTCAAGTGGAAATTGGGAAGATTATTTCAAGGCAAGCGGCAGGGTCAAATGTTCGGAGATGAGGATGCAGCTTTGATCTGCTTGAGGAATCAACATGGCTGGAACATTTTGGTAAAAGGTGACAATGCAAGGTGTGAAATTAATGAGGAAAGAGGGTGTCCTTTAATGCCTGTGCCCACTTATGGAGCTTGCATTTATGCCCAGTGCAAATGCAAGTGACTAGGGGCTTTTCAGAGGGTGGCACGATCTGGTTTCTGCTTTAAAAAATTTACTTGGGATACGCTGAAGAATGGAGATTGTTGAAGAGTTAAGAGTAGAAATAGAGACTTGAGAGATGATGATGATGATAGTCGGGTGGGGGAAGATGCAAGCTGGGCAGGCAGACGTGAGTATCCGGAGCGTTTGCTTTGGGAGAGAAGTTCAGCAGTGTCTGAGGTGCGTGTCCAAAACCTGAGCTACTCTGGGGCATGCGGACGGATGGAGCAGGGGACATGGGGTGGTCTTCTGTGTTATATGTGGCACTGTGTGTTACAAGTAAGAGCTCGTCTGCTCCCGACCCCTTTGCAGTGAGCTGTGTCAGCCCTCCCAGTCTTGACTGCAAGCAAAAGGAATCCTGTAGCTGCATGAACAGTTTGTGAAGTCCTCATTCATAGAATGCTTTATTGAAAAGAAAAGGAAAAAATCAAAACAACGTAGTTTTATTAAAGTAGCATTGCCAATCGATAGTATAATACACTGCGAAGCTGAACAGATATTTTCATTGAAAGATGATGGCTCATTTGGAAATCAGAACTTGGAATACCCACTGGACATACACTCACTATAAGGGCAGGAGGCATGGATTATGAGGGGAAGTGGCCTTTGTGACACGGCAGCAGTCTCATCTAAATTGGTGATTAAAAGCATAATTCTTAAATGTTAACCAGAACTGAGTTACAATCCTAAATTTTCATCTTCCAGCTCTGTGGCCCTTGGGCAAGTTATTGAATCTTTTCTGATTTGCCTTCTTGTTTGAAAACTAACATTAAATATGGTGCCTACATCATAACATTATAATGAGGATTAACTGTGACAACTGAGAATGAGTGTTCACGTAGAAGCTCAATTATACGGTTTAGTTACTGTTACTGTGACACGAATGGCAGGACTGCTGGTTATAAAGCAGCACAGCAGAGTGATTCGGGACTCGAATCCCGGGGCAAACTGCCTGGGTTGGCAATACTGCCTTAATGCACCACAGATATTTTCTCCATCTTCAGACTTCACAACAACAGTTTCTGGGCAAAAACTCGTAGTCCCTCCAATTCCTCTTTCTTTTCCAAGGTTCTAATTCAAAATTCTTTATTTGTTCTGATTTTCACAGTGTATCAGTATAATAATGCTTGTTAGATTCTCTGTTTTCAAAGACATCCATGGAGTCTGTTTTTTTCGTGCTTCACACAACATCTGGAATGTAACAGATGCTCAGTAAGGGTTAATGAATGAAATAACAAATCAAAGAAACTGTCAGGCATCTAAAAGCAGCAAACCTCCACCTTAACCTGGGACCAGGATATGTCAACAACCTAGGGTACACTCGTGGCGGAGATCTTCTCAGCCCCTCATTTTTCTCTGCTCCCTGCTGTGCCTCCGATGTGTTTCGGCCTGGGAATAAAGAAGGGTTGGATTTGTGTCATTGCAGAAGATCCTGAGACCGAACTTCAGTGAATCCTTTTCAAATCACCATTGTTTTTGGCCTTGGTCGTGTCCTCTGCATTTCTTTGTGTCTTTAGACCCTTTGAACCTCTGCATCTCAGTGACAATCACAATTGCTTACCTAACATTGAGAATGTTCTAGTAGAGCAGGAAGGATTATGTTTTTCTATAAACTTGGGAATTGAAGTTGAGGTTGCAGCCAAGCATCGAAGGTCAAATCCTGCCCACACTAAGGGCAGTTTTGTTGCCCATAGCGTGGCAGAGCCTTTCACCAGCACCTTTTGCTGTGCGTGATTTATGGGACCTTTATCATTCTCTCTGCCTCCAGCCTTCCCCCGAGCCACTGCCTTGATTCTTTCTTGGATGGTGTAAATAAAGGGATTTGCAATTTGTTTCTATACGAAAATAGAAAAACAATATGAAATGGCATAGCTGAGGCTCTAAAACCGATTTACTCTAATCCCAGTAGTTTAAAGGACAGGAAATTGAGACTCCAAGGGGAAATTGGTTTGCGCGAGGCCGAATGGGAAGTGGAATCAGAAGTCTCTGCAGTCCATGGGCTAGCGAGGCACATTAGTTCCCTTTAGGGTCCGTGGCCAGAAAACTCAGAAATCACACGCCTTTGTGCTTGGCTTTCCTAACGCTGAATAAGAAAGTGACATCTCTCAGTTGCAAGAAATATTCATTAAACACTCACTAAATATGTTGATGTGCCACTTTCAAAAGGAAATACCACTGACACACATGGGCTTTGCCACAAAACATATGCCTCCTGTTTGCTGCTACCTAGAATGTTCAGTTAGCTTTAAAATGCTGTTTCTCAAAAGAAACGTGTCTTTGCTTTTATGCCTCTCCTTCTCCCTCTGTCAAAGAATGTAAGGAAAGGCGTGGCCCAACCACTATAAATAATAATTATTTTTTCTATATTCTTTCAGACTTTTATATTATGTACACACATATAGTTACACGTATACGAGGGCTGTCCGGAAAGTACCGGCCATGTAATATGAAAAAACAGAAGGATTTGTGGGCGGACACTTTCTGGACAACCCTCGTATATTTACGTTAAATTTTAAGTAAAACTTTGACCTTTCTCAATACAACAATATGAGTAATAAATTATTATTAATAATAATTATTATTAATAAATAAAGCTATTTATTTTTATCCAGAACTATCAAAGGCCAGACACTGTGCTACGTGGTTTATAAATTATTTTACTGAATCCTCAGAGAAACCGTTTTAAGTATTATTACTGTTGTTAACTTTAAATGTAAAAAAACTACGAAACAAACAAACAAAAACATTTGAAACTCACATAGTTTAAGAAACACAGCCAAGAGCTCATACCTAGTGAGTGGCCTCCCAGGGATGTGAATTTAGTTCTCTTTCTTAGTCTTCTTTTTTTGGTTTTTAATCCCTGTGCCACACATGTTTACATCTTACCGTTCATCTCCTCTCCTCTCTTTTCCAAAATGCCTTACTCTTCGGCCGTGTCCGTAGCCAGACCTGGTTTGGATAGATATCTTTGGTATTAGAAGGTCCTCATTCAACTCCTCACATTTTGAGACTTGGAAGATAAAAATAATGTCACCGACTAAAACATCCCACCTTTTTCCCCATCCCTATAATCGGGAGATGGAACCTTAAGCTTCATGCTGCCCAGAATTTTCCCTTCAGTCACCAAACCTAAAGTGACTGCTGTTTGCAGAAGAGGCCATGCTATTGACTGGGTTCGCCTTGTGCCTCCATTGACCAAGGCAACGGGGATGGCTATAAATATATATATATATGTGTGTATATATATTATTTTTCATGGAACTGCAATCAAGATGCTTGTGTTTGTTGAGACCTGGCTCTCCTTACGTGCTACGGCACCTTGGACATAATCATCAAATGTTTTTATTCATAAAACTGAGGTGATAATATACCATGACTCGATTTTTATTATGAGAGTGGTAATGCACATTCACGTAGGTATTTATTAAAGCTGTAAAGTGGGTTCTTTTGATTCTCTTGTCTTCTCGCAAGACTACATGATGCTTGAGTGTATGTTTGGTGTGGAGCTAACGTGGCCAACTGTCCTGATTCGCCCAGAACTGAGGGTATTGTGAAGATACGGGACATTTGATATCAAACTGGGAAAATCCCAGCAAACCAGGGCAAATTGTTCACCCTATCTGGAGCTCAATGACACAATTGCAGTTATATTGTCCAATTCCTGTGACCTTGAACTTTTAACCTAGGTATACCTAGCTCTTCTCTGACACTTGACAAGTCTGTGCTGCTCTTATCAGATTGTCAGGAAGTGTCAATCAGGGTCCTTTCCCCTCGCAGTCTGAAGTGAAACCATCTTCTCTGGTCCTTATTGCAGGGAAATCTAACTGAAATTCACTTATTTTATCCCTAACACTCTTAGAAGTGGTGAAAAGGAGTCAGTCTCTTCTATCAACATTTTCAAATGAATTTTGACAGACTATCTGAACACCGTATATTTTAAAGCATACAAAACAGTTGTTATTCTCTCTTGAGAAAAATATAAAAAGAAACCTGAGAAGAAACCATAGCTGAAATTATAAACTAAATACTGTTCTAGGTATTGACAGATATTGGTGGAAAAGCTGAATTTCTTTAAAGATCAACAAAAGATATGCATTTGGAATTCCCAGGCTGCTAAAGACCTTGTAAATTCACATTAGCGCTGAATAATAATCAAGATCATACAATATTTTTTACAAAACCCTAATTTTCCATTTTCAACTGACAATTCTCTTAACATATTCTATTCTGCATCATTAAATTGTCAAGAGACAACTTCTGCTTATTATATTTGAGATACTTCAGAAATTAGTAATTGTGTTTTCATTATATCCTTCAGTGGCATATTAGATCTCTTTCTTTTCCCTTTTTTCTAGTCAATTGTTAGTGCAAAAAATATGTAATACCTGGAATCCATTCCACATCGAACATATGAAGAGATCCATCGTGTTAGTTTCTGAAAATTCTATAAATGAAAAAAAAATGGATGTTTTAACTTAGACATTTCACAACAAACATTCAGCCTTCGGACATTTAATCATTAATTGTCAAACAGTGTGGCCACTGGAAAGAGATGGGGACAAGAGTCAAATGACTTTTAAGAAAACAGATGGATGTGACTATGCCAGTCCCACACAATGTTAAGGAAAGTCACTGTTTTTCTAAATGCCCACGCATGGATGAGTGGGTAAAGAAAACGTGTCATGTACCGGGCGTGCAAAAAATATGTATACACATTTTAAGAGATGTTATCTGTGTATAACTTTCCAAAGTTAAATTGAATTGTGGTAGCCATGTGTTACTACGCATTGCTGTTCCCTCACAATATGCCATTAATCAAATGAATGCTCGCGTCACCATGCCACAGGCAGGACAATAAAAAAAATGGTGGAAGCACAGTTGTTGTTTGAGGAGCCCAAGACCATTTTGAAGTGGTATTTGAAATCCAAGAACATTGTTGGAGTTTTCCCCATGTTCTCCTGACTTAACACCCCTTGACTTCCACCTGTGGGGACCTTAAATGATGTGATGTGCCGTAGAAAACCGGCGGCACTGGCATTACTTTGGGAACAACTTGAAACGGCACGCACAGCGATACAAGTGGACTCTGCAGCCAGTGTCGTTCAAGCACTAGTTTGCCATAAGCAGGAGTGTCTGGTCACTGGTGGTAACCACTTTGAGCACCTCTTGTAATTGCAGAAGTCAAACGTGACTTGTATTCATCCTTTCTTATCAGTATATATTGCGTATTATAATTTTAATACAGTTTTTTCTTTCTTAAAATGTGTATACGTTTCTTTGACACCCTCTATATGTTTACTAGAATATTATTCAGCCTTAAAAGAAGAAGAAAGCCTACCATATACCACAACATGGATGAAACTTGGGGACACTGTGCTAAGTGAAATAAGCCAGTCACATATCGACAAACACTGCACAATTTTACTTACATGAGGCTCTAAAACAGCCAAAGTCATAGAAACAGAGAGTAGAAAGGTAATTTCCTGGGGCTGGGGGGCTGGGGAGTTGCTGTTCAATCAGTATAAAGTTTCAGTCACACAAAATGAGTAAGTTCTAGAGATCTATTGTTAAGTATGCGTAACAGTAATGTTTTGTACACTTAAATTTTGTTAAAAGGGTAAGCCTCGTGTTAAGTGTTCTTATTACAATAAAAAATAAAATAAAATAACTTTTTTGACACTGCCAAAGGGGGAAAAATAAATAAATAGTAAAAGAAAACATGGAGATGTGGCAGAATATGGGAGACTAGGAAAAGTGGGGAGGGACAGGAGTTCAGGCAATGGGAGTGGAGGGAAGTAGCATGACAGTGACCTTCAAGTGCATGAAAGCCCCATACACCCAACCCCTGAACACCTTCCCTCTGGGGAAGGTGGTCTAGTAGAAGCAGAGCAGAATTAGGAGACAGATTTCTGAAGACAGGTCCCAGCTCTGCAGCTGCCTTCATTGGTGCTGAATCCTGAAGTCATTCAGTTATTTTCATCTTACTGTTCTAATGTCTAAAATGGAAATATATGTACATATATATAAAATGGGCATATGAGCTGTATATGGAATATGTATTCTTCTTTATTGGACTAGGTTTGGGTTCCAGTTTTATTTAAAATGTTTTGTATTGAATAATGAGAAAGAAAGTGAAATGGTTTTAAAGGAAAACTGGAGTTAGCATGCATTACCCGTTATTTCTACCAAGGAGTGAGTTTTCATCCATCACCTCAAACAATAATATTAGAATGCATTGAGATACTAGGTATTAAACTAAACCCAAAATGTTGGGTATTGTAAGCTAATTCTAGTTTTGCTCATTTGTAAACTGAATAACGCAGTTATTTTGAGAATCCTTCTCTCTTCTACTCATTGCTTCAAGTCTCCCAAGGCTCTCTTCTTTCCTTTTTTAATGACAGGCAGTGCAGTCAGTAATGACTATGAAAATCTTGTGAAAGCTTTTGGGCCGCTTAAAAATGTGTGCACATACGCACACGTCATACATTTATTTGCACTGTAATTTTGGAGGGTACATGTCTCCCCCACTGGAAAGCACTGTTCTGTGTTTTCTGCCCCTGTGACTTTGCTTGGATTTCGTCACCTTGCACACCCCATTCTTGCATTCCAAGAGCATTCTTTGCTCAAGGCCCAGCCGAAGTGCCATGACTTCCTGAAGCCTTTCCTATTTTACTACCTGTTACTAAACTCCCATTGCTGTAACCCTCTCTCCTCTGTCATTTCTCATGTGTCACACTCTCATACTTATTTGAACACGTAACTTGTTTTTTTCCTGCCAGTTACAAACTGGTAAAAGACAGAGACCAAATAAAGATATTCTGAAACCTATCTTCATGTATTACCAAAATCTTGTGTTGAGTGTAGAGTGCTATAGCATTTTTTTTTGGGGTGGGGGGGGAAGCAATTTGGTTATTTTTATGAAACTAGGAAGAAAAAACTTTTATATGTTGGCCATATAATCCTTATGTGCTACTGGAGAATTCTTAGAAACATCCTAATTGCTTAGAATAGGTAGCACTGTAATAGAATTGTATTCAATTTAAAATAGTGATTATTTGGGTGGGGTGTATGTGAGAGAGAGAGAGAGAAAGAGAGAGGCTCTGGAGGCTGACAGACCATTTAGTGTCCCATAGTTCAAGAATTTTGGTAAAAGATGACCAGAATCTGAATCAGAGCAATGCACATAAGGATGAGGAGAACAGGGTGCCTCTTATTGGCCCACTTATCACTTGTTCTAGTGTCATTTTTCTTCTCACTGTATACTATGACATTCTTTTCTTACATCTTGGAGCATTAGCACAGGCCAAGTATTATCTACAAATGGTACACTTAAACAGCAGTGACCAACATCAGCACAAAGTTCTCTTTAAATATAATCACTGTCACTTAATTACTATAGAGACGGCTTCCTTCCAATATGCTTTATCAAATGCTAGTTGCCTGTTTTACTTGTAAGGCTAGGAACGTCTTCATTGTACTGAGCAATTTTGTGTACTGAAATATTTGTCCCCATATGTCACCTTTTCTGTCACAATTAACATTTTCTGCCACACTGTTCTTTAGGAAGTTTTATAGTTTCACCCTTTAATGGGCAGAGTCAGTTCCTGCTTGGGGTCTCAAATGAAAATCAAATTTTCTCGCACGGGGCCATGACACTTCAAGTGTTACACAATTAAATTACCCTATTTGCAGAAGTCGTTCAGAGTCCTGGCTGTTTACTCACATGAGACGCATAATTTCCTATGTAATTACCTATTTTTCTTACAGTTAAGACATCTTATAATATCTAATTAACAAAAATCTGTTAACTACTTTGAGACCAGTGTATGATACTCTCTGAAAACCATTTATAGATTAATAATACTAGCTGCTCTTACTTGATTGCTTGAAAATTTCAGTAACCACTATTAAATTTAAAGAAAAAAAAAGTTGCTGCTTCTTATGCTGGGATCAATTATAAAGCTCTGACTATGGGGGAAGCAACTTGATCAAAAAATGAGTTTTTTCATTCGGAGAGTTCTTAGTTTCCAAGGTGTTCTATCTGACTTCACCATGAACTTTCCCAGTCAGGGTCAAGGTCAGGGTCTCACATCTCACTCAGTCATCAACCAGAATCACTGAAAGTAATTATTTGGGGCATATAGAAGGCCCCCTATAGCCGAGTTCCCACAACCTCAGCACTATTGTCATTTCCGATGGGAACCATCTTTGTTCTGCGGGACGCCCCTGTGCCTTGTGGAAGGTCTGGCAGCATCCCTGGCTGTTACGTAGTAGATGCCAGGTGCACCTCTCCACTCAACTTACACCCAAAGAAAGAAAAAGGTGTCTCCAAAACTTGTCAGGTGTTTACTAGAGGGCAAAATCACCTCTCCAGTGCGAGGCCCACAGCCCTAGAGTGAATTCTGCATATACCTAATAACCTCCATGCTTTCCAGCCCATCTCAAAGATCCTATCAAAATTGGCTGAAATAAATATATGAATATAGATTTAAGATCGTCTGACTCCTCGACATGATGGACAAGTCAGTAAAATTTAATTTTAATGATTTAGATACTTCCATTGGTCCTATTTCCATTGACTATGACATGATGCTTCAACAGAATGCCCACAAGCCTGGGAGTCAGAGCCTTGTGTGGCATCATAACCGAGACTGGTAGTACTACCGGATTTGGGTCCACAGCCAACCATACTGAACTATAGATGACATTATTCTCAACCTGCAGATTATTCTCCAACAGCAGACGACTGTTTTCAGGTCCCATTTTTACGTTACAGAGTGAACACAACCTGGGAGAGTCCATTTGGATACCCATCCTTTAAACCCTGTGTAACACACACAAAGAAAGGCAAGCATGCATTTTTCTTTTTATTGTAAAATTTATCAGGGTGACATTCTTTAGTACAAATTACGTAGGTTCCTGGTGTACAGTTCCACAGGGCATCATCTATGTGCTGCATTATGTGTTCACCACCCAGTGTTGGTTCGCTTTCCATCACCATGTATTTGACTCCCCCTCCCTCCTCTCCTACCCCCTCCCCGCTTGCCCTCAGGTCACCACTAAACTATTGACTGTGTCTGTGAGTTTTTGTTTCTTTTTTACTTTCTCCCTTTTTAAGAGCTAACATAAGTTTTTAAATATAAGGCTTATAAATTAGCAATGGTACCAATGGGGAATTTCACAGTTCTATAACTGATTATGAAACATAAAAAGTTATGTTACTATCCTATAGAAAATTATGCACAGTTTTTAAAGCCTATTTCTAATTAGTGTAATTAAAACCAAATTTTATACTTGGACAAGGTGATACATTGTGTCTACTACTTCTTCTTCATCTTCGTTTGAATGTATAAATTATGCATTCATAATGTAGTCATATTCAACAAAGTAAGGAGTCAAGAGGCATTTGATAAAATGAAACACAGCACATCCCAAATTTTTGTAAAGCAGCACTTTGAAAGAAATCAACCTTATCTGATCAAGCTCCAGAATATAATCTTACATACCTGTATAAACTTTGCACAGTCTGCTCATTATATGACTTGGCGAGGTTCCCTACACACTCTTACGAAGGATGAGAAAGCATTATTGAGAAAACATTAGCCTAATCCTCAAAAAAATCATAGTAATAATAATAATATAGTTTATAAGATATCGTGTTGCTTAATTCAGTTGCATTAGTGGAAATGTTTTGGGTTGTCTTTGTCTTTTGTTTTCCAAGTTACAGAAACCAAGTAAAACTGGCTATATTTTTTAAGTCCAGTTAGTAGTACTAAGGTATCTTATGGAATTCAGGAATAGGGATGTAGACAGATAAGAAACAGAAACTAGAAATTATATGAGTTTTTCCCAACTCTCCGCTATTCAACCCACAAGAAAGAATATTCCAACAAAGATAACCTGAGTTTTTACTGTCCAGGAGAAGCCAGATTATAGTATCTCATAGTCCCAATTCCAAATTTCTACCTATAAAACCAGCTTGGATCATAGGAGAA
Source organism: Lyroderma lyra (assembly GCA_004026885.1). Taxonomy (NCBI): domain Eukaryota; kingdom Metazoa; phylum Chordata; class Mammalia; order Chiroptera; family Megadermatidae; genus Lyroderma; species Lyroderma lyra. The sequence goes on along the minus strand of PVJL010000396.1, from coordinate 72,492 downwards.
GATATAAAATGTATGTACAGCTGCTATGGGGTGGGATGTATATAGGATGGCTAAGGTGACTCACCCAGGACAATGAAGGAGAATGGAGACTTGCCACAATCTGGGAAGATTCCTACAAATATTTATATATCAAGTGTCACTAAAAGACTAACCTGTCATTTGGACCATTTGGTTCTCTCATTAAATTATCCAAGTGCTAACTCATGTCTTCGCGTGTTTCCTGCACGAGTATGTGCTGGGTGTCCATCTTTTGATTTTCTTTGTGCTAATTTTTTTTTAACTGTCCCTGATCTTTTCCAACACCACAGTGCACGTTTCACTTAGGTATGAACAAATCACTCTAGTTATTTTAAATTGTATCTTCTCATGGTGACTCGAGCAGTTACTCTACTCAATAATACCTCTTGAATTTTCTTTTATTTTTTCACAGAACACCAAACACCTTTATTACATGGGTCAAGATAGGAGGGAGGAGGATTTATTTGCCTTTCCAGGCCTTGATTTTCCTCAGATATAACTCCAGCTCCTTGCCCTCTAGCACATAGCCATCTGCTCAGCCACATTGGCCTGGTCTTGAAGCGATGCATGCAAGAAGCTTGCCCTGCTGGAACTGCTCCTCTAGATGACTGCTGATTTTGGCATTCTTTTATCTTTCATCACATTTCTTCTGAATTTTCTTTGATCGCTTTTTGTTTAAAATCACTTCCTCCTCAGGAGTCAAGCTTGGTCCCCTACTTGTGGCCCAGGGGCAGACTCGTACCACTGTTGTACAGTGTGCTTCCATGAGCACGATCCAGTTCTTTACTAAGGTCTTGGTGCAGACCAGTTCGTTGTTGGATGCATTGTAGACAACATCAATAATCCCTGTTTTACACGTACAACACTCGGAGCTCCATGAGAAGTTCCCCACACCCAGCCTCAATGCACGGTACTTCTTGTTGCCTCCCTGCACATGGACTCTGTGTGTGTGGCAGGGGCCAATCTTAGTGTTGGTAGCAGAGCGTCCCAGCTCATATTTTCACTTCTTGAGGTAGGGCTTTCTCTTGCCCCCAGTCTTGTGGCGCTTGTGCCAGTTGTCCTGAGAGATGCCCATGGAGAGATGCCGTGCACATCTGCACGTAGGTATGAACAAATCACTCAAGTCGTTTTAAATGATATCTTCTCATGGTGACTCAAGCAGTTACTCTACTCAATAATACCCCTTGAACTTGTTAAATTGGTTACACGTTTTGCCTCGCTCTTCTTAATGTACACGCTGTCCATTGAGAAAAATCTTCTTTGTACCATTTTAAAGAAGTTCAGATTCTGTGTTTCACTAGCTGTGTGGTCTTGGAATACTATTTAACACCATATCTGTAAAACGGACATGGCTGTATCCATATCGTAGAGTTAAGAATATGGATTAAATGAAACTATCCATGTAAAATACTCAATTTGGCGCCTGGTATCATTTAAATCCCCCCTCCCGTGGATGTTCGCTGCTGGTACTGCTACTGCCAGTAGTACCGTTCCTGATTTTATCATGACTGTCACCACCACCACCACCAGTGACGATGCTACCACTGTTGCTTCTCCTGAAACTACGCAAGATGCCTGCTCTGATCACGGACATGGATCACCGCACAGCATTTTGATGGCCATGAGATACTGTCCTTAGTTCCCCAGGATGTCACTGGTTAAGTGCATAGAGTTCTCCAAGGTCTCTCTTGATCCGTGGAAAGTCAGGGACCTACCTTTGAACAAATACACATATAAGACTCAAATAAATGTCTAATGTTAAGTTTTCTTCAAGCAGAGTGTCTTTTTTATTGAAATCCTGGGAAGCAATGCCCCTTCCCTGAGCCACAGGGAGGGTGGGATCCCTGCTGGTCCCCTCAGCACCTGGGCTCCCTCTGTGGGTGCTGCCCCTGCTGGCTCCACCAAGGCTGCTGACAGGGGGGGAGAATGGCTTTCATCTTCCGCCTTTTCCCAGAAGGAAATTGGTGCACCCTGAATTATAAGCAGCGGAAGCCTGGGTGCCAGAGTCCTTCATGACACTATTGAAAGTCAGACTCTCAGGGAAAACCCGGAAGGAAATCACTTGCTCATTCCACGCCTTTTGAAAGTAACATGTCAGTTTAAAGACAGGAGATATTTCATATACGTAATCCCATCCTGTTCATTCCGAACCTCTGGTTTAAGTAAAAAACAGGGCAAGTATCAGGACGATGGGCTGTCAAACTATTTTTTTCCCAAGCCAGGGCTATTTCCGTTGCCTCATGCTAATAGACAGTAAAGTTCTCATTTTACACAACAAAGAGGCAGACATTTAGGGTCACCGTTTAAAATCGTATTTGCGTATGGTGCATCAGTATCTATAGGGTGCTAGATTAAGCCTGACAATTAACATTCAATTAACATCACATTCAAATCTTCCTTTCCTAAGGTGTTACATATAAAAAAAAACAGAAGGAGCAGTGAGATAGCCCTCTGTGTAAACAAAAACCAGCTTGCCATTTTATTTTGATGAAAATGAAGGGCAGTGCAGGTAGTTCAGCATAAATAACCTAAATCTGTGGTCGCTCCGGTCTTTGTTTTAATTAGCATTACAAACGAGAAACATCGCATCTATTAGGCATAATTTCTAACTGGAGAAAGAGAATATTACCTTAAGTTCCACTGTGAGCACAAGCTGAATTACTACCGTTCCAGCTCTGGGGAGGATATATTTAGGCTTGTGTGTAAAATGTAAATTACCATAAGTGTTATGGTTGTTATGCTGTCATAAGTTGGATAATCCACATGAAACCTGAAGCAGCTCCTCTTCTTCTGAATAATTAAGAAATCTGATGAAAAAGTATGTGTTTACGTGTGTAGTTGTACACACGTAATGGCAGTATGACTCTGCCATTCAGCATACATACATGTAAATGTATTTGTATTGATGTACATGTTAATAAATGTAAGCTTCAACGTCTAGATGTAAAGGTTCTCAAGTAAATTTGATCTCTGGGTCTTTTCTGGTTGTGATAAAATAATAATCATAATAATAATGAACGTTCTTTAAACTTGTGAGCCAGGGGAAGGTAATTAGCACTAATTACAGTTATTTTTAAATAAAACTATTCCTACTAATTAGCATTGTTTCCGTAGGTACTCATTTTTATGGTGCAGAGAGATTGATTTAGGGTATTCAAAGAAAGAAAGGCAGGAAGGCGGTGGCCTGGTTCAGCTTCTAAACTTGAGGAACTGGGGGGGTGATACCGGTTAGTATTGCTGGTAGTCAGTCATCAGGCAGCTGTCCTGTGGTCAGAAGTGCCATGCTTTGACCAATTTCTCTATGTGCCTCCTAGTCTTGCTTTCAAAGAGCTTTACCTAATGTCTTTTCATCACATGTTAAAAATCATCCGTCTAACACAGTACCTTAATAATTGTTTTAAAAGCACTGTTTTAGAGAATACGCTCAAGGAGATCAGGTATTCCCATAGCTGTGACTATTAATACATTAATATGGAAACAGAGAGCATCCTTGTACACCTGGAATCAGTCAGTTGTTTGGATATGCTTTGCATCCAATTCCCTTTGTTGTAAGGATAGAAGGCTGAACCATGTATGGAATTTAATTTAGCACTAATTCCCAATCAAACTTTGCTAATGTTTTTCTAGTTTTCCTATATACTTCCTAATATTCAGCCTTCCAAACATGTCTACTTTTGAACCCTACATTATTCAGTAAACACTTAACCCATACAACTCTATTGTTTTTTTCTTAAGGGTCCAGTCTCTACAACTGAGCTATGATAAATAGAAGGCCTGCCAACCTACATTATTCATTATTGAACCCTAATGACATTTAACTTGACAACTCACAAAATGCGAGTGTCATTGTTAAACTGATAACCAAATGACCCTGTCATGGAATAAAATCTTACCACTTTATTGACTTTTATTGATCTCCTTCAATACTTACGAAAAAAAGGACAGCTCAGTCTCATCAATTATTTTTAATCCTTTGGATTAACATCTATAGTATTTATTATACAGATACACGGTGATTTAAAGGATGAGAAAAACAGGATTCTGGGAAGACGGCAAAGTAGGCAACAGTAGGAATTTACCTCCCCACCTGGATAGCAACTGCACTGGCAGAATCTGATGTAACTGCTTTGGAACGCTAAAGTCTATTGAAGACTTGTCACTTTGTGGAAAGGCTTGGCCAGTGAATTGAAGTTAATTTTGGTCAGTTTCAGCTCTCAGGCAACTTTGCATATGTTCCTAAAGCATCTTGCACACAGCTTGTGGGAGCTGAGGTGGGAATACAATACCCTGTGTCCCAAATATCAGGGATCTCTATGCTGAGGTGCAAAGAGGCAGACAGCCATTGTTACAATCCCCACCCCACCCACTTTTGGCAGAAGTAACTTCCAGAGGATTTGAAAGGCTAATGCCCTCTTTCCCACCCTTCATTTCTTGCTCAGAAGCTGGTCATTAAGGATTAGGACATTTAAAAACAACTGTATACACAGGGAACATTAGAAAGTGATTGTAAACTCCTAGGGAAAGGCTCAGGAAAGACTTTAAGTTTATACTTTAGGGTGATGATGCTCAGAACACAGTCTGTAACAACCACATAAGTGAAAACTATAAACAGTAAAATTAATAAAAAACAAATTTTAAGGAAGAGGGGAAATCTGATTTCCAGAATTACTACATTATTAAATTCAAATGTTTAGTGCTCCTCAAAAAGTCACATAGCATGCAAGAAAACTGGAAATTATGGCCCATTTAAGGAAGAAAATCAACAGAAACTGTCCTGAAAAAGACTTGATAGCAGACCTACTAGACAAAGACTTTGAAACAACTGTCTTAAAGATACTCAAAGAACTAAAGGAAGATGGGAAGAAAATCAAGAAAACAATGTGCAAATTTTAAAAAATGAAGATACCAATAAAGAGATAAAAATATGAGGGAAAAAAAAAAACACAAGTTCTGATGCTTAAAAGTACAATAGCTGAATGAGAAGCTCACTAGAGAAATTCTGAGGCAGGCTTGATCAGGCAGAAGAAAGGATTAGTGAACTTGAAAAATAGAGCAATTGAAATGCTGAATCTGAGGAACAGAAAGAAAAAGAATTAAAGAAAAGTGAATAAGACTAAAAGGTTATTAGGGCACCATCAAGAGGACCAACATATGCATTGTGAGATTTACAGAAGGAGAAGAGAGAGTGGCAGACAGAATATTTAAAGATATAAGGGCTGAAAACTGCCCATAATTGATGAACAACATGAATAAAAACATATAAGAAGCTCAATGAACTGAAAGATGAACTCAAACATACTCACTACATAATTAAACTTTCAAAAGACAAAGAGAAAGAAAGAATCTTGAAAACAGCACAAAAGAAGCAAACTGCCACATTCAAGGGTCCTCAATAAGAATATCATCAGATTTTTCCCAGTTCATGTCTGGAAGCCAGAGACAGTGACCCAATATATTCAAAATGCTGAAAGAAGAAAACAAAACTGTCGATCAAGAATCCTGTATATGGAAAAACTATCCTTTAAAAACGAGGAAGAGCTTACTTATTTTCAGATTTAAAAAAATAAAAAAGCTGAAGGAGTTTCTGTTTACTCTACCTGCCCTGCCAAAAATGTACAAGGAAGTGATTCAAAGTAAAATGAAAGCACACTAGACAGTAACCTGAAGTGTATGGAGGAATAAAGATCTCAAAAAAGGTAAATGCATGGACAATTACAAAAGGTAGTATCATTGTAACAGTGGTTTGTAATTGCACTCTTTGTTTTCCACCTGATTTTAGAGATTAATCCATTTAAAGAAATAAAAACTATAAAAATGATATCACTGTAACTTTGGTTTATAATTCCCCATTTTACTTTTTATATAAGTTGAGAGGCTAATGCATATAAAATATTATTAGTTTATGTTGTTGAGCACACAACCTATAAAGATGTAATTCTGTGGCATTAACACTGAAATGGGTAGGAAAAGAGCTAAAGGAGCTCCTTTCTTGTTTTAGAAAAACTGTCCATTTCTGAGCTATAGAATTATTTTTCTTAATAAGTTTTTATAGGAATCCCAAACCCAAGATTCTGATGTGTATTGTATGAACAATCATGCCTCTTATTGAGTGTACTCTTTCAAATAACAGTGTGGTTTTGTGAGTTGTTAACTAAAATATCTTAATTTTAAAAATCATCTATAGTGACTCATACCTTTTATGTTAATGTCTCCTTTTATTTCCATCTCTCTGTAATCTTGAACAGTCTCAGAGCTCTAATCATTAATGTCTAAAGCTTATCCAGAGGGTTTGGACTCAAGTGTTCAACTTTGGGTGTGGTGAGTGACAAGCCATATAATTTGAGAACGATACAAATTGCCTTGTCCTGGTAACTTTGATTGATTCTTCATCATCACTGAAGAATAATTTGATATATTCAGTACTCATAGGTCAAAATTCCAAAATGTTATTTAAAATAGATGAGAGTCATTTGCAAATGAAATAAGAATCTGGTGGATGTTCTAGCCATTTTTATAGGAAGCATATTACACAAATCCATTTTCCTTTTTTTTTTTTTTTTCAAATCCATTTTCTTTTTCCACAGTGCCCACACTCTACCATACATGCCACTGGTTTCCCCTCTAACTCACCCATCACATTCTCATTCGGAAGGCAAACCACACTGGTGACTTTCCTTAAACTTAACACCAGATGTTCTGGATGCTCCTGCGTAAGAATAAAGAAACATTTTAAGTACAAGGTGGTCAGAATGTTCAAATATCATCTGTAGGGGCTGATTTGTAGCAAGGCTATTGGATGGGTAGCCTATACTTGTGATGAACTGCAAAACTGTACAACAGAGGAGGGAAGCAGCCCGGCAAAAATCTGTGAAGCTAAGCAAACTTCTGCCAGCCTGAGGGCGACACGGAAGTAAGCAGCTCGATGGTGTTGTTTTTCCAAGTCTTGTATATTGTATGGGTTGTAACTCCCAGGAAGCACCGTGCAATGATTGCCTCTCTGGGTTCTCCAGAATGTAGTAATATCCACTGGAGTAATGGACCCCTCATCTAGCTCTGTCTTGACTTTTTGGTGACTTGAGCGCCCAACTCTGATAAAATTACACAGAGTTCATTATCCAACTGGTATCTTGTTGATATTAGTTTTAGTAATGAGGTCTCTGCCTTAGGAACCTATCTGGAACTTCAGTACCTCCCCAGCATCCCACGATAGTAAGTACTCAAGCTGAAGTAGAGTCTTCTAGCTTCAAAGCTAACTAGCTTCCTACTTGAACATTCTACCTCTGGATTTAGGAGAAACAGATTTTATTACTTATTTACAAATACTGAAGTGTGACCTTAGGTACATTTAGGCCAATTACATGTGTGCCAAAATTGTTTGACTAAAAAACAACAATATAATATTGAGAAAAGAGAATTTTTGAATTGCTAACTGAAAAAAAAAAGACTCATTTGCATAATTGGTTGTCATCTTAAATCTAAAGGAAAAAAGAAGTCACTGAAAGACAGTACCCAATTTATATTTCTCTTTCCCTTATGACCCTTTGATATATGATTTTATTGGTTGCCCTGCTTCAAATTAAACTGGAGGAATAGCAGGCACAATGAGTGATAGAAAGTGATAAGCATTTGCTCTCATAAATCTGAAATGAAGACTAGAGGCTACTCGCTCTTCTGAACCAATTGCGGAAATGCTCGTTCCAGGAATGCTTCCAAATTGGCACTTCTTATTGACGTTATACTGAGGTAAATGTTTATTTTTAAAAATTAAAGAAAAGTTTAAATACTAAATAAGAAAGTGTGTAGTTAGACTAAAATAATGTTATTATTAGATACAGTTTAATTCTGTATCTTTTCTGACAAGTGTCAGAACTTGCATAATTAAAAATTACTGACAATACATAAAATTCCTTTGAATCAAATGTCTTAATATTCTTTGCTACCTAATAGTTGATCAGAATTGTCACAGGTTTGTAAAAACAAACAAATCACCTCAAAACAAAATTACAACAACAAAAACAATGTAAGTTTCCTCTCTTGTACCTGTTTTCCTGTCTCCTTTGGTGTGTATTACCTGTATTAGTTACTTGGAAATGTGGATGACAAAGTGGGTGTTCAAAAAATGCTTGCTAAACGTAAACGGTTTCTTTTCATTTTAGAGTTTTAGTGAGACACACAACTGGCTATAACACAATGTGATATGTGACTATCTATGAGGAAATACATACAGAACACTATATAAATCCATAGAATGTATACCTTTTATTAAATTGTTTGAGATACTTCATAAAAAGGTTTATATTAGGCAGATGAATATGTATTTTAAATGTGGAGACAGAGAGACATGTCATGACTAAACAAGGAGCAGAAAATTAAAACCCACTTTGTGGAGTACAGCAACTGTGGCAAGGTTCCAGGAAAGTCAGAGAAGAGGTCATGGATGGAAGTGGAGGGCAGATTGGGGGAGGTGTGAAAACGGGGCAGACTGGGCCGTAATTGTGTTGGTAATAGCACAGATGCTGAAGGGTCTCGTGGAAGGAATGACATGATTTAACCTGTGCTCTCGGAAAATCAATTTAAGTAGAATCACCTGAAGGGGGGACTTGAGGTGGGGAAACTGCTAGGAAGCCAGGGCTCCTGACCAAGGGCGAGGCAGGGAAAGCTAAAACCAAAGCAGTGATGATGAAAACAGAGAGAAACAGCTTCACAGGACGTGGTAGGAGAATAATCGACAGGATATTGAAACTGATGCTCTGTCCTGGGAGAGAACGAAATTGATGATGGCTCTTAGATTTTGAAATGGTGTCGCCAACTGATAGTACAGTTAACTGATAGAAAAAATAGCCAAGTAATCGTTTTCAACAGATGGGTCAACTGCAATAATAAGCTAGTGGCCTTCTGAACCGTTCTAATGGGGATTGTGGGGTCCTATCTACTCGCTTTGGAAAAGAACATGATGATGGATTAGTGTGTCTGTACTAGACACAGGGTGAGATGACGTGTGTATGGATATTAGATAGATTCCATTCTTGGTGTCTCACACGGGCAAAGAGAAAAAGCAACAAGAGGTTCACTAAGTTATTGGATTTATTTCTAATTGGTTGAATATTTTAAAGACTGTTGCCAAGAGTTTTGTTTTTCCTTCTTCTTAAATTGTTAATATATCAGAATAGAGTATAGGAACAAAAATATTAAGCTCTTCGTATATTCATTGGACCTGGTAAGGTTGATAATAGGGTAGAAGCTACAGTTGAAGGATCATTGAATTTCAGGAAAAAAAAAAAAAAAAAACATGTTCTTTGGGTAAAACAACGTCTACGCATGTGAATCCAGAGTTTCCTGTATTGACTTTGCTTCATGAATCACAATAGGCAGATCTAAGCAGATAAATAATGATAGCTAACAAATACATAAAAGAATACATAGGGCATTTCCCAGCAAATCTGTTCTTTATGAACTCAGTGACTGCTCACAATAACCCAAGGAACTTAGTAGTATTAATATTACCAACCCCATTTTGTAGATGAGAACACTGAGGCAGGAGAGGTGAAAAAGTTTCCCCAAGCTCACCCAACTAGGAAGTGGGAAGTCAGGATTCGAATCAGAGGCGTGTGCCTCCGAAGACCACATTCCCAGTCACTGGTGTGTGATGTGCTGTACACTGTATGTGTGAGTTCTGTATGGAAAGGCAAAGTCATCATTTCAAAGACACACCAATGCCACATGAAATCGTTAATAGGAAACTGGAGGGAATATCCAAGGCCAGTGCGACAGGCAGGTGACTGAGCTGAGTGAGCAGGCTGGGGGCTGGGGACAGTGGGAGCACGCAGTTCCCGGCTAAAGAGAGCGGCTGCAACTCAAAGCTAGCAACACGGCTCCACTGTTGACAGTATTCATTCATCTCAGTGAGACTCATGAAATCTAGAATTTTATGGGCAATCCATCTATTTTTCAGTATCGGGAACAAGTAAAAATGGTTTAAACATTGCATGAAGCAAAAAAAACAAAACAAAATAAAAAAATGCAAAAAACAAAAACAGGTATTTGGGTACACATTAGCCACGGACTTCTAACTGAGGGACCTGCGTGCGGACTGACTGATCTAAACGCTTGAGTCAAATGACACCTGTGCCAGACACCCAGGCTGGGTTTAGGCCTGAGGGCATTTTCTTATTAATCACACCATAAATCCAGTTACTAGGGACTTGAGATCTTTTCAGTCGTAGAATTAGTTGTGTGACCCTGGGGAAAATGCCTTCCACTCTCTTAGCCTTTGATCATTAGTGAAATTTTTGAAAGGAAAGGAAGATAAAAGAATCTTAAGAGGCCTTAGGGCCTTTCCAAGACTGGCATTCTTTTTCCCCTCACTTTTTTTCATTTATTTTAATTTTTCAGTGTCGGCAATTTTTTAAATTTAAAATGAAATTATAAGAGTGTTTCAGACTTCTCCAGACCACCGTATTATCTGTGGGAATAGACCCAGAACAAGAGTACGAGGGCCTAGAATTTGAAGCCTTTACTTTCCGTCTGATGGATGTTCGAGATTTTTCAAAAACTTTAATATTTCTTGGATGCTGGCAACATTGAATAGTGACCGAATTCACAAAGAGCTTGTACTTACATGATTTTAGAGCTCCTGGCAATGTGTTTCTCTCATCTTGCTTTGGAGAATTTGTCAAAGATTTTGAACATTTATGGTGATCATTAGAGGCTAGAGGACATGAAGGTCTTTTGGATCGATAATCAGACCCTACAAAGTGCCTCTATTCAGGCATTTTGTTTAGGACATGAAAATGCAACAGTGGAAACAAAAACTAAAACAAAAAAATAAACAAACAATTGAATTCCTTGGGTTTTACAAAATACTAACAATGTATGGACCCAAATTCATAGAAGGGAGTCTTTGGTTCCAATATTCCATTAATGAAAGTCACATCTGCTTTGTATGGAAGTGTCTAAATAGTGTTGTTTTTTTTTCCTGGGTTTTCTATCTCATACTGTATAACTGTTCAAAACCTAGACATTTTTATGGTGGAATATTAAAATCAATGTAACCAAAATTTGGGATGCAAAGAAAAATGTCAGATGGGACACAGGGAACTTCCCTCTCAATCAGATAAATCTATTTTAATATTAAAATTACAAACTCACTGAAGCTTACTCAGTTATATACACAGGATGCCAAAAAAGGTATATACATTTTAAGAAAGAAAAAAATTGTATTAAAATTGTAATAATATATACTGAAAACAAAAGATGAACACAAGTCACGTTTGACTTCTGCAATTACAAGACGTGCTCAAAGTGGTCACCCTCAGCGTCCAGACACTTCTGCTTACAGCAAACTACTGCTTGAGCAATGCTGACTGAAGTGTCCACTTGTATCACTGCCCATGCCATTTCAATTTCTTCCCAAAGTCCCACCAGTGTAGCTGGTTTTCTATGGCACACCTTTAAGGTCCCCCAGAGGTAGAAGTCAAGGGGTGTTAAGTCAGGAGAATGTGGGGGAAACTCAAACAATGTTCTCGAATTTCAAATACCACTTCAAAACGGTCTTGCGCACTTCCAACGACAAGCGTGCTTCCGCCATGTTCTTTGACTGTCCTGCCTGTCGCATGGGGACACTGGCATTCATTTGATGAATGCCATCTTTTGATCGAACGTCGCGGTACACATTGCTACCATAATTCAATTCAACTTCGAGGAGTAACACGTAGAACAGATAACATCTCTTGAAATGTGTATACTTTTTTCGGCACCCTCAATATGTGACAATACAGTCTCAGAACAGAACATGGTCTGTCGGAACCGAAGTACAACCGGGCTTCACGGGGACAGAGCCAGGAAGCCTCCGCTAGGCCTCTTCCTCTGCCTCGCGTCTCGTTTTCCTCGTCTGGGGTGCTCTGTGCAGCACACCCCTCCCTCACGCCTGAGCTGGTCTCCCCATGCTCCCTTTTCCACCCCCTGGCCCTGTGCAGCAGCCACCCCCAGGCCTGTTTCTACACTTTTTCTTTTCCCTTTAGTTTCTGATCCTGGAAAAAGCTTTGTAAAGTTCCGTTTTAATTTTCAAATAGGAGAATCAGATGTTTTTTAACTGAATCTCCTGAATTTTTGCATATGTAAAATGATGGCTTGTGTGTATTTGGAAGTTCTTCAAGCTCTAGGAATTCTTTAGTTTGTGTTTAGTATCCCAAACAGCATGCTGTTGCAATGAAATAAGTCCGTGTCACATGCTATTGGCTTGTTCCTATATTTAAAGAGAGTATATGTTTTTATTTTGCTTTATGATAGGATCTGTTTATTTTGACTGTTATAACATGCACATATATATATATATATATATATATATATATATATATGCAAGTATATATTCATATGTATGTACCTTTTTAAGTTAAAAGATCTTTATTAAACTTCTTGGTGGAAACCCAATATTGTGTCCAAGAAATAAAATATGCAAGAATAGTAGCCTGAGACAATAGTAGTCTAAAACAATTCCATGTATCTTTTTATACATCACCATTGTATTTATTCAAAACAACCTTAGAGACCCTGAGAAGGGGAATTCTGAGAGTTGGATTGGACTGTGGAGATTGAATAGGGGGACAAGAGTGAGTCCAGGCCCTTTGCCTGCTGACCTGCACTTGGGTGACGCCCTTTTCTACCAAAATCACAACTCGTGACAGGCACCTTCCCACCAAGGTTTAAATGTAGGATGTTGTGGATAGCCACAAGAAACAAATGTTGTTTGAAAATATAGATAAGTGTGTAAACTAGGACCCTAGCAGAGCAGTTGATGCCTTAAAAAGAGATGAGTGAAGAGAGTTAACAAGGCATCTGCTTCTTCCAAGACCAGGGCCTGTACACACAGGTATCATGTAATTTCCAATAAGTCTGACTTGTTTCTTGCACTTATCTGTACATCCTGCATTTAAATCTTGGTCAGAGTCAATGGGATAAACTGACTTGTAAGGATGTGGGAAAACAGACTCTTATTTGTAGAACAATAAATTTGTGCAATCTCCTTTGAGGTCAATTTGACAATAACTATCGAAAATAAAAATGCTTCTACAATGTTTTGTGAGCAAAAACACTTTTGAATTTGTCCTACCAATATAATATATCATTATACATATTTGTAAGTAAAGGAAGGTTTCAACACATTATTAAGAAGAGCTTTTAAGACTGAAAAGAAGTTAAAAATCTATCACTGGGAACATGGTTAATTAAATTAGGAGAGGTTAATACAAAGGATTCCATTTACTTAAAAAAATGAAGTGTGTCTATCTTGTGCAAAAGGAACCAAAAAATCAAATTTTCTGTGTATAAACTACGAATATAAAATAGCAGTTATATCTAAAAAGAAATATTGGTGTTCTCTTTTGGGGAATAGACTTTTTTCATTAAATATACTTTTCTACTCATTTTAATGTTTATTTTGTGCATATGTTATTCTTGTTATTTTTAAAAGCTTCTTAAAATTTACTAACATAAACTAGAAAACAGTTTATAAATGGAAGATGTCAGGTGCAGTGTGACTACCAACCACAAAGGAAAAAAAAAAAAACTGGTTTTAGATGAAGACCTTGGGTATTTAGCTCGGCCTCATAGTAAACAATGTGAATTCTTCTCATCAACTACATAGCAAATTATCATTTTACAGGGACATCAATTTGACTCAAATTGGCTTTATATTATACATCTTTTAAATCACATCCAAAAGCAGGGATGGTGATTTTTAAGTGGATGAATGTTAAAAGTTCACCACGTTTTCTATTGAATAAACACGTAACGAGGCACTGTGGGCACACGCAGTACACACCAATTTCTGTGAAGAATTTGGCAATGTGGAGTCTAAGTGCACGATTCTTCTTGAGAGTCTATTCAAATGCTGCTAATACTGTGACTCACACACTAAAAGCCAGCTGAAATATACTCTTCTGCCTTTAGTCTGCAATGAACATTAATTATAGCTTCTGATCCCTAAATCCATATTATGTGTTTCACTATTCCTCCTAGAGTGAATGATACATCTGATTTTTTACAGTAGTTATGAATGCTCATATTCATTTTTTTCTCCATTCATTACCTAGTTCTATGGAACCATTAATATATGTTACTTCAGTTCCACTAAAACCTTTTGAGCACTTATATTTACAAACTAATGTGCTAGCCGCTGTGAGAATATAAAGACAAATAAGATACATTCCACTGTCATGAATTTATGTCTAGAGGATGTGAGAGATCATAAAACCAAATTGTCCAATACTATAGAGAGAGTTCCTGGACTCGTTATCGTGTTACTCGTTTAGTGCCTGGCATTGAGTTATGCTTATTAAATCAAAATATTCCTAGGAAATCTTCTAAAGCTTTTAAGTAAAATTTTTATAACAGTTTTAAATTTAAGCAAATTCGAGATGATTGTAGAGAATTCCTTGTACCTCATACCCTTTCCAGTCTTGTTAACATCTTACATTACTATGACAAATTTGTCACAGTTAATCAACATAGATATATTATTATCACCCAAAGCCCATAATTTATTCATATTTCAGTGATTTTTACCTAATGTTCTTCTGTTCCAGGATCCTATCCAGGATATCACTTTAAGTTAAATTATCGGATCTCCTTGGGTTCCCCTTGGCTGCAAGTTTCTGAGACATTTCTTAGTTTTGATAACCTTGAAAGTATTGAGAAGAACTGATCAGCTATTTTGTAGAAGGCCCTTCAATCAGGATTTCTCTGTTATTTCTCCTCATTAGACTGGAGTTTGGATTGGGGGAAGGAAAACCGTAGTGGCAATGTGAGATTCTCATCATGGTTTATCAAGTATGCGTGCTACTGTTATAACATGACTTATCACGCTTGATGTTAGCATCGGTCCACCTGGCTATGTAGTGCCTGTCAGTTTTATCCAATGTAAAGTTACCAGTTTCCCCCATTTTCATACTATACTTTTGGGGGGGAAAGGCCCTATGCACAGTGGGAGTACATTACACTTCTGTGAGGATGAAACATCATCATCCATTTTTAGAATACTTCTACAGGAAGGCTGCTCTCTTCTCTCTTGTTTATGAATTGTTTTTACTCTATCCTTTATTGGTAGCAGTATGGACTCATGGTTACTTATTTTATTCTTTGGGTTATAATCCAAAACTACTTTATTCCAGCTTTGCTATTGGGAGCGAACTTCCCACTGCACAAAAACCTCAGTAAGGTGCCATAACCTTGCTAAGTTGTGCGTACACCCTACCGGGTTGTTTCTACAGTGCTGCCAATGTAAGCACGTGGTGGCAAGTTTGTGAACTTAATTGTCAGATTTTGGGTACAACTACAGGTCTGATGGCCATTCCAGAAAAAGAGTTCCAAAATTGCTTTGAAGGGTGGACTAGGCGCTGCTGTTGGTGCGTAGCTTCCCAAGGGGAGGACTTCGAAGGTGACCGTAGTGATACACAGCAGCGAGGTATGTAGCACTTTTTCTAGGATGAGTTTATGAAATTAATTGTCCGATCTTGTGTGCGTGTATGCTAACCCACATAGATACATATATCAAGAAATGTCAGATATTCAACTGAACAGGAGTTTATGCTGCTGTCTCCAACTCCAACCTGTTTCTACATGGATCACTGTTGTCTGCTCTTGCTTATTGTAATCTCCCACTCCAATAGTCAGAAACCTAGATTCTCACCATTCACCACCCATTTACTTAACTGTTCAATTTCAGTATGTATGCACAGTGTGCGTGTTTATAGAAATGTTAACCCATACCCCCTGGAGGGGGAGAGGGAAACTTTATCAACTAGATTGCAGTGCTTATGTACATTAGTGCTTGCCTGTAGTCTCACCTGCAAAGTTTCTTAGGTCAGCATCTGCTCCCCAACTCTTCAATGAGCTTGTTCAGTGCATTTCTACTACAGTGTGAGTCCTTGGTCCCATTCTGCATTTCACCCTGGGAACCTCCAACTTCCTAAATAAATTCTGTTTCAATTTCCATACATTAAAATTCACTCTTTCATAATCAACAAGACAAGGAATAACAAGTGTTGGAGAGGGTGTGGAGCAAAAGGAACCCTCATACACTGCTGGTGGGACAATGAACACTGGTACACCCACTATGGAGGACAGTATGGAAGTTCCTCAAAAACCTAAGAATAGAGTTACCATATGACCCAGCAATTTCCCTTTTGGGTATCTACCCCCCACAATTTGAAAACCTTAGTCCGCAAAGATATATGCACCCCAGTGTTCATCACAGCCCAGTGGCCAAGTCATGCAAATAACCAAAGTGTCCTTTGATAGATGACTGGATGAAGAAGCTGCACATATACACAATGGAATATTGCTCAGCCATAAGAAAAGACAAAATAGGGCCATTTATGACAACATGGATGGACCTTGAGACCATTATGCAAAGTGAAATAAGCCAGACAGAAAAAACCAAGAACCATATGATTTCACTCATTTGTGGAACAAAAAGCTGAAAGCAACAAACAAAGAAACAAAAACTCATGGACACAATCAATAGGGGGAGGGGAGTGGGAGAGAAGGGACAGGGTCTCAAATATATGGTGATGGAAAGAGAAGTGACTCTGGGTGACGAACATAACACAACACATAGATGATGTATTGTAGAATTGTATAGCTAGAACCTATGTAAATTTTACTAACCAATGTCACCCCAATAAATTTAACAAGAGAAAAAAATTTCACTCTTTTGCTATACATTTCTATGGATTTTACAAATATAGAGTGATGTATCACCAATGTAGCATCATATAGAATAGCTTCACCACCCTAAAAAAAATCCATGTTTCACCTGTTTAACTTCATCTCCCTTCCATGACCACTGATCAACTTACCATCTCTGGAATTTTCGCTCTTTCAGAATGCCATATCAATGGAATCATGGACTATGTAGCCTTTCAGACTGGCTTCCTCCACTCCGTACTATGCGTTTAAGATCCGTCCCTGTCTCTGTGTGGCATAGCTCCTTCCTTTCTATCACTGAATTGAATTTGGTTTATTGTGTCCATTTACCTATGCAAGATGCCTTTCTTGCCTCCATATTTTTTTTTGGTGGTAATAAGTAAGGCTGCTATCAATATTGGCATAGAGCTTTTTGCGTGGGATAAAATTGTTTTACTATTTTGCATTCTTTTTATGCTTAGGGAAAACCTTTAGCTTTAAGAAATTTTCTTGGGATTTCATTTCTTCCTAATATAAGTGAAGTACATAAAAGTGCTTCTTCAATGCTTACTTGTCTGTCTACAAGTGCATTTTAAATTCCAAATTCTGCCTTCACAGGTGGCTGTTCTCATCTAATTCTTTAATCTTATCCCCCATTTGATGTTGTACTCCATGGTAATTACTTATTTTATTGTCTGTCAGTCAGTTTTATGTAGACGGATGCTGGTAGTTTCAATCAGACAGGAGGCTCCTAATTCCTCTATTAGACTTCTCTGCAGAACTTTTTCAAATGGCTTAGTAAACTCTAAATAAATTACACCTTTTGAGTTAGTTTCCAACTCTAGCAAGAGTCAAGGAAGGCTATCAGAAGGCTGAGTCGTATTATCAAAGACTAGACATCAGCCAGTAGACACTTTGTCTCCAAAAAGAGGCCTTCGGTACATTCATTGAAACAACTATGAATGTTGATGTATTTTTAGAGAAAGGGTAATTTTTTTAAATGTGTCTGGACAAACATTACTTGGGTATGAGGAATCCTGACTTTTATCTTTTCTCTTCTGTGAAGAAGATTCTGACTTTATCTACCTAATTCTGTTTATGTCCAGTCCCCTCTCTCTGCAGAGTATTTTGCCATTTGTTTCTTACTGGTATTTTGATACAGAATCTGGAGACAGAGGAGAGGTAGGAAGAGAAGAAATGTGATGGCCAGGGAGAGGGGGTGTGAAGGCATGAGCTCCTGTGGAGTGGAGGAAAGAGACTGAGGAGGGGGAAGTGGTGATTTTTATGGTGTTCTCTACGTCATGCTCAGGAAATAGAAGGAAAGCACTTGCACTAACTTGAAATTAGTCCTGCCTTACTGATTGTGTTTTCCAGAAGGCGACTGCCCTGAGTTTGGATCAAGTGTTTTGCAGCTTCAGGGGGGCTACAAAAGTATCTCTGCCTGTGTCTCCTTCCATTAGAGCACGCACAGCACGCACATAGGCATGCGCGCACACAGGCATGTGCACACACACACACACACACACATACACATACACACACACATACACATACACACATGGACACATGCACACACATACACACATACATATACACACATGCACACACACATACACACATACATACGCACTCACATACATGCACACACACATACAGACATATACACACATACACATACATACACACACACATACACACATGCACACATATACACACATACATACATGCACGCGCGCACACATGCACACATACATATACACACATGCACACACATATACACATATGTACACTCATACGTGCACACACACACACACACACACACACTCATACACACACACGTCTCCACAACAAATACCACCACAACAAGGATAACCCACGTTAGTGTAAAATGCAGATGTTAAATGAAGTAGCAAACAGAGGTCATTAGCTGAATGATTTGGTTTAAAAATTAAAATAAATAAATAAATAAAAGACCAGCAGAATTAGGAATTTCAGAGCTAGAATTAACCCTGTTGGGAACCCGGAGCAGTGAACAGTATTTCCATGCTTCTTACTTTACAAAATACACATGTGGGGGCATCGTACAGTGACAGTACCCAAGGGCTGTCCAGAGAGAAGTCCATCCGTAATTGCCTCTGTTTCCCACGTACGTGGCTGCGTGCTTTCCAGACAGCCCTCGCGTATTCGATGGCCTTCCTATGCCCTCAGGTTTACTGTCCCCTTCCTGAGACCACTCCTCATTCCCCCCCAAATAGTTAAAGCCGTGGAGTTCTGAGCTGAGCTTTTCTGAGCACTTTATAAGTAATTGCTCAGCTTCCTGCTTCCTATTGTCTTTCGTGACAGTCTTTGGATTTCTTAATTATTGCATTTTGTCTTTCTCTGTCTCTCGGAGAGCAAAACTGTTGTATGGCTCGCCGTTCTTCAGACGGAAGGCAAAATGAAAAGCTCCCGGCGTTAGTTCGTGGTGCTGCTACGTCACCATTTCTGCCTTTGGAAATAAATTGTCGGAAGATCTGCAGTTTCTCCTGTCGGCTCCTCAGAACCCTTGGCAACAAGTCGCCTCTCCCGGGGGACGTTTATATTCAGGGCACAGTCCAGCGCTCAGGGAGAATGCTCTACTGACGTCTCGCGGTCATTAATCACTGCCCAGCCTCACGACTGGGGGCGCTCGTCAGTCCACACACATGCATTCAATTCAGGGCTGACTGTTCCAGTTTATGGATTAGCTAGCTCTTGGGTTTTGTTTTTATATTTTTTCTCAGTGTTCCTCCCCAATCCTTGTCTCCTGCTTTATTTCTTCATGGGCTTTTGTCACAGACAGAACGGGGGGTGGACAAAATAAAACTAAAGTTAGCCTTTACATGTCTGTTAGTACATCTACTCAACATTATAGAGATGTTCTGTTTGTTATGGGTGATTTGGTTATATGATCACTGCATTTTCTGCTGTATTCCTCCTGTCTCTTCATCGCACTTTCTGAAAAATCAGAGGCATTGGGAAATGGCAACAACCTGAGAGTCAGGCCCCTCGGCTTTGAACCCGGGTTTTGTCACCTAGTAGTTGAGGCCTTAGCCAAATAGTTGAGACTCAGTTTACCTATCTGTGAAATCAGTTAATGCCATGACTTCCTGCCTGGGTCAAAGAAATATGGGTGGATTATTATATAATGAGACCACTGATTTAGAAGCTATATGAGAGTAGGCATATGTAAACACGTCAGTATGTAGACTCTGAAAAGTTATACCAGATCAACCTGGGTGTCACAATATTGCTGCCTAAAGGTCCACCCCGAAGCCCCGTTACTTAACCATCCTGCTCTATCAGGGATCTCTGGGCATGAATGGGGAGGCACATGGAGCTGGAGCCCAGCAGGTCACTCCAGCTTCTGTGTGCTTTTTCTGTGGCCCAGACTGAAGGGCCAGAAGCTAATCTAGGAAAGCTCTTCTCATGGCGATGGCAGAAGTCACGCAGCTGAAGTCCAACAGGGCATGAGCATGTCCCCTCCCCTCCGTGTGTTACTCGCACTAACATTGCATTTGCTAAATAAAGTTACTATCCAAGTCCAAAGTCAAACAGGGAGGTACAGCCTAGCTCCAGAGGGAGGGACTGCAAAATTTTACAGCAAAGAGCATGGATGCTTCCAATGACTGAACTTAAATTTTGTCTACCCCCGCTAGCTTTCTGTCCTTTCCCTGACCACCTAGAATGCCATTCAGCCTTTAATATTTCTCATGTAAGAGGACACTTACAATGCTGTATTGAAAGCTTCTGTCTGTATTGTGAAGATGAGCCTTCTGAATGACATATGACATACAGTCTTACATGCAATATATATTTTCATGCAAACAAATTGCTATAACATATCCAAAATGAGCCTGATTTTTTTCTTGCCATTTAAGAGGACATAATCCCCTGTCATCAAATTGTCTATGTAATGGGCTGTATCACTGAACAAACTTGAGGAAAAATGTACTCTTGCTTGCAAATATTTCTAGAGTTATTACATTACACAGTGACCTATCTTTTTTTTTTAATTCATTTTTATTGTTAGACTTATTGGGGTGACATCTATTAGCAAGGATTACATAGGTTTCAGGCATACAATTCTACAGTGCATCGTCAACTTGATGTATAATAAGTTCACCACCTAATGTGACTTCTCTTTCCATCACCTTATATTTAGCTTCCCCCGTCCTCTCCCACCCCCTCCCCTTTCTCCCCTCCCTAACCCACTCGTCCCCAAATAAACATTAAACTATTGATTGTGTCCATGGGTTATTTACCTATCTTCTTATACGTAGGGCAGCTTGTAGACGCCTATCCAAACTTCTTTGACTTAGGTCTCTGTGATACTGTGACTTATAATGAAAGTACATACGTTTGGGTTTTGGCCCTGATGCAGTTGATAAAGGTGTCTTTGGTTACGTTAATGAGGTGGCTTTGGGGAAAGCATCTGTGTAACATAGGGATGGAGCCTGGGGGCCGTGGACCCACCCCCATGATTAGAGGTTGGAGCTGTCATTCCCACCCCTGACCTCTGTGGGCTGGCAGCTGAATCCTAACTTTATCTGAAGAAGCTACCGATAGGCGTCAGGCTGCCTGTGCTCACAGGAGTTAACCTTTATGACTACTTTATTTTTTCTTCTTCTTCGTCTTCGAGTCTTGATAAAGTCAAGTGGGGGGAATGGGACAATATTCCTGAGTGTACATATGACCCTGCAATCTAACAATTTGGCACTTTATTTCTGCTGCAGGGTGAGTAATTAGATGAGTAAGTCAATGAACATTGGGCCCATGTGATTCACTTGGAGTGGACAATAAACCTAATTCTACTTCCCTGTAGAGCGGATATAGGGTTCTAATGTGAGGGTGGAAATCATTTAAAGCTCTGGGCACCAGGGTAGTGGTGTATTTCAACGACAACAGTAACAACAGCAACAGGCCTCCAGTAAAGAGGTAAAGCTTTGAGTGAAATAAGGGACTGAAGTTCGATGTCAGTCTCCTTTGATCTAGGCCTCGCAGACAGTGCGCACGGCCAGGATGTTAAGTTTACAGTACGCAGACCTAGTCAGCAAGAAGACCGTCCGGTACAAAATTCTTTCCTGGGTACAAAGGAGTAGGGTTTCCGTGTCTCAGAAAGACAGCCACTTGCGAGTTAGGTTATCGACATTTCCGATCTTCTCCAAAGTTTTTGTTTTTTGTTTTTTTTAATTTATAAATTCAACAAAGCTTTATGCAGTGCCTACTCTAAGCCTCTTCAACGGAAGCACCATTCACATATTTAGCTGATTGTTTAAATCAGATTGACTAGTTTTATATTACTTGGTGGAAGTTTTTATATATTCTGAAGCAGAGCCCTTTTCTCGATTGTATCTGTTACAAACCTTTTCCCCACTGTGTGGTTTGTCTTTTCACTTCCCTAAGGGACTCCAAATGAATAGACATTGTTCATTTTAATGTAGTCCAATTTATACATGTTTTCATTTATAACTGGTACTTTTGTGGGTCCTGATGGGAAGAAACTTTTACTTTTCTTAAGGTCCATAGATGCATTGCTCAGCCATTTCATCTGTAGCTTTATTTTTTTATATCTACAATCTACCTACAATTCATTGTATGCTTGTTTTGGGGGGAGTATGTGTGCGAATGGCACAAGGTATGTAGTGATCAAGTTCCTTTTTTTCACTTTGAATGATGAATTAACAGTTATGAGAATGATCATCCTTTTCCTGCTGTTCTGCAAAGTAACCTTTGTCCTGAAAAAGCTCCCAGGGATGCTGATTCTTTTCTCTCCCTTTGGTTCCACTGGTCTTTTCACCTTATTCTTGGACCAGCATCACCCTGTCTTCATGCTGTTGCTTTCTATCAGTTGACATCTGATGGGCTAAGGCCTATAACTTTTGTCTTCCTCTTTAAGATCATCTTTTCTACCTTTGACATTTTGCATTTACCTTTTTCTATAAATAAAATATTTTATCTATGCAAACCATACATATATAGGTGCACAAATCAGGAGAGTGAGTTCATTGCTTTTTCAAAAATTGATCATACTTCCATACCAAGCACTCAAGAATCCTATTTGTGTCTCCAACTCACTCCTACAGCCCTTCTCAAAAATAATCACTATTCTATAATCTAAAAATACAGATTAGTATCTTTCTGGTTTTGAATTTATATTAGGAGAATCGCATAGTATGGCATTGTTTGTTTCTAGCTAATTTGTTCATAAATATGTTTATGACACTTATTCAAGGTGGTGTATATTCGTAGTTTGCTTATTTTTATTATTGTATACTATTTCATTGTATAAATGTACCATAATTTATACAATTGTGTAAATGTCCGAACTACTATTCATGCCAATTAGTGTCTAGGTTCTTGGCCAATTACAGATAACACTAACATAATTACTCCTGTATGTGATTTTGTGTATAATGTAGATATATGTATATATGCATTTTTGTGATGTGCATCACTAAGAGTAGAATCCTGGTTTATAGGGTGTGCATATGTTTAGCTTTAATAGTTAATAAAACTGTATGTTTTCTACTGTTACATTTCTCATTCTGTATGGCTTTGCCTGACTTCGCTAAATCCACTAAGCATCTCTTTAACTGTGTCTTATTTGCTATTATATCTCTCTTTATCCTCTAAGCGTCTGTTTTTATTAGGTGTTTGTTCTGCTTGGTTTTGGGAGTTCTAGTATTCTGTCATGTGGTCTGGCTCCCTAAGCCACTGGTTTGCCTATTTCAGATTAAATGCTGAACCCTGTATATGCAAATATCGTAGAACTAGTTTGACAACTGTGGAAGATAACGTGTTTGTCTAGAGGGAATCACATTTGTTTCTGTCTAGCAACTGGTCTGTGGGCTCCAGGAAATCCCTGTTATTTTAATCCAATTAAGATTTCAGGTGATTTCAAGCTAGTTTTCACATGTTTCCCAAATTGGTTCATTCCTTACTGTCCTTTTCCTGAAGGGTTCCCCATGGTGTTCCCACTGCAATCACGCAATCACGGTGGTGCTCTAGGGCCCCCCTTCTGTAGGCGCCCAGAACCCCATTCTCCCCTCCACGGGAGGCTGTGTGAAGCTCAGCTCTGCAGTGCCTCCATGAACACGCCGCAGAAAATGCCAGACCTAGCTCTCAGTGCTCGCTGTCCCCTCTGGGAGTAGATCCCTTAATTCCTTACTTTTCTGACTTGATATTTTCTCAATCATTTCATTCTTTTTTAAATTCAGTATTTCTGGTTACTGAGTGAAACGGTTAGCCACAATCATCTACTCTTCCACTGCTGTAAACCCCTTACACACTACCTTAATCTACAAAACATTTAAAGAAAAAAAATCCAAAATATACTTTCTAGTTCCCCTCGCACCAACACCCCATTTCGCCTAAGGCTGTTAAATAATAGAGTCAGCCAGACTTAATAGGGAACAAATTAGGTGAATTATTTGCTGCTAGCCCAGGAGATAATGCTCTATATTTTTCAAGGCTTGTTATCCTGTGTAATGCTATAGGGTTTTAATTATTACTTCAATTAGGGCTTTCAAAAAACACACAAACAAAACAAACTGTGGGCTTATTCACATACTTTTTGCCTTCAGACTCAGAGGGACTTCACTGATTTAAAGATGGCGAATGGGTGGTATCATTTGTTCAACACAGAGTAAAGGAGCTCGGACACTGCTCTGTAAAACAGTTAAGCAAGTAAACTGGTTTCTTTTATTACTTTTTTTTTTTTTGCATCTGATACATAGGTGGTAAAATTACACATGAGATATTAATTTCCTTTGGGATAATCTATTGAATATAACCCTATTATTTTGATAGGGATTAGTTTTAACTCTGGGTTTGGAGAAATGTAAATATTACCCCCCACCCCCAGGAAAAGAATGTCTGGTTCATGTCTCGTTCAACACCGCACTTCATTATGTTTCTACTTTTTATTCTCATCAAAGAATATGAAACTACAATACTTCCTGCTCCATTGATGTGAAAATTGCTTCATTTTTTTTCTCTCTCTCCCCCTCTCTCTCCCTCTCTTCCTTCCTCCCTCCCTTCCTCCCTCCCTTTCTCCCTACCTTCCTCCAACACCAGTATATTGTCACTTAGGAAATACATTTTGGATGACTATACATCGAGCTGAGTTTTTTCTCATTTCTCACAGTAAGCTCTCCCTCAAAAAGGGCCATACTAGTCTAGTTTCTTGATTTATAATAAAAATCCTTACTGTGCCATGTACTAGAAAACTTGCATACAAAGTGTGCACCCTCTCTTTTATTAACAAGTTGTGATGTGGAGTGTCTGTGGTTCTCATTTCTTCTTCATCCCTCCCAGGCACTGTGATTGGCGTTTGCCAGTCATGGAATCAGTATTCCCTTAAATGAGTGATTGGATGAACAGAAGGAAATGACCTGCTGATTGCTAGGTGACCATGGAACTAGAACGAAAAAAGTTAGATGTTTCAGATGCTTCTCATCATCAAGTTATGCTTGATGTGTCCATGTCCATAGTAAGAATGGCTTTCACGTAAGCAAAAGGTCTGGGTTCCTGTTTTAACTTCATGACCTTAGGTGAGGTATGGTGAGATCAGACACAGATCAGGAGAGAAGAACCAGAAGGAGTTTTGCAGTTTTGTTACGCTCACAGTTGGAGAGAAAACAGAGTTTCCCACAGGGTCGTTCGAGGGAAGGCTGGAGTGGGTCAGGACCCAGAAGGCGGGAGGGTAGCTGTGTATAAGAACCTTTATTATGGTTCCTGTGGGATGGAGAGGGAGAGGCAGGGCAAGCAGGTTGGGGATTGGTTCATTTCAATAATTTTGAAGCATTCTGGGGCAAAGGTGGTGTGCCTGGAGGGTTTTTTTTAATTTTCTTTTTTTTTTTTCATTGTTAGACTTATTGGGGTGACATCGGTTAGCAAGGATTACATAGGTTTCAGGCATACAATTCTACAGTGCATTGTCAGCTTGTTGTACAATAAGTTCACCACCCAGTGTGAGTTCTCGTTCCATCACCTTATATTTAGCTCCCCCAAAATCAATATACAAAAAGCAACAGCATTCCTATATGCAAACAATGAATCCTCAGAAAAAGAAATGAGGGAGTCAATTCCTTTTGGCTATCACAACAAAAATAATGAAATACCTGAGAATTAACTTAACAAATAACATAGCAGACTTATAAACAGAAAACTAAGACACTTTTGTCCCCAGAGTTTTAATGGCTTCAGGTATGAGAGCCAAAGAAAGGACGTGTTTGAGGGTGCAGCCTTACTCAGCTGCTATAGAAGGGGAACAAACCAGCCTTTTTAGCCATGACTTCAAAACTGGATCAAAACAGTGCAGGAGGGTGTGTGTGTGCGTATGTGCGTGTGCACACGCACCATATTACAGCTCCTACATTGCTTTTTCTACCTCTGCGAAAAGTTTTCCATGGCCTGGTCAATATATGCTTCACAGATTTTGAAGTAAAATTTTAAAAAATAAGTAAATGAGAGACAGACAGACACAGACAGAGGAAAAAAAAGAGAGGAAGCTAATGATCTCCTCTCTCCCTTCATTAGCAAATTCTGCTTTTAGATACAATGCCAACATTTATCGGAATTGTATTTATTCCTTTGTACCTGCACACAGTTTCATTTTTTATGATAAAATGAGGACTGTCTGGGAAAAATCCATCCACAAACGCCTCTATTTTCCACTTTGCAGATAGCCCTCATACTTGATTCTGAAGGCAACAGAAAGGAAGAGATGAAGTTAATTTTAAGGGGCTCCACATTGCTATCACTCCAACCAACATTTCTTTACCTCGTCTGATGAAACTGGGGGTGTGGAAGGGAAGTAAATGTCCTAACTATAGCTTGACTATACCCTCCCCCTCAAGTCATATAGTGAAATTCTAACCCCCAAGGTGATGTCATTAGGAAGTGGGGACTTTGAGATACAATCAAGTCTTAAGAGTGGGAGCGTTCGTAGATGGGATTACTGCCTTTATAAAAGAGCCTTGAAAAAGTCCCCTTACCTCTTCTGCCATATGAAGTTACACAGCAAAAAGACAGCCATCTATGAGGGAGCAGCCCCACGCCAGACATACATCTGCCAGAACCTTGATCTTGGGCTGCGCAGCCTCTAGCACTGTGAGAAACACGGTTCAGTTGTAAGCCACCCAGTCTATGGGATTTTTCGTTACAGCAGCCTAAATGGACTGAGACAATCCATTTTCAAACAACTTAGAATAAAATGTAGTTTAATTGACATGGTGCACACTGAATTTGTAAGGCCTTTTGTGACGACATTGGGAAACCAAGTAGAAACAATTTGCAAAACATGTGCAGTAACTGCATTTCACTAAAGTGAGGCTTATGAATTGTAATTGCAAGTTTTTAAAAATCTGTCTTGGATATTTAGTCTTATAGAGAAATTTGATTTCAACAGTACCAGGTTTTTCTGTTTGTTTCTGTAAACATTAGCCTGGCAAAAGGAGAATGAAGAAGAAAAAGAAAAAAAAAAAATATATATATATATATATATACACACATAACAAACCAACAACGAATATTAACTTCTTGGATATTTTTCTAGTAGAAAACATTGACTTGTCACTTAATGGGAAATTTTATCAGATCACGAAGTCCCCAAGACGATTAAATTTGATGTTGAATCTGGAGAGTATTTTTTCTATAAATATCATGCTACTATAAAAACGAGTTGCTAATGAGGTGATTGACTTAAATGTCATCTCTCTTGCTTCCTAATGTTTGCTTAAGTGTATTTCTTTTTAGAGATATTTAACCGTAAGTTGGAACTCTAAAGGTATGTTGGCATAAATGTGAAGTAGAGACACAGACAAGACTATGCAACACCCAGTTTTTCAGATAGCATTGGTTCTCATGTGGATGCAACATAAAGAAGCATGACCGTGATGACCACCATGTTGAATTATTACCAGGTGAACTATTGTAGTCCAAGGCCAACAGTTGTCACATGGACATATCACAGTTCAGCGCACTTTTAAGGGAAAATGCTAATACTATGCTGGAATCCTAATAATGCACTTTTATATATATTTTTGATAATACCAATTATCAAGAGTTCACATATTCTATTATAATTAGAACACACAGCATGGAGTTGGAAAAAAATAAGAAGTTATGAAAATTTAAAGAGAATATTGAGAGGACTTCCAAATTTATTATTTTTTAGCTGATTATTTAGTTATTCATTCTGTATATGTGTATTGAGAATGTAGAAATGTGTCACAGACAATATTAGGTGCAGGACATACAGAGATGAAACAGGTTGTTGCTGCCTGTCAGGGTTGTCAGTCTCATTGTAGGACAAATTGACCATACAAAATGACAACCGACACGATTTCTTTTTTTTTTTACGTCTTTATGTGATTGGCTGTGTTGAATTATGAACTAAACATAGAGGATGAGTTCTTTGATATGAGATTCTGAGAGTTAGCATCATCTTTTGTCTCAGAACCCGGTCCTCCTAAGGATGTAGACGGCATGTATTATGGTTGCAAAATACAAAAAAGCAATTATATGAATCATGCCAAAGCATAATTTGCAAAATGGAGACGTGCAGAAAATAAGGCCATGCAAAACATTTAGCAATTTTGAAAACTAGGAGCCATTGACATTTGACAGGCTAACGTCAGGATCCAGTTTGCTTGCTACCCTGACGACGGTGCAGCCCTTCAGGGGACGGGTTAGAGCGTGTGCCCGTGAAGTGTCTGCGCGCTTCCCACCTACTACCTGCCCTGCGGCCGCTCTGTTCCTTCACTCAGTGGAGCTACATTTTCCCGAGGAGTCCCCTCCCCACTAGTATTCTTTGTTCCATCCGATGCCCTAGAGGAAGTCTGGGAGGGAGAAAAAAATTATATATGGGCTTCCTGGGCCGCTTCGGGATCCAGCCCCCACAGACAACGCTCCCTCCACCGCTGCCTTTTGCACTGACCAGCCCCCACTGCGCCGCGGGTTCCTTGTGGCTGATTCTGGCTGCGGCTCTCCTACTGAACACCCAGCCCTACGGACGCTCACTTGCTAATCTCTGGGTTTTCTCACTATTCTGTTTGGCTTGTCAGTTGTTTTCATTACTAATGTGAACAAGTTTATCAATCCGTCTACCTATCTACCTATCATATATATAACTCAAGTATCTATATGTAACGGAAGGGCCTAGAGTTGCTTCTGTTTCTATGCCTGAAATCCTACTGACATCTCTGAATCAGAGTCTATAGCAACATCCATGCACAACATCTCCTCTTCCATACGTTGAAGGCCAGTGTGTACGACTAACACGGTCTTCAAATAGAGCTACAATATATCCAAAATAGCTAACATTTTTTTAAATTGTCAGATCTTTATGATGACTATCATCTTGGATTGGACATTTAAAAATTATTGACTGTAGACAGACTGGTGAGACCTCAATAGTCACTAGTTCTGCTTGTCTATGTAGTTCTTTGAAGGCTAAGACAATTATTTCACAACTCTATGTACTATTACCATGATTCTTATTCTCTGTAGTGATGAAAAGACCGCTTATGTAGGTTTTGTCTTCTTGTTACACCCCTCTGATTTTTCCTCTATGGACACAGGAGTCTCAAAAGTTATTATTCTGCCAAATTGCAACTCCAGTTTCCCCTCTAACTGCCTGCAGTCTTACTCGGCAATAACGTGTACCATCCCCACCACCACCCACCACATGCAAATACACACCTGCTGCACGAGAGGGCAAAGACCTCTCTTGACACATCTATAGTCAGGGCCATTGGAGCCATGAACCCTCATTAATATTTAGAGGGGATTATTTGTAGTAATTACAGAGTACAAAATGAATAGTGTTTTAATCTTATTTTAATAATGATAAAATGAAGAGCTTTTGTAGTTATTCTAAACATGGTCCATCTATTTCACATTAGCCAGAAAAAAAAAAAAAAGGAAAGAAGAAACAGCATTTATGAAGCCTACACAGTGCACCAGATTCTGTGAAACTTGTTAAATGCAAAATCCCTGGTTTTCCTTGTTTAATCAAAGGAACTGATGCTCAAGGGATTGAATCAATTTCCTGAGGTTGAAGCAGGATATGAATTCAACTCTCCTACATTTCGAGTCCCAGACTTTCTCCTCTGAACTCAGACTGATTATCTCTCATATGGAAGTACTCAAACATATTTGTTCAAGATATAAGTGAATGAATGAAAAAAATGAGTAAATTATGATATAGCCTAAAGCTTAGCCCCTTAAGTTTATGTAATACGAGGTTGGACAATTAAGTTCACGAACTCATCCTAGAAAAAGTGCTGCGCACCTCATTGCTGATATCACTACGGTCACCTTTGAAGTCCTCCCCTTGGGAAGCTACCAGTGCCTAGTCCACCCTCCACAGCAGTTTTGGAACTGGTTTTCCGGAATGGCCATCAGAATCAGCATTCCTAAAATCTGACAATTCAGTTTACGAGCTTACCACTGTATGCTTGTGTTGGCAACCCTGTACAAACAACTTGGTAAGGTGTCATAACCTTGTCAAGGTACAATGACAGCTCTGATGGCCATTCCAGAAAAAGAGTTCCAAAGCTGCTCTGAAGGGTGGACTAGACGCTGGCATTGGTGCACAGCTTCCCAAGGGGAGGACTTCGAAGGTGACCATAGCAACATTCAGCAATGAGGGATGTAGCACTTTTTCTAGGATGACTTAGCAAAATTAATTGTCCAACCTCGTATACTTTCTAATTCTTTAGTTTCATCAAACCAGTTATGTGATGTAAAATGGCTGATAACAGAGACAATGACCTATGATTTATAGAAGAATATATAGCTTAATTGGCAATATAAAGAGAGAAAGACAATTCCTGAAAGAAGTGGTTATATGGGCAGTCAGGTTGCTACCATAAACTCCTTTCTTCATGCATGAATAGGAGCGTAGGTTATTAGAGCAATGATGGAGTTAAACTTGTCTCTGTTGGCTCCCAGCAATGGTTCTGACTACAGTTGTATGATAGCAATTACAAGACATGCTTGAAATTAAATGCAGAGGAAATAGACTACAGGTAGAGGAAATTAATGGTAATCAGGAGTTTAGAAAAGTAGGACCACAATGTAAAAAAATAATAATAATTATCAAAGGCCTACTAGATTTACTTCTTCTTCAGGCCTGAACTCATGAACTAATGACCCAAGCAGGTGACAATGTGGGTGACTAAGAAGGGAATGGCATGGTGAGAAGACATGCTAGTTGTAGGAAAAAGGAGTGGTAGATCCCTTTTGTTGTAGAATGTCTTTGATGTAAAATGGGATGAGATGCAGAATATCTAGGATAGATTTCACTGTCTACCCACATAAATCCAAGCTCCCCTCCAAAAACCAAAGAATCAAGAAAAGAGCTTCAAGAATAACAAAAATAAATACTAACGATGAGTCTACTAGTACTACATTTGGCTACATCTTGCTAAGCTAAAGATTACATTCAGTTCTTCTCATGGTTCCTTATTGCTACTTCACAGGGTTCTCATAAATACCCTGTGAAGTATTAATAATTATTATTTTATAGATGGACAAACTTGCCCCATAGCTGCTTAGATAATAATTGGCAGAGGCAAGATTCAAG
The DNA here is from genome assembly GCA_004026885.1 of Lyroderma lyra. Taxonomy (NCBI): domain Eukaryota; kingdom Metazoa; phylum Chordata; class Mammalia; order Chiroptera; family Megadermatidae; genus Lyroderma; species Lyroderma lyra. Next base: position 41,177 of record PVJL010000396.1, on the reverse strand, counting down.
CCCGTATCTGTCAGACTCCACATCTCTTTCTCTTATAATATGTTTTCTGCCCAATTCCCATCCCAAATAAAGAAACCAAAACATTTAGCAGATATAAGGTGAATTTAGGTTTGAGCCCAAACATTGGCCTAGGAATCAGGGTTCTTGAAACATAAGAGGCATGGTTACAAGTTGTCAAGGTGGGACATGATGGGATGTTTAGTGAAACCAGCTATAATACTATCTGAGGATCATTGTTATTTTTGATCTTTTAAATGTTTATTATATGTATTCTATTGAATCAAGGAAAAGGGGGTCAGAAAACATTGGATTATTCTCCATACAGGCAACGGGAAATGAGTTATTACTGAATACGACTGCATCTCAAGCACTGTACAAAGTGTTTGTTATAAAATGCCCCTGATTAAAATCTCATCCCATTATAGAGACGAGGAAACTCAGGATCAGGTCATTCTGATTCCGAGCCTGAGCTCTCCGTAACTGGATGCCTGTTAGCTAAGGTAAGGTCACAGACAGCAGGACCTGTGCCAGTAGTTGAATCATTGCACATTCCCCACCCGCTGATCCCCCAGGGCTAGTGTGGCAGTCTTTGAAAATTGTTTGTAGGCTCCACAGGAGTAGGAAAAGGCTATGACAAGGATATTATGGCAGGGATATTTAGGAGCTGTCTGATGAATGTTGATCCCAGAAGTCTGGGAATTTATCAATTTCAACTACTCACCTTATTTCTATGAATAGATTTACGGCATTTGTATTTGGAGAGATATAAAATAAACAGGCAATGGTGATGGCGATTATTATAATAGAATAACACAACAAAATATCATTAACCTGTTTCCTGTTTAGAGAAAACAGTGCCGCTCACTGCTGCATTCATTTAATTTTACGTAGACACGCTCTTTGAGGTTGAAGAAAAATCTGACTGGTTTTCAATGTGAAAATAAAATATAAAAACTGTTCTTGAACTTATTTCTAAACAGAACTTGTCTCTAATTTTAATGTAACAGAAATGTATATGATGATCAGTATTTAATTTTTGTGTGGTAAATTTCAAAGCACAGAACTCTGGGGTGAGGTTAAGATTATAATCATGGGTTATCTCAGGGTAATCCCTGCAGCCACAAGTATTGCTGACAAGCATCTTGGGGGCAAATGAAAAATGGGTTAAAGGATCATCGAATGGGTACAAGGCCCAATAAGAAGTTGGAAACACAGGCTCCAGCACAAATAAGGCCCCTTTTTTGTGAGCTGGTATTCTATACCAAATCTTTTATTACAAATTTATAAATAAGTATGTATGGTTATAATTTTGTAATAAAATCATAACTCAAGTCCATTTGACTCAATAATCTATACCAAATCTTTTATTATGAAATTGTAAGCAGGTATAGCTGTGATTTTGTAATAAAATAGTAACTCAAGTTTGGGTGTTACTTCTGCCAGACCCTGTAGATTAAGTTATGTACAATTAGCAGCACAAATATATAGAAAGAAATAGAATGCCAGATTTGAGTATAAAATGAGTGAATGAATTACAATATATAAAACATTTTAGTAAGGCAAATTTATCAGGTTCTAAGATCAATAAAAATATGGAGACAGAGTTATATGTAAAGCAGTGGATAATACTTGCGTAGTGTCTTGTTCGCCCTGTCCACAAGAAAGCCTTGGAAATATCTTGTCTTCATGTCAGATACACTCCCTGTAGAGAGAAGAATATATAAACTGTCTTATCCTGATATCCTTGAATGATAAATTTCTGTAGTTAACTCTTCTGGATCTTAGTCCATGCCCAACAAGGAACCATCTTACTGCATTTTGAACTGAATATACCGGGGGTGCCAAAACAATGTATACACATTTTAAGAGATGTTATCTACATATTACTTTTCAAAGTTGAATTGAATCACGGTAGCAATGTGTAATGTGTATGATGCTCACTCAGAAGATGGTGTTCATCAAATGAATGCTAGCGTCACCATGCAACAGGCAGGACAGTCCAAGAAAATGACAGAAGCACAGTTGTTGTTTGAGGAGTGCAAGACCATTCTGAAGTGTTATTTGAAATTTGAGAAAGTTTCCCCCACATTCTCCTGACTAAGCACCCCTTGACTTCTATTTATTGGGGACCGTAAAAGATGTGGTGTGCCATAGAAAACCAGCTATACTGGCAGTACTTCAGGAAGAAATTGAAATGGCATGCACAGCAATACAAGGGGACGCTTCGGTCAGCGTTGCTCAAACCGTAGTTCGCTGTCATCAGAAGTGTCTGGACGCTGATGGAAACCACTTTGAGCACCTCTTGTAATTGCAGAAGTCAAACGTGACTTGTGTTCATCTTTTGTTACTGGTATATATTTGAGTATTACAATTTTAATACAGTTTTTTCCTGTGTTAAGATGTGTATATATATATTTTTTGGCACCCTCTGTATTAAGCTAATAGGAGGAGAACGTTCAGGTTACTTAAAATGAGCTTTCCAGAAAGTAGAAGAGGTTATTTGTTGTTTGGTTGATATCAGCCCCAAGCTTTATGGTTATCCTGAGTCCATCTTTATAAATCCCATCAACCCAGAAACAGTAAAGTGTCTAAGTCACCAAGAATGCAGGGCTGAAGTTCATGCCCTAGAGGATGAGAAACTAAGCAATGTATGTTGTCCAGAGGACTTTTCTTTTGGCAGCGGCTAGAAGACCCTGAATGGGGCTGGAAACACCCTGCTGTTGCATTTCATATTTTTTTCTTCTCACCATTACAGATAGTATTGATAGATGTGACTGATCTTAACCCCCAGTTCATGATACACTTTCCATAACCTAGTCTTCATCTCTCCAATGAGGCAAAATATAGTCTAGAACTGTAACAATTTTCTTAAAGCCACTTTTAGAAACCCTGCATTGAAAAAATTGTTTTGTCAAATTAATGGGATAAGATTTTTCTCCCATCCATCCATGTCACTGATTTGCTGGGGCAGTTGGCCTGTTCTTCCTGTAGGGACTTTACTCTCAGAGTGAACAGGATTGACCCACAAGCTAGAGCCAAAGAACCAGCAAGTACAAACTCTGAGGGTCCAGATTGTTGAAACTACTGGGGAATCCCATGTTCATCAGACAACCTTTAGGACCACTGTTGATAGCTGGGTAGTGTAGGATTATCTTGGACAGAGACCATAGAGAAATTAATCTATTGAACTTTTCTTGTCAATTGGTGTCCTGTGATTTGTGTCTCACTTGATCAATAGTATAGAAAGGACTTTGTGTGCAGAAAGGATATAACCTTAATTATGAGAACTTGCCCTAGTTGTATCAGCCAAGATCCAATCAAGAAAAATAACACTACCTAGGAATGTTGAAAAACAGAGAAATAGTGGAGGACACTACTCAGTTGATGGATACTTGGAAAGCCAAATAGGGAACCATAACCTTGTGGTCAGATATTAACAACCAAAGAAAACTTCTTTAGCTTGAAAGAAAAAAAATATGGAGGCAATGAGTGTCACAAGAATCACTGGTTCTAGAATACACTGATTGTCTGCTGCATTCCCCCTTATTCTAAAATTGCATTTACTTTCCAAGTATCTTCCTTTGCTCAAGCAGTTCAGCCTTTCTCTAAGGAGGTTAACCTTTATTAGCTGAAGTCAATTATGATTTTGTTTGTTTTACTGGTGATTGGTTAAGTAACGTGCCTCTGCTCTAATCTTCCCAATGAGAAAAGATGCCAGCAGTTCCTTAGAAAGGTTTTATCCAGGATAATGCTGCTTTTCTTGTGCTTGGATTTGTCATGTCTGGTTGTGATACATAGAATTGCTTCAGAACCACGAAAACAACAAGCTCAAAATCAAGTCAACACTGAGTATGGCAGACAAGAGATATTTGAAAAAGCTATATCCTCAATGATGCTAGTGGTTTCTAAATTAGCAAAAAGTGGGACAACATAAGAGTTGGATAAATGAGAGCATAATATTTTTTAATCTTTGTTTTATTTTTTACATTTGCAGTAATTCTAAATGCTAGCATTTGGAATTTCTTGTTGGTTGTGATTGATAATAGATGGTGCAATGAAAAGTATCTAGCACAGTGTCTGATGCATGATGGGTTTTTAGTAAGTTCTAGTTCTCTTTCCTGTTTTCCCCACTGAATATCAGGCAACCCAAAGGCAAATTGTGTCACCTTAGGACCTGACAGAAGGACCCAAAAGTGTGTGTTTGAATAAATCACCCAAGGATTCATATTCCAGGGACATAAGGAACGAAACATATATTTTAAAGGAGTTTTGCTTCTTGCTGCCAGGGGGAGAGGAACTCCAGTTTCTAGGAGTGACTCTTTGTTATGTGTGAGACTTCAGTGTCAGTATAGAGTGCAGGGATGAGAGAGAAAATAAGACAAATTTCACAAAATCTCTAAAGGAGACAATAAAAAGGGCAAAGGGCACACCAGCCCCCAAAGAACGACAATTCCAGGGCATGTTTTTTATCTGCAATTACCTGCTCCCTGCTTGGAAACACCACTCTGAGAGCATCTCCATTTGTTTCCACTTACTAATGTCAAAACTATCATTTTCACTTCTCCTCTCCTCGTCTTTCACGAGTGACCCCTTTTGCCTGGCTGTTGACTTCCATCTCCCTGTTGTTGCACTAATGGCATTCGATAGAGTATCTTGACAGACATGCCTGGCCTGTGTGCAAGTCTCCTAGATTCACTATGATTTCCAGTCTCTTAGCAATTTGCTCCTCAGCCTTCTGGTCACATGACTAACTAAGGTCCGTGTTATTGCCTGGCTATGAGCCGAAGCACACAGGGTTCTGTTAGTTTGCCTACTGTCACTATTGGACCTGGATGTCTAAGCCAGATGAAGCGTCACTGTAACCTGCCACAAGCAAGGGCCCTCTCATCCGGGAGTTTCTACCCGATCGACGATCTGTGGTCCTAACTTTGAATACAGAATTTCTAACTGTGTTCCAAAGTACGAGTAAAGCTTGTGAAAATACGTGTCACAACATTGTCCCCAAACTACCAGAACAGCCTTTGACGGCTGCCCCATACTTCATTTTGGGAAGTCGGTGAGCATAACGGATGGGACTTGATGAGCGCAAGTCGCCTGAGAAGTAACCGAGGCGATGACTGGGACTGGCAAGACGTTTTTGTTCAGGCCACTTTCCCCAATGTTTTCTGCTGCAGGGGTTTTGAGGATTCTGATATCAGGTCTCAGAAAAAAGAAAATCTTGGTGAGCATGGCCTCCAGGGGTCAGTTACTTCCATCTTAACCCTAAATTTGGACGGAATGCTTTGTCTCATCTCGAGAAAGTTTTCCTGGGAGTTTGTTTCAACCTTTTCAACCAAATGAGGAATTTACAAATCCATGTATCTGTGACTCCAGCTTAGAACATTTTCTTGGGAAATTTAAAAACATTATAGGATCTGTAGTTAGATTTGAGTAAAAATACTAATCATTAAGATTATTAGATGAGAAATCTTGAGCAAGACTCATTATTTCAGCATATAACCCTGTTTTCCACATAAAGAATCTAATTGTCTTGATGATCGCTGTTAGCAGTAAAGGACTTAATGAGATTATCTAACACTCATAGTAAGGAGTGGACATCTAATCTATGCTACATATAAAAGCCCCTTGAATTCAAGGCAAAAGTTCTTGAAAGACTGGCCAAGGCAATTCATGTTCTCTTTGGAAGAAATTTAATAGGAAAAAATGGCCTACATGGGGGATGTCTTTCTAAAGCAGGAGCTATAAGAACAATATGGTTTATAAAATAGTAAAAGTACACATCTAATTACTTTCTAATCTGTTGAGTATATACCATAAAACTACCTCTTCTGTGTTAAGTCATTTGAAAGCAGTAGGTTAACAATTTTTTATCCCATAGTCCTGGTATTACTTGGTTTTATCTAGTTACATTACAGATACATATATGTTCAGAATATATATTATATAATGTTTATGTTATCACATTATAAACATAAATGACAATATTTTTGCAGAATTACTTTGGACATTTTTATTGCAGTATATTTGTAAAATTCACAGTTTTGGTTTCAACAAATGCATGCATTTGTAAAACCTCATGATATAGAACATCTTCAATAACCCACTCAAATGTCCACTTCCTTCTCTTTGAGATCAACATGCCCCCATCCAAGCCATTGTTAATCTCTAATGTGTTTTGTCTTTATGTTTTGCTTTTTATAGATATCATACAAATAGAGTTTATATTAGGTAGACTTTTTATCTGGCATTTTTCAGTTAGCACCATGAATCTGAGATTTACCCATGTTGTTGCTTCTAATAGTGTTTTTGTTTCATTTTAATTGCTGAGCAGTATTCTATTTGGTGGATATATTATCAGTTGAAGGATGGTTAGTTTATTTCCAATTTTGGAAAATTATGAAAATCACCATAAAGTTTTACATAGTGATTTCTTTGTAAACATTGCTTTCATTTCTCTTGGGTAAATGCTGAAGAGTGGGAATAGAACTGTGTGGGAGTGGTTGGGGTGGGCAATTTTGGGAGTCAGCTCGGCTGGGCTGTGATGCCCAGATATTTGATCAAATATTATTCCAGATGTTTCTGTGAGGGCATTCCTAGATGAGATTCAGTGAAATCAGGGGCTTTGAGTAAAGCTGGTCACCCTCCATAATGTGAGTGGGCCAATCAGTTGAAGGCCTGCAGAGAACCAAAGACTGACCACCCCAGAGCAAGGAGATTTGCAGTAGAGAGCCTTCAGACTTGAACTGTAGCTTTGGCTTTTCTCTGAGTCTTCAGTCTCCTTTCAACCTGCAGACTTTGGACTCATCAGGCTCCATGATTACAAGCCCTTAAATAAATAAATAAATGCGCACACACACACACACACACACACACACACACACACGTCCTGTTGGTTCTACTTCTCTGAACAACCATAGCTAATATAGTTCTGTACTACTTACTATGCATTCCCACATGTGATGTATGGCTGTGTGATTTAGAAGTCATTCAGCATTTTTTATGGAGAGAACAAACCCTATTAATAGGTAGAGTAATTTGTGTCTTGTAGATGAGTACATAGATGTTCACAGACTTTTTGTCCCTCACAATAGCGAATAGACTGGAGAATTAAGATTCAAATCCTTTTCCTCTCTGCAAAAACTTAACTACTTGCCTCCTTGTTGCTAGATTAAACTTTACGTGGTAACATTTGTAAAGATCACATTACTTATCATAGGTTCTCTATCAGAACATTAAGGTCTAGAAAGGCTTTGTGTGTGTGTGTGTGTGTGTGTGTGTGTGTGTGTAAAAGATACACAACCAGTCTCTACTTTCAATACTTAAGAGATATGCAAAATGTGGGAATGATTTTCAGGGAAGTGAGCCAAGTTAAAGTTACTTTAAGGAAAGTTCAAAGTCATCAAGATCATTTTCCAAGAATCAGAAGACAAAGGCGGATAGAACACTCATGTATCTCTGCAGAACTTTCAGGATCTGAATACTGTGATGACTAGAGAATAGAAGCACTGCATGATGGAATGATTCAGGTGGAATTAATGCAGATTTAGAGACCAGCTCTAATCCACTCTTTGAGAAGTGTTCTACTTACTAATTTCATTGACAATGGAGTGTCCATAGTCTGATTCTCTTTTAAGGACTAAAGCAGTGCAAATCGGCTAAAATAGAGGGCTATTTTATTGGGAACTGTAAGAGACAAGTATGACTCAGTACAAGATTTAGCTTCTATAGCATCTTCTTGCCTGGGGCAATTACACAGCACATAGAAACCCCTCTGTACCAACTGTTTTACAGAGAAAAGTATCTGAAGGTTGTGATGTGGGCAGCCACATTTCTCAAAGCATATGCCAACCCAATTGCTTGGGCATCCTTGGGACTCATCAACTCACAGCTCCAGCATTTTAGAAGCTGGACCAAATTACTCTTGTCTTTTTCTTTTGGAAAATTTGACAACTTCTTGCAAAGATGGCCAAAAAAAAAAAGAAAGAAAGAAAGAAAGAAAATCATAATCTCTCTTAATCAAAAACCAACAATTAATTATTCAAATCTTCCTTATAAATTCTTTATGACTTCATCTAAATCAAGGTTTCTCAACCTTGGCATTATTAAAATTTGGGGCCGGGGAATTGTTTGGAGAGGCTCTCCTATGCATTGTGTGATGTTTAGTGACTTCCTTAAATCTTCCCTATCTTCCTTAATTTATTTCAAAATCTTTTTACTGATTATTTACTATGTGACTGGACTTGTGCTCAATTCTGGGAATAAGGCAAATAAAATATTCTCATTTCTTAAAGAAATCTGGAGTTCATTATTTAGAAAGATACAGAAGACAATAACTGAAGTTTCTAACTTGATGCCTTCCTTAAATACTTTTTCAATATCATTAAGTGTTATGCATGAATAAATGTCAGGATCTGGCTCTGAATGATAGATCATAGATCGAGAGATAGATAGATATAGATATGTAGACAACATTCAGTTAAGTTGTATTTCAGAAGCTTCTATTTTAAAAGTTCTCTTTCAATACCCCACCTAGATACTTGCTCATTTATTATTAAATGTTTACTATTATATCATTTAGAAAGATAACTGAAATTATATATACATATATACAATGAATTCCATTGCATTACTGGAAAGTTTGAATGGTCCTAATTGTCCCATTGTCCCAGTCCCAATGAACAGTGAGTGACCTTTCTGAACGGAATAAGGTCCTCCATAGACTTCTTATCCAGTTGATACTCCTGCTGTGAGAGCTATACCTATGGCTGACCTCCAACTGGAACCCTGCGGTCCTGAGCATTTTTTAAAGACTTTAAGGTAGAAGCAATATTTAGTGTTATCTGAAAGATGTGTCAGAACTGCAGCTGACACATATTCCCCATGGGGTGCTTCTATAAGGAGGCTTCTGATAAAGTTGAGGCTTCCATCCAAGTGTGTGTGGGTTGGGGTGGGGGAGCAGGGCGCATTCTGTGTATGGTTATGTAACTGTGTCCGAGCTGTTTGGACAAAGCACACACTCATGTACGAGGATTGTTTATTCCTTGAACAAAATAGATGGTGTAATAATGCATAAACCTGATATATCATTACCAAAGCCAGTTTAGTTGGGATCTAATCATTCACCAGGGCAATTTCTGGGACAGGTAATATTATCTCAAGAGTGCTTCTCTACAGAAATTTCAACTGAAGTGCTTAGCACAGATACAGAAATATGTAGTAGATTCTATATGAAACATGGTAGAAGCTAATAAAACCTCCTTTATAACAATATGAAATAGTGTATTTAAAAAATCCTAAAAATGCCATCTTAAAGCTAATAAATCATTATGACATGCATACCAATAAAACACCATAACACACACACACGCACCAAGAAAGGTTTGTGAATAGTACTGTGTTTATAACTAAGTCTATAGAACAATCACCTATTATTTGACTTTTAGATTCAATAAGTTTTGGTAAATTTAGCTTATGAATACAGTATCATACAGATTTTGTTTATTTACAGTTTATAAACCCACTTCAAACGTTATTTGTATAATAGGTGAAAAGCATCGTGGTATGTATATATATATGCGTGTACGTGTGTGTGTGTGTGTGTGTGTGTGTAAATAGTCACCCATGTTAGAACTCTGCATAACATTATTGGAATAAAACACTGGTTATTTTGGGATTTGGGCACTGATTAACCTCTTTTTCCCCCCTTTCTGGGTTCTAAAAAATGGTATGTAATTGTCATCTATGTCTGCTATAGTGAAAAAAGTAATAAGTAATCTCTGAAACAAAAATAAAGGGGGAGTGGTCCTGGGAAAGACCTATGAAAGCCTGTAGTGGACTCTTTCGAAGCCAGAAGCCAGCGTACGTAAATGTAATTCCTGACAGCCAGGAAAGCGACCGGAATGTGCTGGGTGATTGATAGCCCTGGTTATCTTCTAAAATGAAGGGAGGAGGAGGAGGAGGAGGAGGAAGCACGTAGGAAAACAAACAATGAAGGAATGTGAGGGGGAAGGGAAGTGTTTTGCCAGAGAATCTGCCAGAGACAAGCTGATAGCCCGACTGCTGTTCTTGTGTTCTGTTCCTGATCAAGATAGGAGGGGTCCCAGAGGGGAAAGAGTCCTCATCCTCTCTATCCTCCACCAGTGTCGTGGTCAGTGAGGCTTCGGTGATTATTGTTATTTTGTTGTGGGAGCAGGACACCTCCTGAAATAAGGAAGAGGGCTAAGGGAGAACCTCAGGAGCTTAGAAACAGGATTCCTGCTTCTAGACCATTCCGTACCTGCTGTCACTCACTCTTAGCCTTGTTCTGCAAAGAAAATTTGGTTGTGGATGTGAGTCTCAGAAGTAGCAAGTGCTCCTGCGGCGGGCTTTTCTGGGCACTCCAACGTGGACAGTGCATTCGTACCAAAGGCTGCAATCACAGCCCATCCCAGTACCACCCAATTCCAGCCTTTCAGGTGAGTCCCGGCGGTCTGGCACGTCAGGGTGTGGCCTGCGGCTGTGGGGGAGGGGGCGAGAACACAGGGTGTCTCTCTGGTTGTGAAGTGGGAGAGGGCAGAGCGTGGCGAGAGCCGGCGTCTGCGTTCAGGGGTTGTTCTCTCCTTTCCTTTTTTTTCAAATAAATCAAGAAAATACTCCAAAGGGTTTTACTTCAAGGGAGTTGTGCCTCTGTGTTGAACTTGGCCTTTCTTCTGTGGACAAGCAAAGAAGCAGAGCTGTTGTTTTTTTTGTTATTTTTTTTCTTTTGTTTTTTTTTCGTTGGTTGGTTGGTTGGTTTTTACTTTTTTGAGTGTTAGGTTTCACAAACTCCATAAAACAACTACTAAAAATTTAAATCTCTGAAAATGTATTTTAGGAAAGTCACTCTTGTTTTTGTGAATGTGGTCGTGGGCCCTAACTATCTGTTTTATTTTTGTTCCGTTTTGTTTTTTGTTTTTTCTTGACGTGGGGTGTGGGGGGCAGCTCCCTGGCTGGGAATCGAACCCAGGCCGCAGCGTTGACAGCGCCGAAGCCTTAGCCACTGCACCACCAGGGAAGCCCCTAGTATCTGTTTTAACAGCTTAAAGATCCGACCAACTCTCCTTAGCTCCCCAAACGAAATGGGCAGCAGGTTAGCCATCCCTCCTGGGACATAACTGATGAATTAGGAGGCACAACAGACACACAGACGGGACGCTTCTGCCACGCCGCCCACGAAGTGGCCTCCCGTGTGGACAGGAGACAGCTTTAAGAGTTTAGGCCAAGCCCAGACGGACACCGGGGAGAGATCTCAGGTGCTGGCAGTTTCTCTCCAGCGTTTGCGATTACGAGGGAACGGGAGGAAGATTAGGTGAACGTGGGGGAGAGCAAGGCAGGGGTGAGGTCCCTGCCCGCCTGAGGGTGGCCCCTTGGAAGGAGGGGTGTGAAGGGGGCGTTTCCAAGGCGGCCAGCCTCCCAGCAGACGCCCAGAAGCGCTGGGCAGGGCTTGCTCGGCCAGCACCAGCCTTACTGAAGCAGTTCTGTGCCTGGGGCGGGAGCGCCCACCTGACTCGCCCAGTTAGGAAGTTAGGGTCACATCCGCCTGTGAGGTTACTTGCCAAAGAACCCTTGACCTTGGCCTTTTCCCAAGGAACCTCTCATCTTTTATTGGACCCCAAACCACAAATAACTATGATGTAATATCCGTTGCTCAGGTGGTTCATAAGAAAAGTAACAGTGAAATAAATAATGGCCGTTACTTCGTCATAACATTTTCCTTACCTAAATGTGTATCCTCCTAATGCTCTTCATTAAGACATACATGTTCCCTTAAACGTAATAACAGCCCCGGGAGTTGCATCCTCCTCCTCTGACCTGTAACGAGACCTCAGGGTTACGTCTCCTTCGCACAACATCCCATAACTGGTAGGTTTTAGAGTTGGTGTTTGGACCCAATTCCATCTCCACCCAAACAAATGAGAACAACCATCTCACCTTACTAGGCTGGGGATGCAGCCCGTGTCTTAGGTTCACAGAACGTATCATCTATGTGACAGCGCCCCAGATCGCTGCCTTACAATAGGGGTGCTACGAGAGGGTGGGGTTTCCACGTGCTAAAAAGCACCAAACACTGAGGGTACCGGACGGCACACACACATCTGTTCAAGTGCAGGAGATGTCAGTGAGAGAAGGCTCTCCCGTCCGGTATAATGGAGCGGAAATACAAACCTTCTTTAATCCAATAATTTATGGAAGGAATCACTTGGAAAAAGATTGTTGCCATTTGCTCGTTTTTTCTTTCTTTTCTGATGGATGGATGGATGGATGGATGGATTATAGTGATTCTTGCCTTGTGGACTGCTCAGGGAAACTTTGGCATAGTGCATGAATGAGCTCAGGATTTGAAGTACCTTTGATTTAGGGTTGCAGTAGTCAGTCTCACACTCTGTGTATTTTTGCTTAAGTTATTGTACCTCTCTTATGTTATTTACCTCATCTTCTAAAGAGAATGATAATTGCTTCACAGGGCTCTATTGAGAATCGAATGTATATTAAGTAATTTGTGCTCGATAAATGTAACTTGTCTTTTTACATCTTACACGTTCTAAGGACAGTACGTATTCATTTTTAAGTGCAGTATGGCATTCTAGTCTGTCTATTGTCAATGGCTCCTCCTGTAGTTTAAAAAATTATGTATTATATGCCCCATTGCCTGTTATAATAAATATTACAGGGAAGTTATGCAGTTACTAAATACATTTAAAACACGAGGCTTCATTCAACATGGTCATGAAAGAAGAAACTTTTGAGATAATGCCTCTATTGTTACCAAAATAATTGTCTCCTTTCTACAGTTATTTTTCTCCCATCTACTTAGACAAATCTATTCCGGGATCCATAGCCACTGCTTAGAGTGTGTCTATTCTTAGCTTCTCAAACCCAACGGGATTTGTCTTAGGTCCGATTTCCCAGAAGCAGACCCAGAATTGAGCATCATTTACTACCGAAGTGCTCCTAAGAGAAATGGGTAAAATGGTGGGGGAAACAGGGCAAGAAGAAGTGGGGAAAATTTGGCATGAAGAAGAATCCAGATAAGACTGACACTGTAGACACAGTCTCGGCCTCAGCCCAGTTCCTCGGTGAGCTCCAGAGTGTCCGAACTCCAGCACGTGCAGCTGGGCTTCCACAGTCACCAACAAGTCTGTCCCTGGTTTTGTGCGGCCCGTGGTTGGAGGTGGCAGATTCCGAACAATCAGATGATTCTAATTTCTGGGCTTTCGGGGAAAAGCAGCTCCAGGAACTGAAGGGAGTCCTGTAAGAAGGTTGCAGGTACAAGACAGAGACACACAGATTGGAGATGGTGACACAGGATGGGGAAGCAGTCCCTGGAGTAGGGGGTTGGACAGAGCATTGGCAATGCCCAGGACCGGCCCCAAGCACAACCGAGCCTGTCCTGGGGCCCATCTCGTGTCTATCAGAGGTGTCTAAAGGCAAGGTGCGTAGTTGACTAGTAATAAAGGTTCAGTTAGGAAGACAGTACAACTAGAGTTACAACGACAGAGGAGCTTAGGGGCTAGGTCTGCAGAGTTTGCAAACCGTGCTAAAGAGCTCGTTCTTTACCTTGGGTGACGTGGAATGGAACCCTGTAGGTTAATGTACCAAATTATAAATATATACACAGACACGCACACAATTTCCGCCCAGTGCGTTCATGATTATCCAGTCTCATCAAAGTGCAAATCATTTCAATATTGAATCATTTCTTAAGGGAAAATGAGAAACAGCTCAGTGGACATGCTAAAGAACGGGGGATCACGCGAATTAAGGGATTCAGAACATAATCGTGTGTTCACCAGAATATGAGAACGGAAAGAGTGTGCAAAAGTGGAGACGGATGAAAAATGAAGCAAGTTTTGCTGTGGCTAGAGCACAGGAAGTGATGCAAGTCGCGCTGGCACAGGCCATGGGACAAAGTGTATCCTAAAAAGGGATTTTGAAGTTTATCACTTTCTTGAAGGATGTGTTTTGGGGGCAGGTAAGGGGAGGTATCTAGCAAGGTGCATAGAAGAATAATAGACATTCAGGTTTGAATTATAGAGAACGCCCCCCCCCCCCCGCCCAAGCAATATGGAGCCTAGGACTTCACTGGAAGCAAAGCTTCTAGTAAGCAGGTCCTTAGAAGAGTCCAGAGGAGAAATAATCAGTCCTGTGGCAGGGACGGAGAGGCAGCCGCTGACCTCACGTAGGCCGGCCAGTGGTGGTCTGTATGTGTATTGGGGGGCTGCTGAAATCGGGGGCTGTTGAAAGATGGCACGGGAGGATGATGGCACTCCCTCCTTCTCCAGATGGGTCAGGGGACCCCAAAGTTAGGTGTTGGGGAAGGGCTAGGGTGTGTGGTATAGCTGCACCCTGTAGGTGGTGTAAAGCTCAGGGAACGGCGTAGATCTTACCTTAATGCAGGTCCCATTCCTCCCTCGGAGGTCCCCAAGGGAGCACTGTCACGACACATGCCCCATAGAATCACAGTGTCAGCTTCTCAGCGTGACTGAGCAAATGCTCACCGCAGCACGCTGGCCAGCGTGGACGGGGACTGTCACATGGAACAGGGGCAGGAGGCACATGGCCACTTCCCTGAAGGCCAGAGGTCGCCTCGATTCTCTTAGAATCTGGGGTGACTGCATAGCTGGGGCTCGGGCTGGAGGAAGAGAAGGGCAGGAGAAGTGGGTGAGAGGTTCGGTGGGTGTGTCTGGGCTCAGAGAGCAGAGGGTCACAGGGTGGCACAGGTGTATCCATGCTGCGTAAACAAAAACAAGACAAGCAAACCAAAACAACAACAACTTACTACCAAAAATTTGTAAATCTACATAAAAGCAGAGAGAATAGTACAGTAGACTCTCCATTAACCAGAGCTCAAGCAGGTGACACTCTCAATTGACCAGCAAAGAAACGGAAGAAACCATACGACATTTACCCACCTTGGGCCCCGTTACCTGAGAGCTTCCCGTACAGTGAACCCCCCTGTACTTAGGGTGGGGCTCCCGCCGTTCTCACGACAAGCCCGCTGATGCCTCATCCGTGCAGCAAGCCCGAGACAACTGTAATGAAGGTCCAGGACACCTTCCGGATGCATCTGTCAGCTCTTCAGTATGTACATCTAGGAGATCACATCCTGCCCCATCGGAAGAGGTCAGTCTCTTCGAATCCTGATCCAAACAGACTGGCCTGGTTCTCTTTGGACAAGGGTGTGATGTGGGTGCAACTGTCTTCTTCTCACATCTCCATAGACCAGGGGTTCCCAACCCTTCCTAACACCGCGACCCTTTCATACAGTTCCTCATGTTGTGGTGACCCCCATAAAACTGTCTTCGTTGCTACTTCATAACTGTCATGTTGCTGCTGTTATGAATCGTAATGTAAATATCTGATATGTGTTTTCCGATGGTCTTAGGTGACCCCTGTGAAAGGGTCGTTCGCCCCCCAAAGGGGTCATGACCCACAGGTTGAGAACCGCTGCCATAGACAGACACAGGCCATCCAGGAGCACGGGATACTTGGGACTTGCTGTCTTAGCTTCGCCTGAAAGAATTTTAAGTTGGTGTCCCAAGTCTCACATTCACTTCGTAATGCTGGGGGGAAAAAAGTCAAAGAAAAAAAGAAACATAGGATTTTGCACGGATTTTTTTTCAGAATAATTTATAGGGATTTACTTGGTAATGTTTTCTATGTTTTTCAGAAGTGAGAAATTAACCACCATATATTGCCTTAAAATTCAAAACAAAACACATTTTCAGTTCTCAAGCCTGTTAGATTTTCTTCATCCCTGTATCTCAGGCAGGATATTGCCTTTCTCACAGCTAGAGAATTAAAGTGGAGGGAGGGTGGGGTGGGTAGGGGCCAGTGGGGAGATTGGCGGTGGAGAAGTGGGATCTGGGGTGATAGCGTCTCGGGCACTTAGCTCTGATTTCATTCATGAGAGAGCCGAGTAGCCAGAGGATGACCCCAAGTCACACTGAACGATGCAATTCCTCTGCATACCTAGGACAAGTCTATTTATAAGCAATCGAAACAGTTCAGAGAAATAAACATTATGGTGGCACTTCTTATAATCATTATCCTAGGGATCATATTAAAGTTTTCCACACATTTGTGGTGCAATATTAAGTCTTCTCCCATATTTTAAAATACGTCATTCGTGACCAACTTAATGATGACCAAATGAATGGTTGCTGCCTATTACAAAGTTGAGAATTTCAGCCTTCTGAGTCAGGGCCAATTGTACCTAAG
Source organism: Lyroderma lyra (assembly GCA_004026885.1). Taxonomy (NCBI): domain Eukaryota; kingdom Metazoa; phylum Chordata; class Mammalia; order Chiroptera; family Megadermatidae; genus Lyroderma; species Lyroderma lyra. The sequence goes on along the minus strand of PVJL010000396.1, from coordinate 24,938 downwards.
TAATGTGGACAGGGTGTCTTGGGGACTTCGATGGCAGCGTTGAGACAAACCCATTCGCCCTTATATCAGCACGAGTCCATTAACCTCCTTAAGGAGAATGGCCGTTGTTGAGCATTTCGTACGTAGGCCATCTCATTTAATCCCCTCCCATGCCCAGGAGGTGGGTGTTCATCTCTCACCGTCGGGGGGAGAGCTCTGGCCACTCGGTGAGCTCCGGCGTCACATCTCGGCTGAACATTCTCTCTTGCTCTGAAGCTAGTGCTTCCGTTTATAGGTCAGCATCTCCATGGTTTGTTTCTAGGGGTATGATCTCCCCACGCCTCGCTAGTCCCTGCTCCCCCTCAGGTGTGGATTAAGCTCCTTGTTACGTCTTTGGGGAACGCTTCCTGGTTTCTCTTCCCAGGCCACTAGGGACACACGTCACCCTTCCATAGTCTTAGTGATTTTATGTATACATGTTCAAGTGAAACAGTGAAACTCTTCCAGTCTTCTTCTCATCAACCACAATGTGGGCCAGATCAACATGGCCCATTTTCTGGGTGAGCACACGGACGCACGGCCAAGGGGCCCGTCCGTAGGCCTACAGACGTTCCGCTGCCGTTTCTGTTCGCTTCTTCAAGTATGTTGTGTTTGTTTCCAACTTTAATTATTCCCTTTGTACTTTTCATTGAATTATTTATTACACTCCATTGTGTTTGTATAATATATCCAATTAGAGTGCAGCTAGGAAGAATTGCTGCATTTATGAAAACAAAATAGGATATTTTATAAAGACAATAAACACCCTTGCAAAAAAAATTAATAATCATTCTACTTTAGGTGAGTAAGAAGCAACATAAAAGAGTGAGAGAAATTCCAAATGGATTCTGTAGGTAATTTAGAAGTGTAAGTTGTCTCTCTTTGATAAAATTGAAATTGGAAATTAGAAGGGATTCATTATATGTGAGAACCGTACAACAGAGGCACAACTGACTTGTAATCGATAAGCACATATTCCAAGAAATATATTTCCCTTAAACGGAAAGACTAGTGAGTGTAAATGTATATGTTTCAATTAAAAACTTGTTTAATTTGATACTCATTGTGATGTCCAGTTTAGCCATGTGAATCTCAACCGAGATGACTTAATTCGTGAGAGTTTAATGAGAGCATTTGCAGAGGTAGCAACTAGTCTTAGGAAACTATGGACAGTGACATATCTAGCAGCTGGCAGCTAGACGACAGTCCCCCTCTCAGACGGAAAGAAGAAAAGGATGGAGGTTGTCACTAAAGCCAGGCACAACCTGGAACCCTGACAGAGAATTTGCTCCAGAGGGGCCGTAGTGATAGACACAAGAATTCAGCCCTCGCCAGAGCCGCAGCCATGCCAGAGAACGGGCGACAGAAACACCCGGACTTCCGTTCCCTGCGGCTCTCCGGCCGTTGGCTAGTGCCCCGCATTGGCCCAACTCCGCTGGTACCCAAAGGGGCCTGGATGTTGCAGTCCAACATGTTCAGCCCCATCACCACCCCAGGGTCCGTAACAAGGCAGGCAAGCGTGAAAACGGAGCTGGGGGTAGAATAACCAGCCCACTGGCCGGTCCCACTGCCTCTCAGGGCTAGCGTGATGGGCGAGCCAGTTTCCCCCAATTCACTGATCATTTCACCTTCCCTGTTCGATCAGTTCTGTGAAAGGAACAACGTGCCCCTGTTATGTGCTACGGTCAGCAAGTTGTAAGTCACTGCACAGTATGGTCATTTGGTCACATCAGTAGTTACCTTACTGATGATTTAGAAGAAAAGTTCAACCCTAAGACCGAATTGACTTTCCCTCTGGGTTTTTGGGGTTTTTTTTAAATGCAAAATTAGTGTATGAGTTGGTGACAAGCACTGGTTTAAGACACTGAATTTGGTCCATCGATTTAGTTTCTGCAACCATTGAAAGAATAGTCTGCTGGCTATGGGTGTGATCACTAGCAGGATTTGAACCAGTTACCCATGTGGGAGAACCAAACCAATGCTCGCAGCTGTGTGGTCCTATCTGTGGAAACGGGAATTAGCTCTAAGACAACATCCCATGTGTTATTGTTTACTACTTTTGTCTCTCCTCTTCCACGGCTTACGCTAATTTATTTCACCACACTCACAGAGATAGCTTCAAAAAGTAAATTACATATATTTGCATTGTGCCATTGATTGATAATGCTTTTCTAGAAGAAAACAACACATGTTGCTAATTTATTCAGATACGTTGTGTTTGAGAATTAGGTGTTTCTCTGAGAATTCGGTATTTTTATGTTGTTTCTTTCCATTTATTTTCTCCCCTTTGAATATAATAGCTCTTTGTCCATTTGCATACATAGCTCTATAAGAATTAAAGCCTAGAAAAGTATTTTTATGCCTTAGATTAGGTAGAAAGTTAACACACCTGATGATATGTTGACCAAAGAAATAGAATAGATTGAGAAACAGGTTTTAGTGGAATTGCACTGGGATAACACAGGGCCCCACGCAGAAAAGGTGCTCCCTCTTCCCCACGCTACGCGGGCAGGATTTCAGAGTGTCTCCTTTCTGGGTTTTTCCTTTCCAGATCCAACTCTTAGACCACTCACCACGCTACTGGGATGGGGTCTCATCTGACAACATGTTACCTTACTATAATGTGGAAATTTGAAACCGGTTTGTTCCAGTCTCTAGATCATCTTTCACTTCATAGCTCTTGTTATTTGTGCACCTTTTATAGTCTCCCCGGGAGACAGATTTCCTAGAGAGCAGGGATTGTGTTTTAAAAATCTCTATCTCTTCAACAGTGTGCAAAGTACTTAGTACAGAGTACCAAGCACATAGCATTTTGCATAAACAAACAAACAAACAACATAAAAAACAAGATACATAGAATCCTGGTTCCTTATCCGAGGCTCTTTTCACTACACTGTTTCACTGACTTGGCTTTTTTAGCACCTTTGTACAAATTAAGTGATATTTGACATTATGTATTTTGAAGGAAAATATCTTAAAAACTAATACCAAATAATTTCGTTTCTATCATTCTGTGCATGACTAAATGAGGAAAATATTAAAACAGTTAACACATTGAAACCAAAACCTCAGCCATGTTAAATTCAAGTGTTATTTCCACAAAATCAAATAAGCCAAAATAGTCATGACTTCTTTACAATTTCACAGATTAGATCAGGGAGTTCTCGGGCAGCTTTGCTCCTCCATGTTGTATGCAGAGCTATAGAAACATATGTTTACAAATTATTCTTTTGTAGTATGTACTTATCTAAACCCCCTAGATGCGAGTTCAAGCAAAGGAATTACACAGGGAAAGCACTTAACTCTGACAGCTAAGTGTGAGGCTGAGCGAGGCCTCCACAGCTGGGACAGGAGACCCTGAGTTCAGTGAAGGGGGAGATGCTATGGCTGTCACTGGTGACAGCTCTGGGTGAGGGGGTCAGCACCAGAGAAAACTCTAGCAGACACCCTCCCCACCTGGTCAGGCTGCTGATGGACTTGCAAAGTCAAGAGCACTGGTAAACCTGAATAGGAAATACCCAAACCCAGACAGGCAATGGTGGAGGTGAGGGGGGTTGGGAAAGATCGTCAGAGACCGAACTTCTCTATTCGAAGCTATAGAAGTGTCAGGGTTCTTGCCTGTGGCACTAGATTCTGGATACCGGTTACTCTGAAGTGTCCACAATTGACTTAAATTGTAACTACTTAAGAAATCAAATTTTTTTTTGAATTAATGAAACACACATACACAGATGCACATGCATGTAAGTGAACAGATCTTCAGACAAGAGAGAGCAAAGAAGTTTCCCCTTGGGTGATAACATTGAATGTTTAAGTAGCAGCCTGCACAATTATGTTTAGGAAGATTCTAAAACTATTCACAGGGACAACAGGATACACACACACACACACACACACACACAGGCGTTTAACAACACAACACTTGCTATATGCTTGCAGTGACTTGTGAGGTAGGTCCTGTTATTACTAGTTGAGAGGCGAGCAGACAGGAGCCTCCCAAGCTACAAAGTGAGAAAGCAGCAGAACCAGATTTCGAATCTGGAGAGTCTAGCTCTGGGTCTTAGATGGCTGGCTGATTGAGGTATTAGGCTGCCTCTCCAATCTTTCTGGAGTAATTCAGTCTTTCATAAAGTATTTGCTGAGCACATGTTTTGAGTCAGGCTCTGGTCTTGGTTCACAACAGTGAATAAAACAGTGAATAATACTGGCTGTTTACGTACCAGTAGCAGAAACAAGGGTAGGTAAGTGAATCAATGCATAAAATAATTTCATATAAAATATCAGGCAAAATCAAGCAATAAAATATTTAGAATAATGATAAGAAAATCTTTGAGGATAGGACATGTGAATTGAGTCCTGACCAATCAGTAGCCAGCTTTATGTGGGAGAACATTCCAGGAAAAGGGAGCAGTAAGTCCCAAGGCCCTGGGGCATGAACAGGTTTTGCCTATTCCAGGGACAGGGAGAGGAACTGTGTGGAAAAAGTGTTCAGAGAAGAGTCCACGCATGACCTGGCCGGTCACGTTACGGAATCAAATAAAGTCACCCATGAATATAGCAGGGGAGATGCTCTTTCCCATGATTGAGCTTTTATATTTTGGAGTGTTTATTAATATGCTACACCCCCATTATCCTCAGTTTTGCTTTCCATGGTTTCAGTGACCCACAGTCAACCACAGTCCAAAACTATTAAATGGAAAAAGTCCAGAAACAAACAATATGTGCATTTTAAATGGCATGCCGTTCTGGGCAGCGCGATGAAATCTCTCACCATCCTGCTCTGTCCCACACAGAACGGGAATCGTCCCTATGTCCAGGGTGTCCACGTCGTACCCTCTGCTGGTCCCTTAGTCACTGAGTAGCTGTCTCGGTTATCAGATCGACTGTTGTGGTATTTATTTCTCTTACTGTGCCTAATTTGTAAGTTTAACTTTATCATAGGTATGTATACATAGGAAAAACACAGCATTCACATGGGTCGGTACTATCCATGGTGTCAGGCACCCACTGGGAATCCTGGAATACGACCTGCACAGACAAGGGGCGACTACCGTGTGGTTGCTTATCTTTGGCTGGCTTAACCTGCTGTCTGATTTAAGGTTCTGATATTAATATATTATATTGGAAAACCCTCTTCTCATCTAAATAGCAATGTCCAGATCAACTTCTAAATGCAAAACTAAGACACAGACTGTGAAGCCCCCATCCCTGTTTCTAGATTATTAATTAAAATGAGGTCACTATCAATTATGAAAGAATTACCTTTTTAGAAAGTGCCTAATGAAGCTTTCCAGTCTTGGGGCTTCGAGAATAATTTTATTCTTTGAAAAAGAAATCTCTTTCTGCACAGAGTGTGGGTAGTTCTTATTTATTTAAATTAGATTGAACTGTTCTAAACAAAATGTAGAGTTCATTACAATTATTAAAGAATTAGGTAGCTGAAAGGATTCATAGTTTTAGTTTTCATTTATATGATAATTTCAAATTGAACGTACTCATTGAACTACGTACACTCTGTGGTTTGGCTAATTGTAGTCCGAATGCAAAGGATGTTTGCTAATCATAATTTTTCTCATAAAAATGATATCCTAGGTTTTGTAGAAAGAATTGTTTTCATATATTTAAACAAGTGGAGGCTGAGATACCTTTCTAGAAGGAAGGAAAAGGGCAAGAACCAGCTAGAATTTAGAGAGGAGGATGATCAGTTCTTAATTGTCAGATTCATTTCAGAATCAGTAATTGAGTTTGTAAAATGCAATGGTTTCGGGGTCAGGGACTTTGAGTTTTAGACTCTGCTCTATAAACTATACACCATGTAATCATTTCATAATAAGCAAAATTAAAAATTTGAACAAAAGGATGTTTACTTGGAGATTAACAAGACTAAATTTATTGCTTTAACGGATTTCAAAAAATACCCCGATAGACCACGCATGCTTCATTTATTCGAACCTAATTGTTGCCCGTTAAATTGCAAATGGGAGAAAGTGTGTCCATTCTATTGAGTCCGCTGGTTCTAACATAATAGTTACACCAACGAATGACACAGTGGGTTATTCTTACATTCATGTGTGAGTGAATGAACAGATGAATGTAAGTGAAGGAAGGATAAAAGAAAAGATATGAATTGGTTTTCAATTTTATTTTTAGGTGACTGATTAGATTGTAATTGGTGAACAAGTTTATGAGTTTTGTTCTCCAAGACATAAACAATTAGCTTATGCATCTTCCACAAGATTTCCAAGTGCTACCTTTAAGATACTGTATCTACAGTTTTAACGGCCTAATGAAATACTTCATATGAAAACGTTTCTAAGCTAAGTAACACCGAGAAGTGACCAGCCAGTAACAAAATGACTGAGGTGGCAAACAACTTTGTGTTCGCATTCCAGGTCTGCCCTGATGCCAGAAGGACCGTCTGTGGGTACAGACGAGTTCCTGTCGTGTTTGTCCTTCTGCCGTTGGCTGTGTAGGCTACGGGACCCCCAGTAACAAAGCAGGGAGCTCATTAAGATCAGAGCGTATGTTTCTCTGACTCGTTCTTGCATAGTCCTTTACGGATCAGCTTTCTTAAAAATTAAGTTCCCTATTTTGAGATGATCTTTTTCCTGGGACCTCGAGTCATACAACTACCCAAACCTTCAAAACCATTAACTCTACTTCCCTCTCCCAACTTAATCTCTCTGGAAAATGCCTATAGAGAAGACCTAATAAAATAAAAAAATACTATGGATAAATTGGTATATTTTAGTGATTAGGATTCAAGTCCTAGAGTCAGAAAACTTTAAATACTGTCACCATAAACTGTCAGTTCATGGATAAATCAATCACCATTGTAAAGAAGGGAAAACTGAGGATTAGAGAAACTAAAAATATGTGATCTCACTTTTGTTACCATGCTGGATGTTTTCTAGGTGCCGAAGATTTAGTTACCATCTTTTAACTTCCTTGGTGGGCTTGGTGGGGGTGTATCGGGTAAAACAGAATTCATTTTTACATTCTAAAAATAAAAAAAGCCACCGTGAGATTGATTTTTTAAAAAGTAGGCACTTTGTTTTATTAGATCTTGTTTTGATTAGCTTCTCGGTGGGGAAATGGTGGCCCATTCAGAGGGGTGCTCAGAGAGAGTGCAAATGAAGGATAGTTTTCGAGTACGTGGTGGCGGAGCGTCTTGGGGAGCAGCCACTGCCAAACTGTAGCTAAGGGAGGGGAGCGACAAAGCACAGGGGACCCCGGTTTCTCCATTCTGCGCGAACCCTCCTCCAGGGCACGGAGCAGGAAGGAGAATAATGAGGATATATTTAGAGGGTCCACAGAGAATTATTAAGATAGGACATGTGTGTGTGATTTGAGGTTTGGAAACTGTAATAATTTATTTTCTATGTCAACTTCACTGGGCCAGGGGATGTCCAAGTCGCTGGTTAAACGTTATTTCTAGGTGTGTCTGGGAGGCTGCTTCCGGCAAGGATTAGCATTTGACTCAGGCAGAGTAAAGCAGACGGTCTCCCCAGTGTGCCTGGACAGCATCCAGTCCACCGAGGGCCCACATTCAGCAAAAGGGGAGGGAGAGGGAGCTAGCTCTCTTTTTGACGACCTGAGCTGGGAGCTGGGTTATCTCCTGCCCCTTGATCAGGACTTAGACCCCTGGTTCTCAGATCTTCAAACCCACCTGGACGGTGGTCCCTCCTGGTTCTCAGGCCATGGGGCTTGGATTAGGTCATGGAACTTCTCAGCTTCCATAATCACGCAATACGGTTCTTCATAATAAATCTTTTTTTCTGTGTCTATAAAGAGATAAAGATAGAGATGGAGCTAGAGGTACAGTGGGACATGACAGGTAGATGGTATCAGACAAAGAGGGTGGGCTGAAGAGTTTTGCCTCTACTGTGACCTTTTGTTGTTATTGTTACATTAGACGTACCTAGATTAACTGGTTCTGTGTGGTCATGTGGCATCTCCCCTCCATCATTCTTGACCTCACACACGGATGCTTACATTTTTCACCCAGTGCACATCGAAATGCAAGAGTGTTCAGGCGTTTGGTTTAAACAGTGTGCTGTTATTGCATTCTAAGCAGCAGAAAAAGTTTTTTGAAATTTTTGAAAAAGAAGGTGAGGACTTTTTATTTCAAGAAGATCATTACAGATGATAAACTTGGGTCCATCGTTATGACCCTGAGAACAGAAGACAGTCCATGGAGTACCACCATAAGGGATCACCTTCCCCGCTGAGGCTTGAGTTTTGAATTTTTTCTGCTGAGATGATTCCTTTACACACACACACACACAGACACACACACACACCAATTTGGAGGTATAGTTTTGTGGATAAATGAATTCAGCGATGTTTTTAAAAAACTGCCATAAGGTGAAAAAAAGATCAACATTTAGTGAATACACATCTTAGCAACAGAATATTTTTCTTATGTTCATTGTTTATGGCCTGTTTCCTTCACAATACTACAAGCACCTGGAAAGCGGATGCTACGCTCTTTTGTTTAGTAGTAGTAGTCGCTTAGAACAGAGCCCACCACAGAGTCAATTGACAATAATTACTTGTTAAATGAGTGAATGAATGGACACATGAATGGATAAAGGGGACATAGACTGAAATCGCATAATCTTTTTGCTTTGTTACTGTGTTCACAATCTACAGTGACAATTCTATGTTGTGAACAGGTACAGTATTTTATTTCAATAATTATAAAGTCTTCATTTTACTGCAAGAAGTTAAAGGAGCATGGAAAAAAATACTCTCCAACTACACCTTGAGATTGTTCAGTATTCCATGTGAATCTTGGTTCTCAGTTGCCAAATGACCTTTATTTGGCCTCTTCTCCACTGAGGATAGTCACCCTTTCTAGTTATTGATAGAAGCTTATTGTTTTTCTACAGCTGGGAAGGAGATGTAGCAAGACAGTGGCTTGTCTAATGAATTCAAAGTAGTTCTCCCTGGAATGGGCCAGATTGTGTATTGAGTCATGTATCTAACAGCCATGGAGCCATAGGAGGACCAAATCACTCTTCTTTCAAATCACTGCTTACAGATTCATGATGGAAAAGTTAATTTGGATCCCCCTTAAGTAGGTTGACCAGACGCCCTATTTTAAATGGGACAGAAAACAACAGTTCTATCCCATTTCAAATGGTATGTATGGACAGCCTAGTTTCACTGGGCTAAACTCCAGGTGTTTTCTGAACAGAAAACAATGGTACTGTCCCATTTAAAATGGGATGTCTGGTCAGCCCACCATTAAGTGATGGCCTTGAAGGTGAAGGAAGAGGTCTAGGGTCTTTCTGTGCTGTGGGACGTATGTCCAAGGGACTGCCTGGAAGAGAGATTCAATTAGGCTCCCTTTGGAGGAAATTAAGGTTCTTTAAGATTCTAAATATGACAGGGTATTAGGACTCAGGTCTAATCTTAAACCCAATTTAGAGAACATTAACCCTTATCCCTGGAGCCCATGTCTCCAAATGTGAAGTATTTTCCACTAATGAAGGCAAAGACTTCAAGCAAAAGTCATTTCAGATCTCCAGGCATGGAACAGGGGGTCCCTTTTCTGTCTCCACCAGGCAGCTTTTGTCTGCGATACTGTTCTCAAGCCTGCTCCACAGCCATCTGCATGGAACACTTACAGACCCAACAGGAGGAAGAACAGGAGCAAATGAAAATCTCGTTACCAAATGCCCTGTGCTTTGTCAAGTTACAGAAAATGCCAAGGTATTTTCTTTTCTTCAGAATGCTGATGTGTTCTTAATTGAAGTGGTAGATAAGAGAAAGACAAATTCACACAGAGAATTGTTATTGACCAAACTGATTGTTCAGGTGGTTTGTCTTCTGTTTTTATTGTCTGAAAGCATGGAGACACTTTTGTGATTAATTGGGTGAGGGAAGGAGACTGTATCTTAATAGAGTCCAAAGCAAGTATTTGCCAGATGCAAAAAATGGGAATAACTGCCCATGCCTGACTACTACAGTGGTCATCATGAAGACTGGATGATTTAATAAATGAAACTGAGATAATTTAGAGTCTAACTATTTAAAAATATATAAAAAGTTATCATCTCTTCCCATTCATGGGAAGAAATATCTGTGATAGTTTCAAGCAGGGGTAGTCACTTTGAAGAAGAGAGAGACAGAAAGAGGGAGAGAAATCGGGTATTTCAGGAGTAGGCTTTGTATGAATCTGTGAAGGCATTTTGCAAGTCCTAAATTAGTAATCATTTCTATTACACATCAGTTTCCCTTTAACCAGCCCTGGGCACCTAGAAGAATTTTAGTATCCCACTCCCCTGAATTTCACTGAGATGCTTGTAAGTTCATTCTGCCGTATTATGGATAATGCGCATGCCAGGAGGGAGTTTATTTTCTAACTGTGGTTGATCTTCCATTCAAAATTAAGATGCCTTTCTGACTTTATAGCTATGAAATATAATAGTTTCCATAGCCACCCCCTGCCTGTCTCAGCTTCTTACTTCTGGTCCATATTCTCTTGTGGATATCAAAAAGTACAGTCCGAGTCATGACTTCTAGATCTTTATGGAAAAATGACAGTGATCTGTATCTACAGATCTAGATTTATAGATCTAGATACAGATAAATATATATCTGAAGATGAAGGAAAGCATCTGCTTTTCTGGTGCTTACAGTATTGTAAAGGAAATAGACAATAAACAATAAATATAACAAAAATATTCTGTTGGTGAGACATGTATATTCAATATATAGGTATCTGTATATATCTCTATATAGAGAAATATAGATCTATATCTTTATAACTGTGTATATCTATATATAGGGATTTTTTTTTCTAAGCCTTTACTGCACAAACCCTGCCTCTCCAGTCTACACACATGCAATTACCATTTCTTGACTATGCTCTACCAGGCAGCATGCTGAAAATTTTCAAAATTATGTTATTAAATTGATACACCTCGGGGCAGTAGTTAGCATGAGCCATAACTTATGAATGGAGAAAAAAACAAGGATGAGAAAGCTTCAATAAGAGCTGGTAAGTGGCAAATACCAGGTCCTAATTCAGGTCCCTCCTTAACCTCCATCCAGACTGTCTCTTCTTACAATAACCTTCCTTCACTTTAGAGTTTCAAAGCTTAATTTCCCACCTTATATACATCTTTTTCTAATTTTCACAATTCATGGTTACTGGAATTTGAACATTCATAATTTCCTATAAGAATTACCAAAGTGAGTTTTTGCATAAATTCATCTTTGTCTATACAAGAGTAATTAGTACCAAAATGTTGCCTTGTGGCCTAAAATCTATATAACCCCCCATTAATTCTCATTATAATTAATGTAAAATGCACTACTACTGTTAATGGATATAATTACATAGTGTAGATAACTGTAAACTCCATCATTATATTAATGAAATGTAAAACATTTCTGAAGGAACTAGAAACTTTTTAAGCAGAAGAAATGTCAGGTTACAAAATTTCACCAGTTATTAGAGATGGTACTAATACTTGTCATACATTTGAGAACAAGCTTGGTGCAATATCCAAGTGATATTAAAACAAAACAAAACAAAACAAAAACATTAAACAGACTATTGAAACAAGGACATAAGAGACTACACCATGCAGAGATTTACCTCAAGACCCTCAGAAAAAGCAAACAAACAAACAAGACATGATGGGAGAATCTAAGGTCAAGAGCCTCAGATGGCATTTAGATTTCTTCCTTAGAATAAGCTGATTCTTAAATCACTTTTAACCTCATGTAACTGCAACAGCAATTACCTCCTGCCAGGGTATAGACGTGCCTTTTGTTTCTGAACAGCATCAGTGGGCTTTCCTCTCTCTCATCTCTTTTCTTTCACATTCCTCCTTCAGCTCCCACAGTCACTCAGGTCTCTGCACAAACCCCACCTCCTCAGAGGCCTACCCTGGTAACTCTATGCAAGCTTTTCCAACCCGTGGCCCATGGGCAGCATGTGGGCCAAGACGTCTTTGAATTCATAAACTTTCTTGAAACATTATGAGAATTTTTTGTGACTTTTTAAAAATGTTTTTTAGCTCATCAGCTAGCATTAGTATTTTATGTGTGGCCCAAGACAATTCTTCTTCTTCCAGGGTGGCCCAGGGAAGTCAAAAGTTTAGACACCCCTGAAAGTCTCCTGACTCAGTATCTCACTCCATTTAACCTTCCTTTTTTTCTTTAAGTCCACGTGTGTGTTTGTTTGTTTGTTTTTATTGTCTGTGTAGGGGAAGAACAATAATTTTTTCTCTACCTTTCTAGGTTCTTGGTTGAGAGTCCCCTGTAATAAAAAGGGATTAACAAGAGTAAAACAAATGGAAGTTTAATAATATGTATACCTCTTGTATACATGGGAGAGACCCAGGAAATCTGAGTAACTCCCCCAAATGGCTCAACTCATCACCTAAAATACCATCTCCAGCTAATAACCAAAGAAAGATATTGGAGGAGGCCAGTTATGAGAGGTTAACCAGGAAAAGCATGGTAAACAAGAGTATGGTTCTTATGTAGATTTAGTCCATGCTTGAAGTTTAGTCCATGATAGAAGTTCCTAGAGATTTAGCCAACTTGTCTTCAACTGAGAGAAAGACACACTTGGAGACTTCCCTTTTAAAATAAAATGTCTCTTGCAAAAGGGTAGCTTCCACTCAGTTTTTAGAGCTCTTTTGGTGTCTGCAATTTCTTAAAAATAATGAGCCTAAAATAATCCTTATTCCAAAGAGGCATATTTGGGGTGGCAAATTCTGCTCCCCTTCATCTGTCCCCTGCAACTGAATAAAAGCTCCATGAGGACAGTGGCCACGTTGGCCTTGCTAACCTGCACATGTCCAACATGTAGCACGGTGGCTATTAACATAGTGAGAGTTTAACAAATCCTTTTATTTTTATTTTTTGAATGAATGAATACACAGGGTATTTATTGTTCCCTCTCAATACAAATGGGAAAATGGTACCATTCTTATCAAAGACCAATTCTTTTACATCTTTTCTGGATTATAGCCAATTGGGAAGGGGACTTTGTCCTCTACCGTCCTAGGTTCTTTCAGTTGGTCTAATAATTAAATTGACATGGGATAGGTTAACAGGAGAAAATGTCACCAGGCCATCATGCAAAAGACCCTCACACTTCTCAATACCTAAACTCTACCACCAGCTAATCTTGCTTAGAGGAGCTGAAAAGAATTCCTGACCTCAGAGACCAAGCTGTCCAATGCAAAAACCAAAATGGTGATGGGCTCTGTGTGCATAAAGGACCATGTACCCAAGGGCCGAGTGCAACAGAAGAAGGATACACATGCCTAAAATAATTTAATCAATACACACCACAGCCCACGAGTACAGAAGGCTCCTCTCCAGTCAAGGAGAAGGCGCCATTAAAACTTGATCCATTCTTTGATCAAAGAATAGTTTCTGCTCTACTTCATTGAACTCAGTCTTGTTCTATTAGCACTAGGGGTACTGGGCAGAAGGACCTTGGTTTGGGTCCCTGACCCAGAAAGATCAGCAGCAATACCACAGAAGATTAGGAACTTTCAAGGAGAGGGATTGAAATTTTTGGTCAACCCTCATGACATCTATTATAGGGACTATAGTGTAATAAGTATATAACAAGTAAGGTGCATCCTTTGAAGTCGGTCACTTTTTAAGTAACAATGTCTTATGCTTATTTTGTATAAAATGTTTGCCTCCAGACTGATATGACTTTCATTCTTTGCACCCAGCATCTATTAAATGCCAAGCTTCTCAACATCCAGAGAACTAGATGAACTTTATTACTGAGTGGCAATAAACAACAAAGGAGATTTGTTTGCATGTGTTTTTTCCTGATTTTTTAAAATTATAGTTAAACCACAAAGACAGAAATGCTTATTTCTTTGAAAATTAGCATTCAATCCAAGAGAAAAGACATACTTTGGGAATACTTTCTGGACAATGTATTACATTTATGTAATATATAAAGCAACATCCCCTTGCTTTAAGATAATCATAGATAAATGTTATAGGCTATCACTCCTCATTTTCATTAAGAAACATTTTCAGTAAATGAATCGGCCATATTCCAGCCAAGAATGAACTCGGTATTATGGAGACTTTTTTTTTTCATTTCTAGAAAGCTATTACAAAATTTTTTTTTAAATAATCAGTCTAGCTGAATAATTTCTGCCTGAGGCTATGCATGTCACTTGTGACCTTTATTGATTCACGTTGATGGAAAGAAGAATCAAAGTGTAGTCATGCTTTCTAGAAGGTTCTTTATATACTTCACATTGGAATTTCTACAGGACTCTAATTTCTGTTACCCCTTATGTTGTAGATCATTAGAGGAGTCAGGATGTTTGGTTTTGATAACTAGATTCTCCTTGTCACCCCAATCTCTGTAAATAGTTCCACCAATCAATAGCTGTTCAAGTAAAAAACTCTATGGGTCGCCCTTAAGTACCATATTTCCTTTATGACGCTTTAATGCAATTGCCAGTACTGTCAGTTTTACATCCAAAAATAAATGTAGATTCTATATCACTTTGATTACCACCTCCGCAGTCAAAGCCAGGATAATCTCTTGCATGGGCTACTGCAACGAACTCCTATCTGGGTTTCCTGCTTTCATTCTTGTCTCCTTTAATCCCATTTCTATACCAGAACCACAGTGACCTTCTTAAAAATTTAAGCTAGGTCATGTTATTCCTATGACTTTAGATCCTTTCAATCTCCTTCTCTTCCACAGAAAGTAAACCCAGTCTCCTTGCCCTGATTGACAAGGACTTGTATAATGTAGTCTCTGTTCAGCTCTCCACATTATATTATGCCAGTTTCATCCTCATCCACTAAGATCCAGGCTCTTTTTATCTTTCTTTCTTTCTTTTTTTTTTGGGGGGGGGGTACATATTCATTAGTTTAGTACAGCAAAACAACTAACAAACTTTTCCAAGAACTTCCTTGAGGTTTGCTCTTGATGTGGCCAGCCAAATATCACCTTATCCCCTCTGTTTAAAATATTTAGTTTCCTTCCATCTGTTTTATGTTCTATCACATCATCTTCTCTTTGATTTTCTTATTTCTTCTTATCTGTATTTCTCCTGTACCACCAGGTCTTTGAAGAAACGGACCTTCCTGTCCTATTCATTGCTGTGTTCCCAGCATCCAGTTTAGTGGAAAATCCTGAGCACATATTTGTGACATAAATAAGGGTATTGAAAGTTTTGTCACATGGAGATTTCATAGGGTAAGAAGCACCAGGAGTGAAGTCTATTGAGAGATTCTCCTACGCCAGGAGCACAATTCATTGTCAAGTGCCTGGACCCAGCCTGACCTTTCCTACCAATACCCCCAATCTACTGTGATGCTCCCTCCAAGATCCACTGTAACCTGGTTTCTAACAGGAGACTATGCCTTGGCAGGGTTGGCTATTATTTCTCTGTACTTTCACAAAACTGTCTGCTCACCTCTTCCACAATATAGACAAGTCTAGTGTTTCATCATTTATTTTCTTCTATTATTTTTCCAGTTAGACTCTATGTCTTGGAAAGACAAGGTAAGTGTGTCACTATGATAGATCGGTTCTGCACATACTTTATTAGAAAAGAAATTTAAAAAGTTCTTCTGTTTAAGTTTATTTGCAATGTTTGTGGCTCTGTCCTTGAGCTGAGATAATTCACTCACTTATACAGTGATGAGACTTGACAAATATGAAATTGTTCTCAAACTTTAGAGGTTGAACTAAAGAAAACCTAGAAAAACATTAGATGAAGTTGTAGTCAGGGAATGCATGTATTAGGAAAGGGGAATGATCTCAATGACTCCAAATTGTTGTGGTCAGTTATAACACACCACAGTGTTAAATAAACACTTGATGATATTTATGAGGAGAAACAGGATGGCCCTGGATGTCTTTGCACGTACAGAGAAGAGGAGGTCTGAAGGAATTAAAATTTACCTTCAGTAACCTTTTGTTGTTGTTGTTGTTGTTGTTGTTGCCTGAATCTCTCAGTACATTGAAGCTTTTTCTACACATTTTCTCTTCAGACAACATCCTGTGCTTATTCCTCCTAACAACCCTATTCTGTTATCTGGGTAATATTAGAAATTACTCTCATCTATTAATAAGGATTTCTGCAAGAGATAATACTTACGTTCAATATGTGTGTCAGATGACAGGTAACTCAAGTTGGGGGAACAATGCCGTAGACACCAATTCCTCCAGAAAATGCCTACTGGCCTGAGACCCAGACGACCCTTCTGTAAATAAAGGGGCTGTAGCATACACACAAAATTACTTACAACTTCATGAACCTAGTTGTCAGCTAGACCAGGATTAAATTCTCATCTCTCTCACTTATTGGATGTGTAATTTAACCCTGGAAAAGTCCTTAACACTTCTCTGTTATTTTTTTCATCCAAAAAGCATGCTGCACTTTAGGCAAACCTGTTTGGGTCCTATGAGCATCCACTTTCTGGATCTTTCTTAATGTTCAAAAAGGTGTCATTAATCTATGAATGTGGTGCTTTTTAAGAGAGTTGCCCTCTCTTAGTATTTGGTGTTTAAAAAGCTGTGGTGTCTATTGCACTCTTTCTTCAGTTTCCATCTTTTTGGAAAACATCTCCATTAAAACTTCTTGAGACTTCCCATGTAAAGTCACTTATTGCCTCCTTGATTCTTTCATATAACAGTAGATGATCTACATTTCTTAATATAACCAGTCTGTCTCCCATTATGATTACAAAGAGTGTTGTTTATTTGAAAGTCATGGAGAGACCATTCTTTCCTTTTAGATGATTGATTCATCAAGTCACGAGAATTTTAAATTGTATGACCCCATAATACTACAATTGGGTAGAAAAAAAGCTAGCACTATATTATCTTTAATATCAAGAGTATATTCATGTAAAAAACAAAACAGTATACCATGTGGTATATAAATGTGTGTCAACTAAGAAGAAAATATTAGAGATAAACACTTACTTTAATGATAGAATTTCTGTCTTTTACAATCACCGTAAAGAGTTTTAACTATGACAATATGTGCATCACTGTCTGACAAACTGAGCGACTTTGCAAAGAAACTTTGTACAGCAAAGAAAACAGCACTGGAATGGAGGAAAGTAAGAATATGTTGAAAACGACTTCTTACAAAATACATTCTACAGGTATTTCCTCCACAAAAACACAATAACATAAAAACATCTAGTCCAGCTTCACAATGTGATATATTTAATTCTAATCCTAGGTATCATGAGCCATTATTTTGTTTTCAAATAGAAACCTGCGTTTAAAATCCTTTATCCTCAACCTAATTTCATTCACATTCAAGGTTAGATTCAGAAAAACAAAAACTACCATTTCATGTCTTTGGTAGTCTGTGAGATTGGGAGACAAAACATTATAAATATAAATGAATTCCCTGGTAACTTAATTGGGTAGCTGTGTGTTCATAAATAGATATGCATGTGCGTATGTGTGTATATACATATATATTTTTTTCTTTTTGGTGTTGATATTCATGTGTAAATCGTGCATTTATATAGCTTCTATAATGATGCCCACTGTTACCTTATCTTTTTGACTGACAGTGATGGGATTTCAGTCATGCTCAGCCTTTCCCACAGTGCCAGTGATGGGATTTTTTGAAATCTTATTACTGGTTGCGCTGCCCTGATCTCAGATGGAACTTTCAATCAGAAAGGCAATCAGAAGGTTATACATTCCTGCGATTCCCTGCAAAGCCAGTGATCGCATAATACAACTTGTTGGAAGGGCCTCCTTGCCTCCAGTCCTTATGTGGCTATAAAGAGTAATTGGCTACTTAGCTCTCAGCACCCACTTCGCTTTCTCCAAAATACAGCGCAGCCCAGGACTCCACTGAGTCTCAGTGTGGAATCTGGCTGCTCCTAGGAGATTTCCAAGTCTCACGCTGGGACTTGTCTTACTTTAAGCATCTGATTAAACCAACTCTCCCAAAGACACACGTGGCTCTTTCTAAGCATTCTTGTTTCGCTGGTGATGCCAGTGAATCCATAAGGTTTTTGTTTGTTTGTTTGTTTAATACACACACACACACACACACACACACACACACCCACTCTCTCTCACACACAAAATCACTTACCCATATTTTTCTTTCCAAAACATTTTCATTGTAAAGTTCATATCCTAGGAATCACAATTTCATGTGGCAAGGTTAATACTTGAATTTAGTTTCTAGCGTATTTTAACTATCCTATTATAATTTATTTTAACTCTTAAGATAACTGTATTCATCAAAGATTATTGTAAAGAATGGCCTCTTTAGAGTATACATTATGGTATGTAAGACACATTTTTGTATTTGATTTGATCAAATCACAGGGTCGAGGTTGAATTGGTCGCATGTGATGTCCCATCAGCCAGGGATGCATCAGTTCGCCAGCCGGAAACCTATCATTGTGAGGTAGGCAGAGGGAGATAATTTTGTCTCACTTGGCTCCAACTCCGTGGTTTTTCTCCACGAGGCAGGGAACTCCTGGGCAGGGATAAGTTTCAACAATGGAAAAGAACTAATAATGCTTGGGACATGGTAAAGACCTACAGACATATCAAAATGCCT
Source organism: Lyroderma lyra (assembly GCA_004026885.1). NCBI lineage: Eukaryota > Metazoa > Chordata > Mammalia > Chiroptera > Megadermatidae > Lyroderma > Lyroderma lyra. Next base: position 6,339 of record PVJL010000396.1, on the reverse strand, counting down.
GTGGACTGAGTAGCATTTCATTTGAGAAAAATAACCACATATTGTATATTTTAAGACATACGAGTATGTCAGTATTGTTACAACAGAAAACAATGGACAGAGACAAAAATAGTAACTTTAATAAAGTTAAAAATATGCATTATTTAAAATCCGAAAAGTATGGGGACCCCAATGACTTCTTTTGGTTAGGGAGGTCCTGACAAGTCTATTGCTAAAGTACTTAAGTCATGGTGTGTGTGTGTGTGTGTGTGTGTGTGTGTGTGTGTGTGTGTTCCTCATATGTTTAAATTCAGTGTACTCTAAAAGTGTGGTTCAGCCCTAGTATGAACATGATGTCATTTACTTGATTCCGTAGGATAAAACCTTAAATGGATTTTTAAGCACGAAGTGCTAGCATGGTGGCAGCATAGAAAATCAGCAAGAGATTCACACCTCCATTCTTTCTTCGTGGGTAAAGTGAATTTTGAGGTAAGATTTGGGCAACTGGTATACCAGACATCATCTTCTCTTGATTATCCTATTGATTTTCAAGATTAGAGGACGTGGATTCTATATTACTAAAAAATAGCATTGTTTTGGATTTGTTTATATGTCTGTAATCCATGCTGCTTCACTGAGGTATAGAGTAGAAATGAATCTGGTATGCTAGAGGTAAGTAAAGCAATAATCTCACCTTGGTTTAGAATGTGTAAGATAGTGGGACTATTACTATTGATTACTATGACAACTACTATCAATAATCTACATTCACCAAGTATCTGTTTCAGATACTGTGCCAAGTCCCGGTGTATTTTAAAGTCATTCTGGGAAATCACTTTGACCTTAAGAACAAGTGTTCAATAGCCATAATGATAAGCATAAAGGACAAACTATGAACTATTCTCAGGCAACAGAAACTCAGTAAGAACTCAGTGACATCCCTGGGTAGCTGTGAATTCTAGGTGATTTTCAAACGCTTCCTTCACAGTAGAAGTAGCCTCCAGCAGTTGATGCCTTACGTTTTCTAGGCAAGGTCATGGTCTTCTTAGGCAGCCCAAGCCAATGCCAGGGAAGGCGAGGGATTGTAGCCTGCTCTTCACCGGTGAAGGACTGATCCCTCTAACAGGCAGTCTTTCACGCACAACCCCGTGGTGCTGGCAGAGCACTGCCAGGTCTGTATTGCAGTCCAAGGCTCTCTTGCCAAATTCTTCTAATTTCTTTACTTATATAAGATATAGATCTGCATCCCTGTCCGGAGCTTTCCCTGCTTAATCCTGCCCCCCCTCTCTCTCATCAGTGGAGCATTCTAGAATTCTAGATAGATTTGATGACTCTGTAATAGGTCTTCATCTGGTTGGAAAAGAAAAAGTGATGACAACAAAGGTATTTATAAAAATATATTTCACAAAGTAGGAAACAATACAGGAGTTTCTCTGAATACAATACATGGAGTAAATAAACAATATTGCATTAAAGCAAAGTAGAAAATTAAAATGATCTGCATGAAGTACTTGAGTTTTATCATACATTTTCTACTCCTAATGGCAGGTTTGCATCACAAACTGAATACGCTCAGATCTGCTAGTGCTGTTACCTTTCGGAGTCTGAGACGTTCTGTGCATCACCATGAAGGTCAGGGAGAGAGGTGCTAAAAACAGAAGCGGTAAAATTATGTACAAATCAGGTCCTGCTCTGAAACAAGGTGGGGGCAGAGGCGACTTGAAGTATCTTTGTTGGGAGACAGGGTATTGTGTAGGTATCTAAAAGTCTAGAGTTTAAGTATTCACATGAATCAACATACTTTCAGATGTTTGTGCTTGTAGTAAAAACACCAAATACTAGCGTTATGAACAAAATAGAAAACAGTCCAAAAGTGTCTCTGGGAAAATGCTGTTCCTGCCATCACCAGTCACAATAACACTTACTACTCTAAAGAGACTATTAGCTCCCCTTTTGATAATATTGCCTGCCGTACTCATCTCATCAAAAGGTACGTGTATTAAACATTCATTGTGTGTATATATATAGAGATATTTATATAAAACAATCTAAAGGATTATTAATGGATATAATTTAGTTCTTTTCCCCATATAGTCCCTTAATCTAGAATTACCAACCTTAATAAATAAAAGCATTAATGGACATCAATAAAATATTTATTTCGAGAATTAAACAAATAAATTCACGCGCTAGCAATAGAACCATCTGTCTCTCAGGGAGTCCACTGTGTGATAGCGTGTATCTCTGTGTCCTTGCGGAAGAAGGTGACGTGGAGGGAATACGTAGTCCTGCTTCCAGACAACAAGCTTCCCACCACTGAGCTGGCGATCCCCTCCCTGGAATGGATTACGGACGTGTGACTATTTTAAGGCTCGACACAATATTTAACGATGCTGTTCAGTCTCTGATGAGTGGGGCGAACAATTATGTACAAGGTGTGGTCACCGTAGCGCATAATCTAGGAGGCCTCCCCGAAACTCCACAACGTCAGAGCGTACGCCGACCGAGTATTGCTTTATCATTTGTGGTGGGATCCTTATTGGTGAAGGGGGACAAAACCACTTTTATAAAAATCCTTGCAGTACACACATATCAGCAGCAAATTCCTTGAAGGTCCATATTTCTAAGAAAGCACCTTTTAATCTTGATTTTTTTTCCTCTTTTTAAACCATGTGTCTAAAGATTAGCCAGGACCCCGAGCTTTGTCTGTGGTGGTAAGATACATATCCAATACCCGAAGACTTCTAGACACTCCACATACTTTTTAATTCACACTCCATAAGATTTGTAGCCTCCTAACATATACTTCCTTATTTTTAATTTTTTTGTTTTTTGGTTCAACGTCAAAATGTAGTTGAGTTGATAGATGATTGGTGCTAAACTTGCCTCTAAAACAAATAGCCACGTTGGTTGTACCTAAGGGGAGTGACCCTAGCCTAGACTATTACAGAATGCTCGTTCCATTGATGTGTTTATCATCCACTGTCAAGTCTCTTTGTCGCTCTCACCTACAGAGTACAGTTCGCCCAGTCGCTTAAAGCGGGGACCCCAGTCACTGAGGTAGTCAAAATTCTGGTCTGAGTCTGAGGCGGCCGACTCCAGGGAGCTGAGGGACCCCGCCACGGAGCCCCGGCCCTCGTAGCCGTAAATCTGAATGGAGTCGTAGGGCGGCGCCGTAGGGTCGTTGTCAGCCTCGTGGAGCCGCACGTTTATAAATTCGTCGACGTCGACACCGTTCGGGACTGGCGCCAGCCCTTGCCTCGGCATAAACTGCAGGTCTGGTTTGATATCCTTACGGGGTAGAAACCCGTTAATGCCATCTGGGTTTTGTAATGTCGCAATATCGAAAGCCTCTGTGTCTTCCTCCCCTCCTCCCTCGTCATCGTACCGAATGATGTTTTCCCGGACGTCTTCGTCGTCTTTGATAATCAAGGGCTCATTTTTATGTCGCCGCAGAGTTACAAACAGCACCACGATGACTGCAGGAAGAACATGGAATAACAATCAACCAAAGTCACATAGTTTTATGAGCAACATACCATGCATTTGCAGAGAGAGGGACACGACTGAAAGACCTGTGCGCGTACAGCTTCAGTAACACTGACTTGGGAATTAAGAGAGGCACCTTTCTGAAAGATGGAGCACTCCATTCTGAATGATTTTTTTTCCAGGCTGCTTCTTTTTATTCAATGATGATGAACCTGGATTAAAAGAGTAATAAGTTTGCAGCCATTCATGGTGGGAGCTGCACTGACTACTGTTACACGCTCTGGAGTGACACAAAAACACAATAGCGGGGCGAGCACAGCTCCGTAATGTTGGCCAAGTCATTTACTACCGCGTGGCTCCACGCCCCTGTTCTAGAAAGTAAAGGACTTAGAATGGATTGTATGTAGCATGTTTGTTTGGTATTTCATCAGTTCTTCAAGACTTTCTCCAATCAAACAGTGTTCCCTCACACATGAAGTTCATTGATCAAGATGAATGTCACATCTGCACAGGTAACTCTGTATCCTGTGTGAAGGATGGAACCCTTCTATCGGGAAAGGTGGGCATAAAGGTGGGGAAGAGGAGAAGGACATGTCCCCACCGAGCCAGGTCAGCCAACTGAGACTTGGGCTAATGGGATAAAAACAGCAGGAAATGCTGCTCAGTCTGGGGCACTGGGCCTGCTGGACAGATGCAAAAGGGAAGGTAGTAAGTGACAGAACTTTTATTACAGCTGGATAAGATGCAAGTTGCCTCTTGCCTATCTTCCTACCATCCAATCTCATTTTTATAATTGGATTTTTAATGGAACAGTTACAAAAACCTTTTCTTAATTTGCAATCTCCATCTTAATTTGATTTTAATATCAAGGAAAGTGTCTGAGGAAGAGCACGTAACTTTGGAGAGAGTACATTGTTCTGTTCGCCTGTTTCTCCTTTTACCTCTCCACTCTCTCTAGTCAGATGGACTCAACAGCCCAATCTATAAATGGTTCAGATAAAAGAGTATTTTGGACAAATATGTGAGCCCCTTGCGGCAGCAAACTGGTGCACATCACCCACCTGCAGGTCTTCTTTACACCAGACGCCCCAGTAACCCCACAAAGGCTCATACACATTTCTGTCACCAGACGCGCAGTCTGTTCTTCCACTGATGGGCTAGGAAAGGGCACTGACAGTCCTCTCCAGGTGGACTTCCTGTCACAGTGCTTTTCCTCTGTACCTCCTCTTAGTGACCTCAAAGCTTGGAGAAGGACAAAGAAGTTCCTCTTCCCCAAACAAGTGATGGTCGGGGTTTTCTGCCCTAATTTAGTCATCGGTGAACCGGAAAAATGGTGACCCTTAGAGTACGAAGGAAATACATACCCAGCAGCAGAACGATGCATGCCAATATGGCAATTAAGGCGCCCAGACTGAGCCCAATGGGAAGGACATAAGCTTCGACGTTACAGGACTGCACGATGCCATCACTGCTGCAGCCACAGACCCGGATGGTCAGCGTGCTGGTGCTGCTCAGCGGAGGGCTCCCACTGTCACTGATTATGATTGGCAAAAGGTAGACTTCTTGCTTCTGGCGGTTGAATCCATTATGCTTTGCCAAAATGCTGAGGGAGTTATCTGGAAAAAGAGAAAATTACGATCATTTGCATCGTTTCAAAATGGCTGCCCTTGTTTTTCTAGTTCATAAATCCTCTGCAACCCTCAGGAGAATCCCAGCACCTCCAAATTACTCAGGCACACCCCACCTCTCTTTCCCCTTTCCCAATAGGCGTGGACCAACCATCCACACCCTAACACGTCCAGGGAGTCAGGTCCCCACCATGAACTAACCGAGTTTTACGATCATGTCGTAAATGCACAAGATTTCTTCTATAAATAATCTTTGAGTGTCCTTTCAGAAGACACAGATTACTCCAAGTCCCCATAAATCAGTTTGATTTTTCTCTCACTTATCCTGATAACGCAAAACTGGCAGGACAGCACTTTACCACATTTGAAAGGCATATTTGAGAAGCCCTGTGTTAAAAGACAGACTGCATGACAATGTGGCATACAAAACAGTGCTCTTTGTTGACTCCCATGGGTACCTAAAAAGTCACTCATGCCCTAGAGCATTTTTGTTGAAATTTAACAGAAGTCCCATTGACTGCGAATTGGAGGAGATATACCACATACATTAAAATTTTGTAGAGAAGACCTGTAGTCGTGGTTACACAAATAAGAATACAGTGAGAAATCATAGGAGCAAGTGTTCCCTTTTGTACATGTCAGTTAATTATATGGAGATAAATATTGTTTATCTGAAGCAACAGTAAGAACACTGAGGCAGTATTTGCGGGCACATGTCTGCTTAAAGGGGAACTGGTCAGTGAGGACAGACTGGTCCCAGTTAATCCTCTGGTTCTCAAAATGCCACCCCCGCCCCCCAAGGGATTTTCTGTTGTTGTCTTTCATCTCTGTCTCACAGACTATAATCATATTGTATATATTAATTATTCATCTATTTTCTCATTTTGGTTACTGAAAGACATACAGCTAATCAAAATGGGAACATGGATTATCTCACACTGGTTTTCCAGCCACGAGCAAATAAACGTAACTTTTATAAAGGTGTGTATTGTTTTTTGGGCACAATGATTGTGTCAGTTGGGATTTTATTCAAATATTGCCAAGTTTGCAGACCCCGGAACACTTGGCTACCTCATTGCTGCATATGAAGACTGTGGTTCCACAGAACTGAAAACCCAGAAATAAACCCACAAATTTATGGACAAATAATTTTTGATAAAGGAGCAAAAAACATACTATGGGAAAAGACAGCCTCTTTAGTAGGTGGTGCTGGGAAAACTGGAAAAACATATGCAAAAGAATG